>LPNX010484289.1:0-65128 GCA_001517045.1 Pseudotsuga menziesii
GACCGTAAATTAGCCACCAGCGATCGCCAAACCAAAAGTGGTCATTGATATGCGGATTTTGGTCATTTTTTTGGTCACTAATATCTCATTTTCCACTAGTGCAATAGATCCTCCAACCATGATGGGATCAGGATATAGATCATACATTGAGTTAAGTCATTGAACAGTGAGCACGACACAGAGATGACCAAAGGCAACTTTTAACTTTATAGATAAAACAACTAGACCTATTTGTCATGTAGGAGACATGATCGAATTCCCCAGGTAGAACTGACAAGAGGAGGAGTAATAAACTCGAAGTAATAGTTGAACTGAAAGTGAACACTAAGACATGGGTATCAAAAAAAAAGAGAGAGTGCTATGTTCAAGGATGACATGCTACCACTAACTAAAAACCAAGAGAAAACTTCTTCCTTACCTTCCATGTTAAATTTTAATGAGTCCAGGAAAGTCAACTTGGATCTCTTTTCATTTTTTAACAAGCTTGAAGAGAAGAGAAAATAATGCTTGATAGTGTCACTGATTCATGGATTTAATGAGCCCAAACTAGTACATGCTCAGTTAGTGTTTTCACATTTAGAGAGTCTAAAAACTCCAAAAAGAAGACTCTAGGGGGATCCTTTTTCATCCAATTTAGTCCCCTGAGGCCGGAAAAGTATAAAACATACCACAAAAGAACTCTCTTAACTTTCATAGAAGAAAAGGTGAACCTTTTTCGTAGTTAGTCAGGGAGGTCCGAAAAAGGTTAAATTACCACCTACCCAATGCTCCTTCAAGAGCAGCATATAGCTTGAGTTTTATGAGTGTGAAGGAAAGCAAGATCACTTGGAAAGATCCATTTGGGTACAATAAATGGGGCTTACAACAATAAACGTGATGCTTTGTTCTTTAGTGTTTAACGAGAATGATAAAGACATAAAGTACACTCAGAATCTTTTTCATGTTTAGGACCAGAGCACGAAAAAGAGAAAACTAAGCTCATACCGAGAGTTCCTTTTCTGAAAATTTAGTCCCTCAAGTCCGGAAAAGTGATAAACCTATGCCTAAGAATACTCTTCTCAATTCCGTAGAAAAGAAAGTGATCCTTTCTTGTGCTATTCCGCATGGTCCGAGAAAGAGATAACCTACCACCAATGTGGATGCCCATTCACATATTCTTAATGAGCTTGAATAGACAAGTTAACTCAGCAGTCAAGCCTATTTTAAGGAGTCAGACCTGGGCCTAAAGAAACTACATAAGGGTGGGGAGTCCTATAAAGGGATAGCTTGTAAAAAGAGACCAAAATGAGGCTCCATTTGGCATGAAAATTAGCTAAAAGGATTCCCCTATACCTAAGACAGTTGTAGCATGAGTATCGAAAAAACAATATAGGTTCTACATGAGGATACTCATGAGAGGAAGGCCCTATCCATGGAAGAACAATGGTAAAGACAAGGAGCTAATGGTTTAAAATACCATAGTCCGTGGTTAAAATGTTGATTGCTAAGTTTAAGATGGAGTAAGTATAGATGCAAAAATGCATGTGAAATGACAAAAACCACCCTATATGAACAAAAAACACCTTAGAGCAATGATAAACCTGTTACAAGGAAAAAAGAGATATGGTATTAGTTAAATAAATTTTGAACTATAGGGAAAAACCTGCTTTAAGAAATATAATTTCTATAAATAGTTAAAAAAAACTTAAATAAACTCACCATTTTGAATTTTAGCCATAAAAAGCAATTTTTCACCTCTACATTCATTCAATCAATGTGGACAATCTGGTGGATGAAATCCATTTATGCAAGTATCAGGTAAGGCTACACCCCAAGCTCTTCAATTTGATCCTAGCAAATTTTAAATTTAGGCCCAAATTTTATATTTTTTAGTTCCCTTAAGCAAGGAATGTTGTGTACGCGGGTTGGCTATAGTGAAACTCACGTACATGCGTTATGTACGTGAGTTTCCCAAAGGACAGTCACATACAGTACGCGACCTACCTAACTAGACAATCGTGTACGCTGCGTGAAGGGTAAAAGAAATATATAGGGTCCAAATTATGAATTTTTACATGAAACTAAAGGTCCACAATGGTTTTTCTACTAGGTTTGAAGATGGTGCTTGAGTGGAGGGAGCGTGAGCATGAAGATATGGATCAAGAAGCACTCCAGGATGCCCCCACTATGAATTTTTTACATTCAAGTGGGTTGTTGAAGTTCTTTTGCACATCACCTATGTGGGCCAATGTCCGCCTGCTAGAGTTCATGATAAACTATTGGGACCATGATTTAGGCATGTTTGACCTTCAAGGTGAGTCCTTGGAGATTACCTCAGAGGATATTTACTTCATTGCCAGTATGTCATGATGAGGAGCTCTAGTTAACCTGGAGGGAACCGGTAGAGGCGATGATCCCCTAAGTGTCCAAAACTATATTGATATATACTACACGCCAGGTGCCCAAAAGAGAGCGAGTTGCATCCCTATTGCACATATACGTGATATTCCTCTACAGGTATTGACAAGTACCATAGTGAGGGTTGTGGGATCATCTTCTCTTCATCTTGCTACACGGAACCAAATGAGGTTGGCAGTGTATTGCATGCAGGGTCTTTGTATGATTGGTGTTCGGGAGTTGTCTCGATTTTGAGAAAACAACTCTCTAATTGCAAGAGAGGAAGGAGGAAAAACTTTGGATATTCTAGCATACTAGTTTCCTTATTCTTTGAGAGAGTGCCAGGATTGAGCCCTATAATACCCCGACCAGTTCAATCTCCTCATCATCCTAGGTTGAGCAGATGGGGAGATATCTTCCTCCACTAGGGAGGAGGTGGCTCAGTGCAGAGTGTGTATGATGATGACTTCTACTTTTGGTGGGAGCGGTAGTTGCCAGCACTAGTGCAGTTTCCATATGCTGGGATGCATTTCTGAGGTGATCGAGACCTTTTCCTTCCTCCAGGAGGAGCATGGGGAGAGCTAGGTAATTTTTTATTTTCAAGTTTTTAAATTTTTTATGAATTTTACAATATAGAGATATATACATATGTATAAGAGTTCTAATCCTATAAACATGTCAAAATGCAGATATTGGACAGGTCCGCCCTGAAGGGCATCCATGCATGTATTTGCGTCCTGTCTTAGGAGAAGACTAGGGGCTTATTAGGGTTCTTGAGGGGAAGCTGGCCAGGATTACCTAGAGAGTACCCACCTTCCGAATTGAGCACATCCTAGCCATCATGCAGGAGTTTGTGGTTGGAGTTCCACCTGTCTGGATACGCCTTTTGAGGTGGGTGGCCAGAGCAGTTTTAGTATACATAGATGTTGTTGAGGATGTTGAAGCCGAGGAAGCTGAAGTCGAGTACAGGGAGACCGGGGGGACCAAGGTGGTCCAAGTGACCAGGGTGGTCCAACTTAGATCTAGGGCATTTGATGGACTATGATCCATATTTTGTATATTTTTTGTATATTATACAGTTATAACTGGATCTGAGGATCAAAAACTCGACCTATCTATATGGACAGATATTCACACACACACACACACACACACACACACACACACATATATTTGTCGGTTTATTTACAAATGTTTTTCATGTGTCTGCTATTTATTTTTATGAAAAATGTGTTAAATGCCAATCCAAGATGTAAGTAGCGTATGCATCAGTTAATGAATTTTGATTCCTTGGAATATGATTGAATGTAATGAACTCAAAATGTCTTTTCAATAACCTAACTTGCATGAACTGACGTAATAGAATAGAGTTCTGCACTTGATAAGCTCTATTGAGTTGGGAAACCACCAATTGAAAGTCCCTTCGGACTTCTAGTTGAGTGATACCACATGACAAAGCATCCCATAGAAGCTCAACTACAGCCCTATACTCAGCAACATTATTAGAATCAGGACCTAAGCAAGTGCCTCCCGAGGCAACTAACTGTCCCGAGGGAGAATAAATGACCCATGCCGCTGATGCAAGATTACAAGTGTGGTGACTAGCGCCATCAACGAAACCTACATACCTCTCGGAAGACATCTGAAACAACCAACAGATGGTATAAAAATTACAAACCGACAAACTAGTGTACATAAAAAATACATACAATAAAATACAAGAAAAAGCGCTAAACCTAAGCATAGTACTTTTTTAGGTAGAGCCCATTTCTAGGCTCAGGCAGCTTATTCCCATCAAAATCAATTAATTCATATGCGCCCTTCTTTAAGACCTTCAACATGACATAAGGCCCTAACCACATGGCCTTGAATTTTCCTGCCCCCAAGGGTTCTTTGTCTTCGTCCCAAAGCAAAACAAGTTCCCCCTCAAAGAAAATTCGAGGCTTGACCGACTTATGATATTGGCTTTTGACCCTATTTTTGTGAGCTTGATTTGCTGTCAATGCATCTCTATGCTGCTCATCAAGGTGTTCTAAGTGTACTAAACGTTCTTCAAGCTTGGTCATATCAGGTAACACATGAATAGCTATTTTCAAAGATGGGATTTCACATTCAATCGAGGTAACGGCTTCCACTCCATGAACGAGTTGGAAGGGGGAGAAACCCGTAGCAGTTTTCACATTAGTTCGATATGCCCAAAGAGCAGGGTATAGCATGATATGCCAGTTAGAATGGGCTGCATCAATAGTACATTTGAGGATAGTCTTCAAAGTCTTATTAACAACCTCAACCTAACCATTCACATGAGGATAGTACGAAGATGAATGTTCTTATCTGAATCCAACCATAGTGGTCAGTTCCATCATCATACTATTTTGAAAATGACTACCATGGCCCAGTGACAATCACCTTGGGTATACCAAACCGTGCTATAATCTGATTGAACACAAAGAAAGCTGTTGTTTCCCCATCGGCTTTAAAGGTGGGAATTGCCTCTTCCCATTTCGTAAAATAGTCCACAGTGACAATGATATATTTGTGACCCCGAGTCGAGGCTGGGTTACATGTCATGTAATCAATCCCCCACTTCATGAAGGGACAACGGGAAATAACGGAGTGGGATGTGACCGCATTTCTCTGGTGTAAAGATGACATAGATGACAGTGCTTCACGGATTCCACACAATCCTTAAAGATCGTGGGCCAGAAATAACCGGCACGTAGTATCTTCTGGGCCGTTGCTAACCTAGATAAATGACCCCCACATGCTCCACTATGAGAATCATTTAGGACAATCGCCGCTTTCTCATGGGTAAGACATCGACGCAATATGGAATCTACCCCTCTATGATATAAAGTATCTCCTATGATGAGGTAGTTCTTAGCATGAAGGCGTAATTTACGTCATTCCTCCCGCAAGGAAGCTGCAGGATACTTCAAATTCTGGAGAGATATAAGTATATCTCTGTACCAGGGGTCAGAGGTGGATATCAAGAAGATATGCTCATCTGGGAATGAGTCTTCTTCAATGACTACATCTTCTTCAGTTGGAAATTCTGCTATAAGCTCAGCAAATACTAAGGAATTTTTAGACTTAGCGAACTAGAAATCCAAGTCAAACTCTTGGAGGATGACTATCCATTTGTTGAATTTGCCTCCAACAATTTGTCAGGACAAAACATATTGAAAAGGATTAACATCCGCCACTACTGTTGTAGTCCTTAGTAAGATGTAGTGACGTAATCTCTAAACAGCATAGACAGCTGCTAAGGCCAATTTCTCGACGAGGGAGTACCTGAATTCAGGTCTGGCTAAAGCAAGGCTAAGATAGTAAATGACATGCTCCTGGAGCTTATCATCTTCCTAGACAAGGACTACCCTGATGGTCGACTCGGACACGGCCAGATACAATATAAAATCCCTAGAGTAATCTGGTGGACGTAGTAAAGGTGCCGACAACAAATCTTTTTTCAATTCCTTGAAAGCGAGTTGTGTAGTTTCGTCCCATACAAATGGGGTGTCCTATTCTAGTAGGTGCATGAAACCCTTGGTAATATTGGCATAGTTAACGATGAAACGTCGAAGAAAATTAGACTTCTCCTGCAGCCTTTTAAGTTTCCTGATAGTGTTACCACCTAAGTTGTACTTAGTGGTTTTATATCAAGTGAGCCTGGTGAACCGGACAGGGTTAACTTGTTTGGACTTCAAAAGACCTGTGGAAGTACTTCTGGGAAGTGCTTGTTATACCATATCACATGTTCATACCCCATGGGGGAATTGTAATAAATGTTCTAGCATGATAGTGTCTGTAAAAGACTCGGTCTCTTAGACTTTATTTGTCAATCCGATCAGCCTAGGGTGTTTTTTCCCTTGGTTATTATTGGTTGTCGAACAAACGACTGATAATTTCTGAGTTTTTCACTCCATACCTCCAAAGTTGGGGTGGTCGGCTTGGCATTTAGGCCTATTGAGGTTATTAGAGTCTATGTGTCAATATATAAGCATGATAGACATCATGTTTGAGTCATATGAACATGTCTAAGTCCCCCTATGTTTTTTCAATTTTTCAATTTTTTAGTTTTTTCAGTGTTTTTTTATTAAAAATATAATTTTTCCAAAACTTAAGCTATTTTTTAATAGTTTAATTAGAAAATTTCATTTTGTAATAAAAGTGGGCCAAATAATCAGTTTCAGTCATGTAGGTGCTCATTTTCAAGCTAAGAGCACCATGTAAACCCATGGACCCACTATTTCCTAGTTTTGAGTGATTTTCCATCACTCAGGTCAGAAAGCCCCAAAAATCAATTATTGATTATTTTAATTAATAAATTGATGAATAATGGAGCAAATCCAAAATCATAAATCAGTGGATTCTCAGCCGATTTGATTGAAATCAGTCAGATCTGAAGTAGATTGACTAGATCTGACAAATCCTTAACCGAAGGAGGTGATCAAATCAGATCTAGAGTTGATCTTCAGCTGTCTTCATGGGAAATTGTGCTCTCTCTCTCTCCTCCACACGTGTGGACTCTCCTGGATGCTCTATGGACTGATGTGTCGGTGTATGGGTTGATGTGTCAGCTCAATCAAGCCCTGGGTTGACAAGTAGGATCAGTACGGCTTCAGATCCGCATTGATTGAATCTCCATCAGCTGATTTGATCTGATTCCTTAAGGAATTGCGCCCCCCCATGGGCTGGATGTCCTGTTTTTTGTATATATCCTGGCTGAGGCTCCCTCTTCCAAGCTAGTTAGAGTTGGATTGAAGGGCTTGCTATTGTAATTGTGTATTGATCATCATTTGTTGAAATAAAGAGAAGATTTGGAGGCTCAATTGTGGAGTATCTTTCATGTGTGGATCATCATTATCATGCTGCATTTGAGGTGAAACAGCTATTTTTTCAATTTTTTGCACTTAACTGTTGTCTTCCTGAATGGTTATTGGAATCATAGGGATAGATCATTGTAAGTAAGCTTAATTACTTCTATTTTTCTGCATATTTTTGAATGAGCTAATACCTGTATGCTAAATAAGATTATTTGCATGCTGTATCATCTACTTCTCATATGGATCTTCAGATTTAATGGTTCTGTTTGCAGGATTTGTTGTGTAGCTTACAGGTTTGTCATGATTGGAAGATATATGGTTCAGGTTTGATTCCATTGGTTTCCAACAGATATTTCTAATATCATTCACCTCGGTGCTTCACTACCAAGTTTCCTTTGCAGATCTGCTTCAGCAACAAGCACTTCTCTTCTCCTTTTCCTCCTTTAAAAATCTTAAATTTTCTTCAAACTGGTTACTATTAAGGATTCTTATTGCTCAGATATGTCTCATTAAGAAAATTACACATAGATATATTTAGTAATGTCCCTTCCTAAGTCTATATCTCAGTTTCATTTTGCATATAAAGTTACATTTTAAGAGATCTAGCTGAAATTACCCTATTTTTGCAAGCATTTTAATGAAAATTTGTAGCTTGCTTTTAAGGTAATTTCATTTGCTGTACATTAAAATTTCATATTCTGAAATAAAATTGCACATCTTATTGGCTTCCCAAAATGCAAGCCAAGATCCCAAGGAAAGCCTGCTTTCCTTGGTTCCTTTTTTACCTTTTTAACTAGTTTTCAGCTTACTTTTTTTGGTTAAAAGTAAGCTGACCCAAAGGTACTTTCAGAGTGATTTTGGGCATATTTTAGTCTAATATTCTTTCTGGTTTTTATCAGGTGTGACAGAAAATAAATGAAGATGCTGCTTGAAAGTGGCCTCAGGAGCGTTCAAATCCCCCCAGGGATCTCCCATTTGACTAAAACCTTTAATTTTCGCTCTTTGTAAGCTATTGATTTCACTCTATATCAGGATCAAGAGGAATTATATCAGTTCTCTGATATTTTAACCACTGTTAATAAAAATAATTTTTGAATAGGCTCTTTCGAGCCCATTCCCCATCCCCCCTGGGGGAATTTGCGTCGGTGTCATTTTTTTTACTTTTTCTTCATCTCTTTTCAAACTAGCGTAGCTCTAATATGCAGGGTAGTATACTTTAATTCATTATCAATTTCATATTCCATATTTTATATTTCAAAGTAATCTTAATACTTACCCCACGACTTCCCAATTGACCCGAAAGGGGAAAGAGATTTGTGGTAGGACTAATTAGAAAACCAGAATTGTGTATCTGTTTTATTTTCTATCATTTGTTTCTTAATTTATTATAAAATTAACCCCTCCTTGATTCACCGATTGAGATCCACTTGGATCGAAAGAGGTTCCTAGAGGGTTTTCTTTTTAACAAGAAGACCCAATTTTAAAATTTACTAAAATTGACAAGACTCCAGTGTGTATGCTCTGTACTTGGCTACGGTTCGTCCAATCAGTCAAGTTGTATCAAAAGAATTTGATTGAATAGAATAATTAGGATTCACTCTCCCTAATTGACAAACCAACAGGTGAAAATCCAACACCTAGATTAAACCTTTAGAGTGGCAAAATACCCAAAGGAAGTGGGAACTTCTGAAAAGTGACCTCGAGGCATCGATCTCTATCACACCCTAATGGGTGCGTTATGAACAATAGCCCCAGAGACTCCATTCATCCCACATATTCCTTGTGGGTAGCCGTGAAGGTTTAGTTTTGGACATACTCCAAGTACTCTCGCGTATATCTGGAGTCCACCCCTTCGCCTAATTTTAATCAACTCACACCTCAAATTTAACTTAACACATACCAAGAGGAAGTTGCAAAACTTTCACTCCAAGCACATGCAAGTACATTGATTCTATTTTTTGACTCCATTCTAAGGCACTGGTTATTTTCTTGCTTTATATATATATTGTGTCTCAGCATTGTGCTTTCGTGTGTTCATTTTTGTATCTTGTCATCATTCATTGTCTATAGTTAAATTTCAAACTCCTAAGTAACTCATTCAGTTTAACATCACCATACTAAGTAATTATCCATAGTAACTTAATAGGGTCTACCCCCCTTGGATTCATTAGGAGTTGAGCCTAAACGGAGGAGTCAAGAACAAGGTGACATCCTTGACTTGAGACTTGCCCCCAAGGACACACCGAGTGGCTTGAAGATTTCTTCCATGTGACCCAAGTGTGTGTAAGGTGGCAACATTTTTTGGTGCCGTTGGAAGGGATAAATCTTTTTATTCCCGAGTACAACTTTGCTTAGTTTTTTTCTAAACAATTAAAAAGATAAAAAATTTTGATTGATCTAGTCTTTAAAAAACATAAAAATTAAAACTCGATCCATTTGGCGACTCCACTATCTAACATCCCTTCAAGAATTTCTACCCGAAGAAACCGTCGACAATTATTCAATCCTTTCCCTGATCCCAAAAGATTTATTAGGGAATGATTGAATAGGCATACTTCTCGTAGAAACATTGAAGATTTAGGAGACCAATCCCTCTTAGATATCCATCACATATTTGTAGAGAGTCATACCTTCCAATCTCAAGAAATGGCAGAATTTTACAAACCCCTTGACTTTTCTCAGATAGTAGGTAGTCCTCATGACATTCCGAATGATGCTATCAAGAAGCTCCCCATATTCAATGGAAATAATGCCATCACTGCTAAGACTCACCTCCAAAAGTTTGAGAAGCACCTGGTCAGTTACTGCAATAATGCTACCTCTAACCATGAAGATGTCAAAATCAAACTCTTTGCTTTATCTCTAGAGGATGATGCTATGGAATGGTACGCCGACCTTGGTGATGATTCATATAAAACTCTTAATGAATTCCTAGAGGGTTTTAAGAAGAAATGGGGGGGAAAGAATGAACCAAGACATCTGCTTGTTGCCCTTCATAACATAAAGAAGATGGAGAATGAAACCATGGATGAATTTAATACTAAGTTTAGGTGTGTGGTTGTGGACCTCCCTAGAGACATCAAGCCAAGGGATGCCTCCATCCTCATATCCTACATCGAAGCTTTCACTGGTGATTTGAGATACCAGTTAAGGGACAAAGAGCCGACTGATCTAAAAACTGCTCAGAATTTGACCAAGAAAATAGAAAAGAATATGCAGTCTTCAGGCAAATCCAACATTCCAGGTTACACTAGGGGAAACACTTCATACAACAAAGAGAAGGGAAAGACCTTTGAATTAGAGGAAAAGGCAACCTCTAAAGACCCCTTGGAAAAGGTAACTAACCTGATAGAAAAAATGGTTACTAGTCAGAACCAACTCATGGCAAATCAATCTGTACAATTGAATAATATTTAGAACAGAATAATCACAATGGAAAGAAATAATGGACCTAGGAACTTTCAGCCTAAACAGCATCAGGTGTATCAGAAGAAGGCTCCTCAACAAGAACCTAGGATTCCAAACCAGTTAGACTCAACTAACTTGTTAGAAGAAGTCATTCCATGGTGTAGACCTTGTGATCAATTCCACCAAGAAAGCACTTTCTATATAGCAAACCAAGTTATAGAACATGGAATGGCCGAGGTCAGTAATCAGGAAACAACATCAGGTGAGTCTAATCATGTGTACATGGTAGGCCGAACCTATCCTTTATCAAACTAGCATTGGCAGCAGGCCACAGATTACGGTTACGAGAAGGATCTCCTTTCCAACTTTTATGGTGTAATGCCTTCTACTGAATAAATTAAGGAAATGAAGGAGGCTAGGTTCAAAGGAGCAGTATATCAAAGAAGAGAGAATCCATCACTGTCTAAACAGTACAAGCCAAAGGTAACCGCTCCTCCCCTCCCAGATCCTCCTATTGTCCCTGAATCAAATATTGATATGGGAGAATGGATAAGTAGTGCTAAGATTCATGTTTGTGCAACTGATGTCCTTAAAATTCCTGGTCAAAAAGAAAATTTGTTGAAAGCCTTAGAGGATAGTCAAAGTAAAGCTCATAATATTGTCAAAGAGGATCCTCTCCCTAATAACAATGCTATATTTGAAGCTGAACATATTGAACCTATAGATATGCCTATAGTCCTCAACAGTGTTGATCCGAGAAGAGAAGACCACCCACCTTTTTATGTCTCCCTCTTAGTTGATAAACTTCTCCTTCATAACTGCATGCTAGATTCAAGTGCTTCTTCAAACGTCATGACAAGAAAAGTAATGGAGTAGCTAAATCTAAGGGTCACCCGACCCTACCACAATGTTTGTGCAATGGATGCAAGAGAAGTTGAAGTGGTAGGGATAATCTTAAATTTATAGGTTAAGTTGGCTAAGTATCCTGATATCGACATGTCGATGGATGTGGTGGTGATAGATGTTCCAGATAATTGGGGTATGTTGTTATCTAGAAAATGGGCAGCAACTCTTGGTGGCTACATTCAAATGGATTGGACATATGCTACTATACCTGCATTAGAGAATACTTGGGTGATCCTCCACAGAGAAAAGATGAGGAAATGAGATGTAGAAAACCCTAAGAAGCCCGGAAATGAATTTGTTCATTTCACTAATAACTTTGGAAACTATGTTATTTTGTCAAATTTCATGGCCCCTATTAAGGAAAACCTTAAAAATGAAAATATCGATGAAGTTTGGCAAATGTACTTTGACGGGGCCTATTCCAAAACTGGAAAAGGTGTGGGCATTGTGATCATCTCTCCTTCAGATAAAGTCTACAACTTTGCGTTCAGGTTAGAGTTTGAAGCATCAAACAATGTAGCCAAGTATGAGGCATTGCTCCTAGGGTTAGAAACCGCTAAAGATATGGGGATAAAGATGTTGAACATAAAGGGTGATTCAGATTTAGTTGTCCTCCAGATTAAGAATCGGTATCAATGCAAAAATGACAGACTAAGAAAGTATAGGAATGCCACATGGGACACTATGGAATGGTTTGATGCACTTAACATTCAAAAGGTCCATAGGGAAATGAATGGGTTAGTAGATAAATTGGCAGTAGAAGCATCCACCCTCCATCCATCAGATGAAATGATTAATGGGAATGGAAAGATGGAAATCAATTTCAGACCTTCAATTTCAGATAATATACACCACTGGCAGGTATTCAAAGATGATGAGCAACTCTTGAGATTCTTCCACAATCTACAAGAGTTTGAAGGTTGCAAGATCAGTTATCAGAAGGAAGGTAAAGAGTATCAGGAGTGCGAGGATAATGAAAGCAATCACATCCCAAGTAGCCTTATAGCTTTAGAGAATCTTTTTGATCGATAGGATCATCATAAAAAACAAAAAGAAGAAATAAAAATTGGGAATTATATGGAAATAAACATAGGAACTGACAAGGATCCCAAGTTAATAAAAATTGGAAAGGGTACTTCGGAAAAGGAAAGGAACAATTTGATCAACCTAATAAAAGAGTATAGAGATGTGTTGGCCTTTAGTTATGATGAGCTTAAATCCTATAGGGAGGATGTGTTTCAACACACTATTCCCCTCACAGAAGAAGCTAGAGAGGTCAAACCTTTCTAACAAAAACTTAGGCAAATAAATCCTAAGTTGGCCCCCATTGTGCAGAAGGAACTTCAGAAGATGTTAGCAGCAGGGATCATAGCACCTACAAGACATTCATCTTGGTGCTCCAATTTAGTTGTTGTCAGAAAGAAGAATGGGTCAATTAGAATATGTATAGATTTTAGAAATCTGAAAACATCATGCCTCAAAGACAATTACCCATTACCCGACATGGAAACTTTGCTTCAAAGAGTAACAGGATCAGGAACGATGTCCATGCTGGATGGCTTTTTCGGTTATAACCAGGTGTTGGTAAATAAAGAGGATCAACATAAGACTACATTCACCACACCTTGGGGTACCTATAAATTTCTAAGAATGCCTTTTGGCTTATTGAATGCTGGTGCCACCTTCCAAAGAGCCATGGATTTTGCCTTCAAAGAACTTATAGGAAAAATAATCGAAATATATCAGGATGAATTAACTATTTTTTCAAAAGAAAGATCTGACCACATAAGTCATCTTAGGTAGGTTTTTATAAGATGTCGGAAATATGGTATTTCCTTGAATCCCGCCAAGCCAATCTTTGGAGTTGATTAAGGCAAGTTGTTGGGGCACATCATTTCTAAGGATGGTGTCAAGGTTGATCCTGAGAGAGTTGAAGCCATTAAGAAAGTCTCCTTGTCTCAGAATCTAAAAGCTCTCCAGTCCTTTAATGGTCAAATCAATTTCATAAGAAGATTCATCCCAAATTTAGCAGAATTAATGAAACCTCTACAAAAGTTATTAAAGAAAGATGCTAAGTTTGAGTGGACGGATGAAGGGAAAGTTGCATTCAAGTCCATCAAAAATGCCATATCCATGTCCCCGGTCTTGATTAGTCCAGATTATTCCAAAGAATTCCAGATATTTTCCTTTGCCTCAGAAGACACCATTGCCGGTGTTTTACTTCAAAAGAATAAGGAGGGCCAATAGCAACCGATAGCCTTTATGACTAGAGCCTTACAAAATTCAGAATTGAAGTATACCGCGATGGAGAAACAGGCCTATGCTCTTTTCAACTCCCTTAAACATTTTAGAACTTATATAGGTTACTCCAAAATCATTGGATATGTACCCCATGCAGCTATCAAGGATATCATGTCTCAACAGGATTGTCTAGGAATCAGGGGTAAGTGGGTTTCAAAGATTCAAGAATATTATTTGGAGATAAAACCTACTAAATTAATTAAGGGACAGGGTCTTGCAAAGATGTTGACCCAGGGAAATGAAAAGGCCTCAGGAATAATCTGCCAGAATAGTGATTCGAAGCAAAGTGTATCAGACGAGCTTCAAAGATTAGAGCAGCACCCTTGGTACACCGACATCATATTTTTCCTCTGCAACTTTACATGCCCCGGTCACTTACTTGGTCATAAAAGAAGAGCATTAAGGTTGAAAGAAACTAAGTATTGTTTGACCAAAGATGGTTTGGGTTGGAGAAACCCTGATGGTTTAATACTTAGATGTGTCGATGAACCTGAATCCAAGAAACTCATGGTTGAGTTCCATTCAGGATTTTGTGGTGGACATTTTGCAGCAAAAACAACCGCCCACAAAATCCTTAGAGCAGGATACTATTGGCCAAACCTATTTTCAAATGTGCACAAGGCTGTCAGAGTTTTCCCCCAGTGTCAGTTATTCACCGAAAAGCAACAAATGAAATCCTTGCCTTTAAATCCAATAGTAGTCCAAGCCCCTTTCCAGCAGTGGGGGCTTGACTTCAATGGTAAGTTCAAAGATAACTCAAGCAATGGTTACTCTTGGATTCTTACCACAACTGATTATTTTACCAAGTGGGTAGAGGCGATACCCACCAAGAAGGCAACCGATGCTATAGTCATGGATTTCTTAGAAGATAAGATTATCACAAGATTCGATGTGCCAGCTAGAATCATCACCGATAATGGCCCATGCTTTGTTTCTTCCGAGATGTCATCTTTCTGTTTCAAGTACGGCATTATCCTATCTCACTCATCCAATTACTATCCCCAAGGAAATGGTCTAGAAGAATCAAGTAACAAGAACTTAATGACCATAATCAAAAAAATTGTGGGCGACAATAAAAAGGCTTGGGATAGCAAGATCAAATTAGCATTATGGGCCGACAGGATCACCAAGAAAAGTTCAACTGGGAGGATCCCTTTCAAACTAGTCTATGGCCTTGATGTCACCTTACCAGTCCATCTAAATCTTCCAGTTTATCAGCTTCTCTAGACCTTCAGCTCAAATCAAAAGGCCATCCAGAATAGAATAAACCAGTTGATCGAGCTAGATGAGAGCAGAAGAAACTCTCTTGACCATACTATGGAAATTCAGACAAGGTCAAGAGAGCCTTTGATAAGTCTACCTGACCAGGGTCCTTCCAAGTAGGTGACACGGTTTTATGTTGGGACAAACGACGGGAAAAACTTGGGAAACATGGAAAGCTCGACAGCTTGTGGTTGGGACCGTACATCATCGATGAAATAGTAGGAACAAACTCCTTCTATCTAAATGACCTAGAAGGAGAAATATTGAGCTTGTCAGTGAATGGTTTCCTCCTCAAGTTGTTTTTCGCCGAGACAGTTTGATATCTTTATTGGCATCGGTGGTTTCAGGGCCAATTTCTAAACCTTTCCCTGCATGTATTTCTCAATTTTATATATCATATTGTTATATCATAGATATTGTTGTATTATAGTTATTTTCTACCATGTTGAAAATTTTCCTTTGTATATTAGTTTTTGTAAAATATTCCTTTTTTCACATTATAGACTAATTATGTACATTAGTTTTCTTTTATAGTTAATTTTTTCTTATGTATACATGTTACTGACAAACTCTAATTGCCTTGTAGTACCTAGAGATTCCAGACTTCTCACATCCTCTCCTTTGAACAGAAGATCAGTCAGAGAATGTGTCCCTAGATGGAGCCAGAATGTTACCACCTAAGTTGTACTTAGTGGTTTTATATCAAGTGAGCTTGGTGAACCGGACAGGGTTAATTTGTTCGGACTTTAAAAGACCTGTGGAAGTACTTCTGGGAAGTGCTTGTTGTACCATATCACATGTTCATACCCCATGGGGGAATTGTAATAAATGTTCTAGCATGATAGTTTCTGTAAAAGACTCGATCTCTTAGACTTTATTTGTCAATCCGATCAGCCTAGGGTGTTTTTTCCCTTGGTTATTATTGGTTGTTGAACAAACGACTGATAATTTTTGAGTTTTTCACTCCATACCTCCAAAGTTGGGGTGGTTGGCTTGGCATTTAGGCCTATTGAGGTTATTAGAGTCTATGTGTCAATGTATAAGCATGCTAGACATCATGTTCGAGTCATATGAACATGTCTAAGTCCCCCTAGGTTTTTTGAATTTTTGAATTTTTTAGTTTTTTCAGTGTTTTTTATTAAAATTTTAACTTTTCCAAAACTTAGGCTATTTTTTAATAGTTTAATTGGAAAATTTGATTTTGTAATAAAAGTGGGCCAAATAATCAGTTTCAGTCATGTAGGTGCTCATTTTCAAGCTAAGAGCACCATGTAAACCCATGGACCCACTATTTCCTAGTTTTGAGTGATTTTCCATCACACAGGTCAGAAAGCCCCAAAAATCAATTATGGATTATTTTAATTAATAAATTGATGAATAATGGAGCAAATCCAAAATCATAAATCAGTGGATTCTCAGCCGATTTGATTGAAATCAGTCAGATCTGAAGCAGATTGACTGGATCTGACAAATCCTTAACTGAAGGAGGTGATCAAATCAGATCCATAGTTGATCTTCAGCTATCTTCATGGGGAATTGTGCCCTCTCTCTTTCCTCCACACATGTGGACTCTCTTGGATGCTCTATGGACTGATGTGTCGGAGTATGGGTTGATGTGTCAGCTCAATCAAGCCCCCGGTTGACAAGTAGGCTCAGTACAGCTTCAGATATGCATTGATTGACTCTCCATTAGCTGATTTGATCTGATTCCTTGAGGAATTGCACCCCCGTTGGGCTGGATGACCTGTTTTTGTATATATCCTGGTTGAAGCTCCCTCTTCCAAGCTAGTTAGAGCTGGATTGAAGGGCTTGCTATTGTAATTGTGTATTGATCATCATTTGTTGAAATAAAGAGAAGCTTTGGAGGCTCAATTATGGAGTACCTTTCATGTTTGGATCATCATTATCATGCTGCATTTGAGGTGAAACTGCTATTTTTTCAATTTTTTGCACTTAACTGTTGTTTGCCTGAATGTTTATTGGAATCATAGGGATATATCAATGTAAGTAAGCTTACTTACTTCTATTTTTCTGCATATGTTTGAATGAGCTAATACCTGTATGCTAAATAAGATTATTTGCATGTTGTATCATCTACTTCTCATATGTATCTTCAAATTTAATGGTTCTGTTTGTAGGATTTGTTGTGTAGCTTACAGGTTTGCCGTGATTGGAAGATCTATGGTTCAGGTTTGATTCCGTTGGTTTCCAATAGATATTGCTAATATCGTGCCCCTCGGTGCTTCACTACCAAGTTTCCTTTGCATATCTGCTTCAGCAACAAGCACTTCTCTTCTCCTTTTCCTCCTTTAAAAATCTTAAATTTTCTTCAAACTGGTTACTATTAAGGAGTCTTATTGCTCATATATGTATCATTAAGAAAATTACACATATATAAAGTTAGTAAGGTCCCTTCCTAAGTCTATATCTCAGTTTCATTTTGCATATAAAGGTACATTTTAAGAGATCTAGCTGAAATTACCCTATTTTTGCAAGCATTTTAATGAAAATTTGTAGCTTGATTTTAAGGTAGTTTCCTTTGATGTACATTAAAATTTCATATTCTGCAATAAAATTTCACATATTATTGTCTTCCCAAAAGGCAAGCCAAGATCCCAAGGAAATCCTGCTTTCCTTGGTTCCTTTTTTACCTTTTTAACTAGTTTTCAGCTTACTTTTTTTGGTTAAAAGTAAGCTGACCCAAAGGTACTTTTAGAGTGATTTTGGGAATATTTTAGTCTAATATTATTGCTGGTTTTTATTAGGTGTGACAGAAAATAAAGGAATCTGATGCTCGAAAGTGGCCTCAGGAGCGTTCAAATCCCCCCAAGGGTCTCCCATTTGACTAAAACCTTTAATTTTTGCACTTTGTAAGCTCTTGATTTCACTCTGTATAAGGATCAAGAGGAATTATATCATTTCTCTGATATTGTAACTACTTTTAATAAAAATAATTTTTGAATAGGCTCTTTTGAGCCCATTCCCCATCCCCCCTGGGGGGATTTGCATCGGTGTCATTTTTTTTACTTTTTGTTCATCTCTTTTCAAACTAGCATAGCTCTAATCTGCAGGGTAGTATACTTTAATTCATTATCAATTTCATATTCCATATTTGATATTTCAAAGTAATCTTAATACTTACCCCACGACTTCTCGATTGACCCGAAAGGGGAAAGATATTCGTGGTAGGACTAATTAGAAAACCAGAATTGTGTATCTATTTTCTTTTCTATCATTTGTTTCTTTGGTTATTATAAAATTAACCCCTCTTGATTCCCTGATTGAGATCCACTTGGATCGAAAGAGGTTCCTGGAGGGTTTTTTTTTAACAAGAACACCCAATTTTAAAATTTACTAAAATTGACAAGACTCCGGTGTGTATGCTCTACACTTGGATGTGGTTCGTCTGATTAGTCAAGATGTATCAAAATCATTTGAGTGACTAGAATAATTAGGACTCACTCTCCCTAATTGACAAACCATCAGGTGAAAATCGAACACCTAGATCAAACCTTTACGGTGGAAAAATACCCAAAGGAAGCGGGAACTTCTGAAAAGTGACCTCGGGGCATCAATCTCTGTCACACCCTAATGGGTGCATTATGAAAAATATCCCCAGAGACTCCATTCAGCCCACATATTCCTTGCGGGTATCCGTGAAGGTTTAGTTTTGGACATACTCCAAGTACTCTCGGGTATATCTGGAGTCCACCCCTTTGCCTAATTTTAATCAACTCACACCTCAAATTTAACTTAAAACGTACCAAGAGGCAATTGCAAAAATTTCACTCCAAGCACATGCAAGTACATTGATTCTATTTTTTGAATCCATTCTAAGGCACTGGTTATTTTCTTGCTTTATATATATATATATATATTGTGTCTCAGCATTGTGCTTTCGTGTGTTCATTTTTGTATCTTGTCATCATTGATTGTCTATAGTTAAATTTCAAACTCCTAAGTAACTCATTCAGTTTAACATCACCATACTAAGTAATTATCCTTAGTAACTTAATA
Source organism: Pseudotsuga menziesii (assembly GCA_001517045.1). Lineage (NCBI taxonomy): Eukaryota > Viridiplantae > Streptophyta > Pinopsida > Pinales > Pinaceae > Pseudotsuga > Pseudotsuga menziesii. The sequence continues at coordinate 19,098 of LPNX010484289.1, forward strand.
AGGTCTACCCCCCTTAGCTTCGTTAAGAGTTGAGCCTAAACGGAGGATTCAAGAACAAGGTGACAGCCTTGACTCGAGACTTGCCCCCAAGGACACACCGAGTGGCTTGAAGATTTCTGCCACATGGCCCAGGTGTGTGTAAGGCGGCAACAGATAGAATGAGGAGGAGGAATATTTATAATGGCATCTACTTTTAATGGATCCACCTGAATGCCTCTATTAGAGACAATCAATCCAAGCAGTCTCCCTAACTCGACACAGAACACACACTTGTGGGGATTCAAGGGGATCTTATAGTATCTGCATCATTCAAAGATTAGACACAAGTGATCCAGATGATCAATTATTTTATGAGAATGTGCAGGAATATCATCAAGATAAGGTTCGCCAATGGCTTTGATATCATGGAAGGCAAATTTCATTTCCCGTTGAAAGGTTGCCCCGGCATTTTTCAATCCAAGGGGCATTTTTTTGTACACGAAGGTACCCTAAGGACAAATGAAAGCAGTTTTATGTTGGTCTTCTGATTTTATTTGAATTTGATTGTATCCGAAGAAACCATCCATAAACGAGAACACTTCACTTCCCACGCAAGCATCTATAATTTGGTCTATAAATGGCGTAGGATAGTTGTCCTTAGGACAGGATTTATTCAAATCTCAAAATTCAGTATAGACGTGTATGGTCCCTTGCTTCTTATCAACAAGAATAGGGTTGGATATTCATTCCGTCAGAGCTATAGGAGAAATAAAACCAACTTTCGATAGTTTTTCAACTTCAGCCTTCATAGCCCCCACTTTACGTGAGTTAACAAGTCTTAACTTTTGTTGAACAGGTTTAGTGTCAGGGTATGTTCGGATATCATGTTCAACTATCAATGGATCAATGCCTAGCATCTCCTCATATGACCAGGAAAAGACGTCATGGAATTCCTTAAACAAGGCTGTATAGATTGCAATCTCTTCAGGAGAGCAATTTGCACCAATATGTATATTTTCCATGACATCTGGATTCACAGAGATGTTGATAGGGATAGTAGCAGAAATATTTTCCATATTCCCCTTGGCAAACATTCCTTCCCTTGGTAAGGGATTGATGGGTTTATCAACATCATCTGACAGTCTCATATGAAACTCTTGATTCTCTACCATGCTTAGCTCTAGAAGAAAATAGGATTGATGATGACGACCTTCACAGATCTTACCACATCCACACATGGCTTCCAAAATGGCTTCATCAGAAGGTAAAACCATATCTAAACAATCCATAGAATGCAAAGAGTTTTCTGCCCAAGCAGGAAAATAGACTTCTTCCAGGTCCTCTGAGACTATGAGAGGGTCTGGAATGGGATCAATAGTGGTTTGAGTGATAGCTTGGTAAGCCACTTCCACTACCAATAAAGGCACTTTTGGTTCATGGGGGGAAGGGAGAACCCAAGGATCAGTCTTATCAACAACCGTGGCTATGGACTTACCCACACTAGTAGAACCTATATAGTTAATCGGGGTTGGAAGATCAAATGTGCCCATTAGTGATGTGTACATTCCATCCCCCAAGCTTTGTGCAGTAGGTTTGACCTGATCAACCAATGACACAGTGGACTCATTAGACTCCATGTAGCCTTTTCGAGTAAAATCGAGTTGGTCAACAGTAACCAACTTCCCTTCATGTGGAAATACTACCACTCGAAATACGACCGACGCAATAGCAGACATGGCATAAGTCCAGCTTCTTCCCAAAAGCAAATTATAGTCCAATGGTGCATCAATCACTTCCACCTCAACAGACACTACTTTCCCTACCAGCTTAATTTCAAAAGCTAGTAGCCTACCATGCGGATGGAATGACCTTCCATCAAAAGTAGTAAGTAGAGTGTTTCATGGGACCAGCTCTGGGGATCCGAGAGCTTTCCAACATGATAAGGACATAACGCATGTAGAATCACCCTCATCAACAACTGCCCTTCCAATGGTATTTCCACCATGGATGACATCTATTGATAAGGCTACATGGTAAGGTAGGTGAATTTTAACATCAAAAGAGTGAAATTTCTCCATGAGACTCGATGAGTCCATGCTGCCTAAGGCTGTGAAAAGTGCATCCCACTGGGCGAGACAACTCTGTAACACCTCTAAAGCTGACATTGCACAAGGGGTTTGGGCCAAGTCTTCAACCACGGAGTAGTTTGAAGCAGCCCTAGCATTATGGTTATGCAAGGTCTTCTTAAAGACACCTTTCGATATCTTAGGCATAGTTTCAACAAGCTTCTCGATTGTGAGAGGGTTAGAAGTTTCACCTATAGACTTACCCTTATCAAAAGTCTCTTTTTCATAGTTTTTATTCCTAGTCTGTAGCAAAGTCGAAGATCGAACCATGTTGATATAGTTGGGGTCAGGGGCACCTAGAGTGCCCCCTACTACATTAGAAGCTAAAGAAGAATTCTGCCCTTGGGGAAAAGGATCCTTTAGGACAGCCGGTTGTTGACCTTTTAGCAGCATCTGGGCTTGTTCCATAAGGGGACAAAGGTGAGTTAGGTGATCTTCATGGCACAACTTACACGGGAATTTCACCTTTTTCTTTTCTTTCTTGCCCCCATCAACACTATTTACGGGTTTCTGCTTGTTTTGATTTTCCTCCCCTTTCTTTCCTTTCTTCTTCTTCCCATCAGGCTACTGATTGACCTTCTGAGAGGTCTGTGCAAAACATTTTCATTTTGGGGTGAGCAGGCAGCCTTTGCTGCCTCCACCGTAGAATGTTTGACGGACAGTTGATGAAGTTGTTTGGCTAAAGATTCTATAGTGGGAGATTTTACAGACCCAACCACACCATCGGCATGGGGTCCAGGCTTAGGTTTCTCTGCATCGTGGTTAGGCCTCGGTGCCTCAGGGATAATCTCATACTAGATCCCAGATTACGAATAAATCAAATCCAATTGTTTGGCCCTAAGAATGGCTTCTTCTTCATTTGTTACTCCTGAAGTTGATACATCCTTAGATATGTAAGGCAACAGGGATTTAAGGAACCACTCTAGTAAAAACTCAAGAGGAATAGTGGCTTTAATAAGGCTCTTTCACCTCCTCCACTCTTGGATGTGATCCGAGATGTGGGTAGCCTTGTTCTTCCTGAAGGTAGATAACAAGTCTGTTCCGAAGTCATATCGAACCGGAAGCTAAAAGTGGCTAAGGAATGCTCTAGCCAAGTCCCAAAAACTACTGAACGCAGTAGAAGGCAACTCTATGTACCATTTTGCTGCAGTACTCGTTAAGGTTCTTTGGAACAACCTTAACCTGACTGAATCTTCATTCAACAAATTAGAAGAACACCATAAATGGAAAGTGGTGGCATGAGCCCCAGGATCTTCACCAACTTTGCCCTCAAATTTTGGGATGTATGATGGCAATTTGGTGGGAACAAGTGGCCAGGAGGGGTCATTCCTCATCGGTTCATTCATTAATTTATACAAATTTGGAAAGTTTAACATTGCCAGGAATGGAAACTTGGGTCGAACCAGAGCACTAAAAGTACCAGTCTGGGGATTACAGGGACTTGCCCCCAAATTCCCATATGTAAAGTTGGGGTTGCCCCCTACCACCGGTTGCGAAGTGGATGGATTACTTTGAAATGGATTCCATCCATAATCCATAGCATTGTGGGTGGGAGGTGCAGTATAAGAGGTTCGAGCCGTCCCAGTCGAAACTGGGTTTGAAAAAATGGAGCAGGTATACCTCCGCTAAACCACGAAAAGGGAGATCTTGTCATTAGAGGAATTTTGGGGTCTAAAATGGGCCTCCTAAGGAAAATAATAAAATAATAGTTAAAATAATAAAATAATATTGATTAATTTTGGAGGAAGAAAGAAAAAAACTACTTTTTGTGTTCGTATTTTCGACATATCTCCCTGTGTTTTTACTCAAATTTCGATCGCGAGAGCTCGTTGGATGAAGAATTTGATTCTACATCCAACGAGTACCCACACTGCATACTTTTGATGGACCTCGCTACCCCAAAAACAAGAAATACCTGAAAAAACGTGATGATGATGTCATCATCACATTTTTTCAGGTATTTCTTGTTTTTGGGGTAGTGGGGTCTATCAAAAGTATGCAGTGTGGGTACTTGTTGGATGCGGAATCAAATTCCGCATCCAACGAGCTCTCCCGATCGAAATTTGAGTAAAAACACAATGAGATATGTCGAAAATACGAACAAAAAAGTAGTTTTTTTTAATGACAAATATGCCAATTCAACCATTATGGTTGAATTATTTTATTGAAATTCTATTGGTTCTTGAATTCCAACTCACAAAAACTTATTTTGGCACGTTTTCTTATAAGGCCCATTTTAGACCCCAAATTTCCTCTAATGGAACGAGGCCGAGACCAGAGTTTGAAAACCTTGCCCATAAGAGGTAGTGTTTCCAAACTGCACTCCTACATAAGAAGGTGATGGGCCTACATATGGTGTGGATGGGGGAATATGCCCCCTATTCCAAGGAAATACTTGGATGAAATCCAAGGATCCTACCGGACCACTCTGGGCAGTGTGTGTGAAGGAGGAAGGAATGGTAGGTATACTAGGAATCCCAGTAACCATGTCACCAGAAGCACCTACTAGGCTTGTGGGAACTGGTGGTTGGACCACCCGGCTTACTGGAGTCAATGGCTTAGTAGGTATGCTAGATCTAGGGGCACTTACTGAGGGAGGTAGTACCCCTTCAGCCAAAAAGGATGAGGTGAAAACAAAAGAACTTTCTCCCATAAAAGACATTATCCTTCCCACAAGGACACCTAAAACATGTGAATCAAAAGGCCTAACCTGGATGATCACAAGATCGTTTAAGTCAGTCAAGGGTGTATTAAAATTCCTTGCAAACTCATCAGCCTGCAAGTCTTCTATCTCAGCTATATTAAAATCAGAGTGGTTAACCCTAAGTGTTGGTTCACCCAAAACTTCACTTACTCCTATCGGTTCAATTGAATCGTCCGTGTCCAATCTTTGCCTTTGAGGTGGAGGTGGAGGTTCCAATGTGATGAGAGGAGGAAGGTTTTGCAACCTTCGTGACCTTCTTATAGGTTAGTCCTCCATGATTGTAAATTTAACAATTCAAACCCTAAGGTCGGATAAACATAGACAAACCACAGAACAATCACTATGAAAACTCCTAAAGTCTCAATAGTTAGCAAGGGTAAAAGATATGCTTTCCCAAAGAAAGATGAAGGACAGTTACTTGGCATCCTTGAAGAGGTTCTTAGGCACAAGCGGAGGAATCACCCACTGCCCTCCTACACTTTCAACAAGGGTTACCTTCCAATCCCATCCAAGGTGAACCAAAAATAGCCTTCCGGTTTACCTAGGTATGAACCCTAGATGTCAAGAGACTAAAGGCTACCTTAGCTATACCAACAGTCTGGGGGGGCAGTCGCAAGCCTGACTCGTACACATGGGCAGGGTAGTTGAGCCTGAATAGGACAGAATCCCCAGATGTGTAAAAGTCCTGATTTATGTTTCGACAAGGAATCAGAGGCTTATCTCCTCAGTCCAATGCCTCCATGCGGCCTCGTGCTTGACTCCAGTTTGAGAGGAGCTTCCCAGATACTATCGATAAAGAGAAGGATTTACCTATCAATAAGCCCTTTATGTCTGAATTTTAAAACTTATGGGAAGTTTACACTTCCTATCCCACAAGTCTAGCCTAAGCTAGTAGGTGTATGGCCCTAAAAAATAAAAATTACTAATAAATTTTAATTATTGTGTTCATTTTAAGGGCTATTTTTTACTCAGAAGGAAGTGGAGTGAAGGACTATGATGTTTTTGACTCGATAAGAAATGTAAAACAAAGGTGTATATTTCCAAAGCAAATTACCACTACTAAAAAAACAAGCTTCTTTTCTTCTTTTTGTAAATATAAATTGATGAAAATGCAACGATAAAGAGAACTCTAAAACTATATTTTTGTAGTTTTTTGAGATTATATTTTAAAAACTAAAAATAAAACTACTCTATGCAAAATCAAATGCAAAAGCTTTTAAATGTTTTTCTTTTCACTTTTTAAAATGCTCAAAGACTACTATGCACCTAAATGCACAAAACTTGAGTATGCTTGAATTAAACTAACTGTATAAAGTAAGCAAAGTGAAGTAAACAGATTAATAAGACCAAGAATCAACCACCTAAGGAAGACTTGGAACCCTAGCTTGGGTGGATACAATGAAAGGAAATCACTGAAATCACACAAAGGCAAGTGGCACACCAATCACTATCCGAAAATAGAATGGGATAAATAGTGTCTGGAACCCTGATCATTGATTCAGACAACCAACACTTAAACCTATAACCCAAACAGGAAAATCCACTTCAAGTTGCAAACAGAAAGACAATCCAAACAAAATAACTCAAGGGATTTACTAGAAAGCACAAGGTGTAGCCAACAACGTCATCAAACTCACAGTACCATGCTTGTAAGGAAGACCAACTAGAAAACAGACTTTATAGAGGAACAGGGACAAGCAAACCCTAACCCAATAATTCCAATGCTAAGGCTTGTACGTGACTGTGTATAAGGGCAAACTGCGTACTGTATACGATTGTCCTAGAGAGAAACCCATGTACGCAGGCCTCTGTACGCGACTGTATGCAAGAGAAACCCATGTACAGGTATAAAATTTTCTAATAAAAAGATAATTTTTCAAGGTCTTCAAACACTATCCTAAGCATGAACCAAGACAAGAGACCACACATACAATCAAGGCAAAGACTGGGCAACGGTAAACAGAAATAACCCACAGCAGTATGGGCTCCCCAGTGGAGTCGTCAGTTATATTGTTCAAGAATAAACACCCTTATAACCAAGGGTCTATGGTTACCAACGTACTTCTAAAACTTGCAGACAATCAGCTTTAAAGTATAGAAATGAAATAGGAAGATATGGTGGACTCACCCGATTAATGACGGTTGATCCAAGCTTTGTCTTCTCCCCACTCCGCTCCTCTCCAAAGATTTCAGGGATGCACCTCCTTCACCTACAAAGAGACAATTATCCAAGTACAATCTTATACATGTATATATAACAAGTTAGATGAAAAAATATATAGATTGCTTAATCAAAAATATTCATCAAACAATGATACATGAAAGAGACTCAACACAAGGTTGGAAGAAGAATTCTCTTTATTAACAATAGTGAATGAGATAAGTGTACAACCTAACGCCTGAAACAAGGACTCCTCTACAACCAAAGGATTCTGAGTTCTGTTGCTCCAAAGACTTCTGAAGATATACCACCAGCATAACTTTTCTCTCCAATATTGATTGATTAATTCCCTCCCCAAGGCCTCTATTTATACTTTAGGAAATAGATCAGTTTCGAAGGTTGAGGAGGTTGAGACAGTTGAGATAGTTAAATATTAGGGCTCAAGAAATATCCATTAATCGTGTTTTATTATTTTTAATGTCAAATGGATGTGTACGCGAATATTGATACTGGAAACCCGCGTATGACACTCGAGTTGCTATAAGGGAAACCTGTATACAGATATGTACGTAGTTTACAATGAATATACTCGCGTACAGTACGCGGGATGCTGTGGAGATAGTCATGTATGTACGCGAGTTGCTGTGAAGATTGTCACGTACAGCATTCAACATATGAAAAGGTAAAATGGAAAGCTAGTTGGATAGTGAATGTAACTCATTTCATGCCCATCTATAGTGTTTAGGCAACCTTCAATCCATAAGTGTCATTTTGTGTGCCAACATATGAAGTGTCGGCACTCAAACGAAGAAGTTCTCTTTGGGTTGATAACACCTGTGGGATATTTCAGATTGGAATCCGGATGATTCATGGAAGAGCTAGGTTATTCCCTACCCAACTCAGCTAAAAAGTGTTAAGGAGCATGTTCTAATTAATCTAAAAGAGAATTCCCCTACGTCCAAGAAAGTTAAATATTTAAGAGGTTGGGGGGACATCACTGGTTGTTATTCTACCTCTGCAGGATACAAGTTGCTTTCAAATCCTAGGAACATAGAGAATCCTTCCATTTGGAAAAGTATTTGGGTTGTTAAAAGCCTCCAAAAAAATTGACTTCTTCACGTGGATGGCTACCCATAATAAAATTCTAACTGGGGATAATCTCAGGAAAAAAGGTTGGGAAGGCCCAACGAGATGTCCTTTCTACCTAAATAATGAAGAAACTGGTGATCATATTCTCATCTCCTGTCAATTTGCTAGAGATGTCTAGAAATCGTCCCTCCCTAAGGAGTCTAAACTCCCCCTGGGAAGCCTACCCTCTCTCTTTCTTAATTGGGCCTCTAAAGCTCCCTTCAGTCTCAACTTCCGAATATCCAAATCATGTTGGATGGCTTTTCCAAAGGTCATTATATGGAAAATTTGGTGGGAAAGAAATACTCAAATTTTCAGAGGAATAGTGGGGAAAGCAGCTCAGGTTGCTGCAAAATTTCATGGCCTCTTGGGTGATTGCCTTTCTCACCTCTAGAGCAATTTCAGCTCCCTTCCCCTTTCTGATGATGCCTAGCTTCATAGCTTGTCCCCTAACCTCCCTTTGTCCATCCCTATCCTCAAGTCAGGGAACTCTTGGGAAATTAGGATGGAGGAAAAGGACCTCAACTCTTGGTTGAGACACTTGAGAATGATGGTCCTATTCATGGATGGAGCTTCTAAAGGAAATCCTAGGGAGGAAAGGGGGGCTGGGTTATCTTCACTCTGGAAGGATATTTGGAAACCAATTTCACTTTGGGTCTAGGCTCAGAAACCAACAATATGGCCAAGGCTCTGGCTCTTAGGTAGGGACTCTGGATTGCCAAGAATCAAGGAATCACAAAGCTCATTGTTCTAGGAGACTCGAGAATAATTATCCAAGCTAGGGCTGAGAACTCTCCTCCTAACCAAAAGAATCTCAAGCACCTTATCAAAAAAATCAAGATTCTTTCACTCTCTTTCCTTAAAATCAAGTTCTATCATGTTTTGAGGAGGAATGATAAAGAAGCTGACTGAGCAGTGAATTTGGGTTCCACTCTAAGATTTGGCACTCTAATAATTAATGGGATTAACAACCTTTGTGTTCCCCCATAGGACCAGGGCTAGTTCTATGGAGCCTAATCCCTTGTGGGCCCTCCTCTCCTAGTTCCCCAATGCATGTTCACTGGTTTTCAGGGCAGGTGGAGCTGAGAAAGCATGTGTCCACTCATTTGACAGCATGTTTGGTATTAATGTGGAATACGGTGAAGTCCCCTCACTTGATTCGAATTCTCAGCTTGTCTCCTCAACATAGGGTGAATGGAGTGAATTTTCATCTGGTTTAATGGCTCACACATAGCAGTTAATTATGGTTATCATTGCTTCCCTGAGCTACAATGAATTTAAACTGTGGAGAGGTAGGGCAAGAGGAGCCAAAATTCTATTGATTGTTAGCATGTTCAATATCTTGGAAGAGCAGGAATTTATATGTTGTATCATGAAAGGGAAGCAGTCGTTGTTGCAGTTGTTGGTGCTTGGCATGGAATCTAATTCTGAATCCTCTAGATCTTCCTCCCCACCCAATTTCGTTGAGGTGGATATAAGGGACCTGAGTAGAGAAGTTCGGGTGTTGCAAGAGCAAGTTAAAGCGATAGATACATAAGGAGGCAGGTGTTTGGATAATGTGAACAACGACCTGGTTTATTTGTGAAATAAAATCAGTCCTAAGGTGAGGAAGGCTAAGAACATTGTCATTGGCTTGATCACAAAACTAGAAATCAAAGTAGACAAGCTCGACCTAAAGCTCGTCAAGCAAGAGGCTCCTCCCAAGCCAAGTTCTTCAACCCGCTTGGATGCGAAATTCAATTAAGTTGTGGGATTTGGTTTGCAATTTTTCTTTGTTGTTTGATTTGTTTGTTGGGTTTCTTCAGTGGTTAAAAATTCTATTCTCTGGAATCTATGATATGCTAGACCCAGTTACTAGTCTCGCTAATAGGTTTTCCTTGATTTCTTGTAAATGTTGATAACTGTCCTTAAAGTTAAACTGTTAAAGTCTAAATATGCTAGGTAGATTTTAAAGACTGTTATACTTCTCTTTGCCTCTTCCATAAGGTCATAATTAGAATCAAGATACTCTTATTGCCGCTACCATAAGGGCGTTTGTGGAGAAACTGAACTCCTTTTTGCCGCTTTCTCAAGGGCATTTTGTAATCTGGTTTGGTTTATGTGGTTATACCACCTTCTTAATATAATATAATAGTTTATGTCAAAACTAAAATACTATGCATCATCCTTAGTGAGAATAAGATCCTAAAACTTGTTCATGCATTATATATTGTATTAACATTGAAACCGCAATTGTTAAAAAAAATTGAGTATTCTTGTTATAAGTTGTTCCACAAACTAAATGAAATTTTGGTGTTATTACGTGTGTGATGTTGGTGAGCCTGAATAGAAATAAAATCACACATAAAGAAACAATTGTAGGCTGTAACCTATAGTCACACCACAACCAAAACAAAACAAAAGGCATCAGTTGCAATCACATCCCATAAAATCACCTCCCAATGGTTGTCCCCTACAACCATTTTTCACTAATATATTTTAGATTGTATGGATGAATCCTCTAGAAATAAATTAATATTACATTAAGGTTACATTACTAAAACTTATATATTCAAATAGGAGCATTTGCATTCATATAACATTTCCAATCTAACTATTGGTGCACTCAAACCTTGCACCGGGAAAACTGCTAGACCAAAATGGACATATCTTGGTCATCCGAAAAGATTTTTTTACGAAACAAAAGGCAATCCTTCCTGGAAATGTTGTTCTAGAAACAATGAAATGGGTCCCAAAACACAAAAATTAATATATTGGTGAACCATAAAATATGATTTTTCCCCTCCCAGTACCGTAGAGTCATAGTTACAATTTTTGAAGAAGAGAAAGAAGATCATAATGAATATCATATCAAATTTGAATCCTACAGGATACATTATTCCTGTAACCAAATTATGACATACAATAATCAACAAAATATATAATTCAGTTCATCCACCTTTTCACATAATCATCATAATAATATGTTAAAACATAAATAAAAGCATATGAGAAATGTTTATCTCAAGATATGGGAAACTGGTTGCAGCAAGACAACTTTCCTCCCAACCATAGACAAATTCAAGCCTTCCTCAGTTGAACAGGTCACCCTCGAGCTAATACCATGGATCCATGGGTAGAGGCACACTTACTCTAGTAACTCTTAGAACTACCTCTTCCGAGAACCACAATGCTTCCCACTACTACTCTCTGTCTCCACTGCCTATGGGATATGACCTAGCTCACCATTCCCATTTCTTGACTTTCTGTGTGAGAACCTAGACTAAGAGAGAGACAGTGCCAAAGTACAAAATCACATTATCAAAAACTAACCATAAATCCTTAATCACATTAATCATGAAAAGGAGCATAAGTCCACATACATATAAAATATCATAAGTCCATAATGCAAAAGAACATAAGTCACATGAAGGATCATAAGTCTAGGGCCTAACAACTAGGTTATTACATTTGTGCAAGTAATCATCTTTGAGTGAATGAAAAACTGGTTCTTTTACTACCTTACCCTTCTTCCTTTGTGTGGAAGGACATGCCTCGATGTGCTCCTTCCTCTTTACACATAACTTTGGTGTAGTCTCCTATGTTATTTCACCAGCACCATTACCTTTTTCTGGTTCACTATGTTGTTGGTAATGTTCTCCTATATCTTTCTCTCCATTTGGTTCTTCCTCTAAATCCTCATCCTACGCCTCATCTTACTTCCACTTATCTTTCTCTATGACCAGGACTATCCACTCATCCTCCCAATCAACCACAATTTCACTAACATCTTGCTCAGTTAGCCTAAATAGTGTTGGAACCATCATTTTTTCAGGTCTCTTTTAGATTGGATATATATGTTGCACATGTTGGCCTAAAATGTGTTATTCCTTTGTACATGTCTACTACCTATGGCTTCATGCATGATGTTGTCATATAATATTTATAATAGCATCACAATACACAAAATATGTGATATTATTTTCAATCTTCCTCCTCTTGATATTTTTGAACCATAGATTAGCATATTTGTCCGCTAAACATGGTTTATGCCTAGTATCCAAGAAATATGACTCATCCATATCTATCCATGCAATCAAATAAATCAATATCAGTACCCATGCGTAGTAAAATGATTTCTCTTTTTCTTGTGCCTCTCTGCAGTCTCCCAAAAGCTCATTCACTAGGAATGTCAACCAATTCATTTATATGTATTTTGTGCACTTCTCTGCTACTACTATAACTCTCACTACAACATGATCCTTACAACTCTTCCTAACCAAATTGTAATCCAATAGTTGTGTTGCAGAACTTACTACATCATCCATGATATTTTCCATAGCTAATCCTAGTTGCAGCCTATGGGTACCATACTTGTCCTCATCCTTTCATCCAGTGCTTTTTTCTACTTCTTATTCTTGATCAATAGTGTCGAATCTTCCCCTATAGTAGGTAACCCTATTATCTATGCAATCAAGTTTTTGTCAATTGATAGTGTGCTATCAAACCATAGGAAACTCCTATGCACACATCTCAGTAGTAGTTGTATACAATTATGCACTTCTGGACTTCTGCTGAAATGCATAATTTCTAGCGAATTCAGCATGCCCAAGTGCTGCAACCCCATCACCCATTTTTCTAGCTCCGATGTGATAATTGGTTACTTTGGATTGGTTCTCTTATACAAATATTTTTCCTCTAAGAGTTTCGTAAATTTATCCTTTATGGTGATGTCATGGTCTACATACTTTAATTTCTCTATAGTCTCTAACAAGGTAACCCAAATTGGCTCGCTTTCTAGAATCTCTAGTGTCTCCATGGGATATTTATTCTATAAATTCATTGATTTTGCATCCATATTTATCAGAAGTATGCAATCCCTTTGATAGTTTTTTGATGTGGATGTTGATGACCCTTCCCTTCTCTTGATCTTGATGTCATTGCTACCATAACTTCTTCTTTGATTACCATAGAAGGGTTCTTTGTTTTCATCTTTCTCTAAATTGGTACTGGTACTTCTAGTGCCATGTTGCTACACTTCAATGGATACACTCAAATTGGATTTTCTCTACTTGCTTAAGTTTCAGCTACTTTCAACTTATGTTCAGCTCATGTCATTCTACTCATGCTTTTAACCCATTTTCTCAGCTATCTTGTAACACCCCGATTTTGACCCCATTTGCAATAAATGTATATGATGTATATATTGTAATTAATCATGGTGTGGAGCTAAAGGAAAAAGGCCCACCATCAATTTAGCATTTTATGTTTCAGCGATTAAAAATCGTTGCTGATGGTATTTTGTGCTAGCTGACACATTATAATTTTGGACATCATGTAAATATGCAATTTAATTAAAAACCCACAACCAGCTATTTCAATGCAACAAATAATGAGATGGGGGCATGATTTCCCAAGGATAGCGAGGGGGGATATTCAAACCTTTGGGCCAATGGGGAAAATATGAATGTCAAAGGGAGAACCCATCAAAACTTTCAACTACCTTTCTTGTCTTATTCACCCAATCATTTATTACTACCAGAAATTGGTTAAGTTGGTTATTACATGGGATGGGAAAGGTATTTGGCAGCCCAAATTCAAATTGGAGAAGCCATCAGTTTTTGGGAAACGCATTTTGACTCCTTGGGAAAGTAAAAACCCAAAAACGTCTTCCCATTCCAACTTGCTTTCACGTTTTCATGTTTTCCTCACCATTTTCCTTCATGTTGGGCTCTTGGAAGCAGCTGGAACTTCCTGTATGTGTATTCATTCATGTTTTTGGTTGTTTACCTCATTTTCCTCATGCTAGGAAATCATTTTTGTAATTATTAGTGGCTGGGTTTCCTCCCCCACAATTTGGTTACATTTTCCCATTGTTTTCCAAGCTGGAAATCATTTTTTGGTAATGCCAACAAGTGGGAGAAGAGACCCATGATTTTTGGGTTTTGTTGAGTCCTTTTTGGCCACGTTAGGGCCATAAACGTATCTGGAAATTGAATTGCTGCTAAAGGGATGTTTTTACCCATTTTGGTAATTTGTTTTGTTATCGAAACCGTTTTTCCTCAACCCAGAATTTTGTATTCTATTGTGTGTGCATATTTTTCTTTGATCTGAACTGGTTGGGAGTGGAATTGGGTCTGAACAAGCTTGATAAACCTAGTGTATGAAGGAACCTCACAAGAAGATCTAGAGGGGTTGGTTTTCTTCTTTGCACATCCTAAATAAAACTATGATGGAAAGCATAGCCTGAGGGCCTGTGTAGCAGAGAAGGGGATGATTCCTTGTGTTGGGTGTGTAGATGTTTAGAAGTCAAGACAGATCTGGTGTAGGTGTCCATAGCTCTATGATTGAGCTCACTATCTTAATAATTTAGCCTGATAAACCCAACTTTATTTGTCTTGGCTGAATTTTGATATACCTTTGGCTATGTGTGACCCTGCTAGTGTTCCATTATTCCTTGTGGGAATCATGCCCAACTTGGGGGTGGCAGTGTTGCTGAGAGATTTATGAGCACACTGGACTATGGTTGGGTGGAACGTTGCAATGACATAGCTAGTTCTAGGACAAGCTTCTTTCAAGATAAGTATTCTTGTCTATTTTATCTCTGCAATTGTATTTGTTGCTTAATGAAAAATGATGAACATGTCTAATGGGTTGAATGGATAAATTGCTTCCGATGTATAATTGCAACTGTTATGCATCTGTGTATGTTTTATTTCAATGCATATTTTATGTTCATGGGGCTATATTTTCTGGATTATTAGCACTATGGTCATGTTCTCTCTCTCTGGTGGACAGCAGGGGACATGACATATCTTGTCCAGCTTCATGCCCATTTCTACATTCAATGTGATCCTGGACTCATGTACCAATGCTCGGGTTTCATCAATATTTACTCTGGATTTTTTTTCTCCTATCCAACTTTGCATTAAATCCTTTGTATTTATTATGTCACATTCTTGCACTTCCTTCATTATTCTTCCCTTTAATGTTCACACTTCCAAAACTTGTCAACCGTATTCTTGGCTTCCCATCCACTCTACCTCATTTCTCCAGTGCACTCCCTTCTTGTGTTATTGTCTTACTCTTTCTCTAGTCAACATGTTGCGCCTTCTCTACAACATTCCTCTTTTGTATGGCATTCCTATTGGTAACAATATTCCCTTTTTTTCTAATTTTATTGCATGAAAGGACAGTTGTCCTTATACAGTTTCAACTAAATTACATTGACACATCCTTCTAGGGGTTACCCATTCAACTTGTTAAGATGAATATTCCATTCCTTAGTGACAAATTTTATAACATAAGGTCCTATCCAATGCATCCTAAACTTACCTAGATGCTTCATGAACTCCTTGGCATACATCAAGAACAAATCCCCCTTCTTGATTTGCTTCTACTTAATGTGTCTATTGTGCCAATCCTTCTTACATGATTTTTTGACCTACTGGTAAAAACCTGTGAAAAAATAGTCTTCCACTAACTCCATTAGCTCTGATAATCTTCTTTTTATTTTTCCACTATATGTCAGTCACGTGATCACATCAATGCATAGACTCGAAACAATGAATTTCATAGGAATGACTGCCTCTTACTTGTACACTAACATGAAGGGTGTCTATCTAATCAATTTTTTTCATGTTGTCATATAGGCCTAAAGTACATTAGGAATTCTCAAATACTATTCATCTTGGTTCACATTGAAGAACTTTGTCAATGCATTCTCCAAAATTTTGTTAAATGCTTCAACTGTGTCATTTTCTTGAGGGTGGTAAGAGGTACTACTTTGTTGATAAAATTGGAATTCCTTTGTCAATGCAGCAATAGTATGATTTAGAAAATTCCTCCCCTAATCACTCATCAAGATTATTTGGCAAACAAACCTTGCTAAAATGTTCTCAAATAAGAACCACGCAATTTTCTATGCACTGCAATCCTTCACAGGTTCCTCTTTATCCCATCTAGTTAAATAATATGTTGCTATGATAATGTATCTTTCTCCCAACCTCTTCATGGGAGGATTAATTGACCCAATGAAATCCATTTACTGTTTATCAAATGGTTGCAACATTACTTGGGGAATTAAGGGCATCTCATTCCTTCTTGATGGCTTCTCCATCCACTATCGAATATCACATGTCTTATAGTATTCCTTGGAATATTTGTGCAAGGTAAGCCACCAAAGAACTATGCAGTCTCTTTCCCCACATAATGGTCTCTCACAACCCTTCATGGGCCTCCTTCAATATTATAGACCTTTCATGTTCTACTACGCATCATCGTAAAATTCCATCTGCACCTAATTTATGCAAGCTTCCTGCTATCAACTGATAATATTTTTCCTTGAATACAAGCTGCTTCTTCTACATAATCATATACTCTGGTGGGACACACTAGTACTCGGGAACTTCACTATTTATGAGAAATAGTCATCAACCATTTATATTGTAAATAGGTGTGCATATGGTATATTATCATCTACAAACCCCCCCTTCTTCTCCTATTTCTATTTGTGACAAATGATCAGATCCTTATTTCAACCTCCTCGACTTGACCACAAATTCAAAATTATAATCCTGAAAGAGAAATAACCATCTGCATATATTCCCCCCCAACACTGCCTTATTGACTAAATATCAAAATGTAGAATGGTTATTGTGCATCTTAAATCATGAATCCCTGATAAATTATTCCTAAACTTTTGTAGTATTTACACCATTGCCAATCCAGCATGCTCTATTGTAGTATAGTTCTTTTCTGCTGTCAACAGATTACTACTTGCAAAATAAATCAGATGATCTTAATCTTCATCCCTCAGCTGCACTAGTATTGCACCCAACGTGACTGATGATGCATCCATGTGAACATGAAACTCTTTCTTCCAATGAGGAAACACCAAAATTGGCGCAGTCGGAAATTTATGCCTCAATGTATCCAAGATCTTCTAGCATTCCTCAGTCCACTAAAACTTGACATATATCTTCAATAATTTCTATATTGGGTATAAATCTACGCATACCCCTTCGTGAACTTCCTGTAATACCCTGTATGAATCAACGTGGTGCATAAATGTCGCACTGAATTTGGTGGTGGTAAGTCTACAATATCTTTAATCTTCTCCATATCCACCAACAAGCCTTGTCTGCACACTACATGCCGCATTATAATACTAAATAACACAAAAAAATGCATTTCTTCAAGTTTAATGAGATCTAGAGTTGTGTGCATCTATCCAGCATTAATCACGGAAATTCAATGTGATTCTTCAACATGTTGAACACTATCCATTCATCGAAGTATACTTCTATAAACTTGTGAATTAGCTCTTTAAAGGATGCAACCACTACCCTAGAAAATATTTTAGGTGCATTATTTAGAACAAAGGGTGGCACAGTGTATTGGTAGCATCCCCATTATGTCGCAAATGTCATATATGCTTATCTTTATTTGCAATTTGTATCTGATGGTATCCAGAAAACCCACTAGTAAATGAGTACACCTCTTAACCCCTCACATTTTCCAATACTTCGTCTATAAATGGTCTGGGAAATGGATCATGTAAGAAATCAGCATTCAATTTGCACAAATCCTTTTTCTCTTGTCTTCTTGTCTTGGACCACCATCGAGTTAATCCATTCTGACTTCTCCATGGGTTATGTTATTCCATCCTCTAACATTCTATATATCTTATCCTTCATTTTATTTTCTTATAAACCAAATTCAATCAATAAGGTATTTGTCTTACTAGTTTGGCATTTGGCTTTAGTGTGTTGGGTGTTTTATTGTCTTAATTAATTCACCAAATATTTAATTATTTACCAAGGTTTTTAAACTTATAATTGATGAAAAATATATGTGAAGGTAGAGGGGTACCTAAGGTGTCATGGAAATATTTTAACAAAGAAAATATCAAAAGATCTTTCAAAATGAAAAACCGAGTCAAACTCCAGAAATTCAACTACTAAAGTAATTAGATTGGGACAAGACTACTAGATTAGAGCAGTACCGATCTATACTAATATACTCTATAAATAATAAAAAGATATAATACTATCCTAAGAAAGTGAAATCTATTAATTAATTATTATTCTTTTTAACCTGTGAATTAGAAAGGTAATAACAAATTCAGAACTCTTACTATATGAACACAAGAAGTTATATTATTTGAGACAATATTACAACTACTTAATTTATCTAAGAGATCCACTAACTAAACTATACATGCGATTGACAAATATACAATAATTAAACTAAATTGTCTAGTTCCATTCTTCTTGAGGATTCTGAGGATATGCATCCATTGTGATCAGAAGTGGAGAAGGAGGTGTATCAAAATAGCTTTCAAAAGAAATAAAGAAACTGAATGAAATTAAGTCTAATTTAACTTCTACAAATATATGTAAACTAAGGAGTGTCCAATTACAAGTAATAGTAAACATTTTGATTTATTCCATAAGCAAATGACTCTAATTGAAAAAGATGTTATTAACAACCAATCTATTAATTAAGAAATTAGATTCTTTTAATGGACCCACTTGAAGTTAAAGGTATACTTTTCTTGCATGAAATAGATATAATTGAGAAACAAGTAGAAAACTTAATAGTAACAAGTAGAAAACTTAATCAAGAAGCAAGTGGAAAACTTAATAAAGAAGTTTGTTTTCTTAATCTAGTCCTATTCTATGAACATCTTCAGTAACTATAGAGTAAATAGGACAAATCTTATGTTAGGAACAATGATCGGACTTATAAAGAATTGATGTGATTTTTAGACAATAAAGTTAACAAACTTAATTCTAGATGCAATCTAAATAAGAAGGAAGTACACTAAACTAGAGATGCAATTAACAAATTCTAAAACAGTAATGAATGAAGGAGTCAGAGACAAAAAGGAACACAACTTAAAACTGAGATAAAAGGGAATGAAAGATAAGAATGATTATGGAATTTGATGGATATTTTAAGTGGTTTAGACTAAGGTTCTAAATATGTATATAACTACTGTTTAATTACAGAACTTAACATAATTCAAAAACTAAGAAAACCAAACTTTAAATAGTCATAAAACTAAACAAGAAATATTAAAGGTTGAACGAAGGTCTGGATGATAGTATAAATAGATAGTTTGAATGATAGTTCGGATGAGGAAAAATAGTGCAAATTACAAAATAAATAACCTGAATGATCTTAACATCAGCTAATTTATGCACATGAGGATGTAATGCAGAAAAGACAGTGATTAAACTTATTCAATACCTAAAATGACAGAGGAATAACTTGTGCTAACCTACAGTTAAAAAGAGAAAATACTTCCTATTGTTTAATAAGACAAACTAAGAAATAACTGAAGTAAATCTACAGCTAAACAAGAATTGACAGAATTAAACCTTACTACAAACTAAGCTTAAGACATTAAACTAATCAATCTCTATCTGATTGAAAATATGGAACTAGGAAACAAGCTGGAAAGAAAGATGGAAATGACTATTGCGCGACCGGTCACTTGCGATACTGGAAATGGAAACTATGTCAACAGCACAATATAAATTATATTACTCACAGCAAACACACATTATGGGAAATAAGTAAATAAACAACATCAATTTATAAGAGAATCAAACTACATACAAAAACTGGAAATGTAAATTACTTGGCTATAAAAAGGAAAATGACAAAAACACACAGAAATGGAATACTGCTAGTTGTTGAGGGGCCCTCTCAGCAATCAGGGTTGTGCTTCAATTAATCAACCACTCACAAAAATAGAAACATGTATGCACAGCTGGAAATAGAACTTATATTGAATTTGGAACAGAGTTTACAGAGCTTCTTTGCTAATGACGATCAACAAACTAACTAGATAGCTTGACTCTCATTTGGAGATGAATTTATATAGGTTTTACATGGATGAGAAGGTCGGCCCTTTGAGTGGTCGATCGCTCCAAAAATAGTAAACCTTAACTGTTAATTCAAACAACCATGTGACGATTGGGGACAGCACATAGCCACCTTCTTGATCCTTTGCACATCAGTTCTCCTCGTGTGGGCTACAGGCGTATGGATCATCGTTGACATGGGAATGAAGTGTGGTGTCAAATGGAGAGGGTAGTATCTTGAGCCTTCTAGAGAAAATACCATCATAGCAACAGGATGCGTGGACAAGAGAACAACGAGAAACTATTATTTGCTTTAAACATTTAAGAATATTCCAACTAACAGCGCACGGATTGATTGGAGGGTTATATGGTGAGCTGGATGTGATCTATGCATGTGCACATGGGGGCTTGTTGCCGCCTTTCACGCACCTGGGTCACGTGGCATAAATCTTCAAGCCACTCGGTGTGTCCTTGGGGGCAAGTCTCGAGTCAAGGCTATCACCTTGTTCTTGACTCCTTCGTTTAGGCTCAACTCCTAACGAAGCCAAGGGGGGTAGACCCTATTAAGTTACTAAGGATGATTTCTTAGTGTGATGATGTTAAACTGAATCAGTTACTTAGGAGTTTGAAACTTTTAACTATAGACAATTAAAGATGACAAGATACGAAAATAAACACACGAAAGCACAAAGCTGATACACAATGTATATATGAAGCAAAAATGACCAATGCCTTAAAATGGAGTCAAATCAATAAGATCGATGTGCTTGCATGTGCTTGGAGTGAATGTTTTGCGATTACATCTTGGTATGTTTTAAGTTAAATGTGAAGTATGAGTTGATTAAATTAGGCAAAGGGGGACTCCAGATATACCCGAGAGTACTTGGAGTATGTCCAAAACTAAACCTTTACGGCTACCCGCAAGGAATATATGGGATAAAATGGAGTCTCTGGGACTATTGTTCGTAATGCACCCGTTAGGGTGTGACAGAGATCGGTGCCCTGAGGTCACTTTTCAGAAGTTCCCGCTTCCTTTGGGTATTTTGCCACTGTAGAGGTTTGATCTAGGTGTTGGATTTTCACCTGATGGTTTCTCAGTTAGGGAGAGTGAGTCCTAATTATACTAGTCACCCAAGTGCTTTTGATACAGCTTGACTGATCGGATGAACCATAGCCAAGTGCAGAGCATACACACTAGAGTCTTGTCAATTTTAGTAAGTTTTAAACTGGATGTTCTTGTTTAAAAGAAAAGCCTCCAAGAACCTCTTTCGATCCAAGTGGATCTCAATTGGGGAATCAAGGAGGGGTTAATTTTAAATTTTTTGATAAACAAATGATAGAAAAAATCAAACAGATACATAGTTCTAGTTTCTTAATTACCCCTACCACGAATCTCTTTCCCCTTTCGGGTCAATCGGGGAATCGTGGGGTAATTATTACGATTACTTTGAAATGTAAGGTATGGAGTATGGAATTAATAAAAAAATCAAGTATACTACCCTACAAATTAGATCAATGCTAGTAAAAAATAAATAAACAGAAATCGACGAAAAAGGCACCGACACAAATCCCCCCAGGGGGGATGGGGAATGGGATCGAAAGAGCCTATTCCAAAGATAATTTTATTTATTATTGGTTACAGAATCAGTGAACTGAAATTATCAGAAACTTCTTGGTCCTTATACAGGCTGACTCCAAGATTTTACAACTTTGGAAAAGTCTTGAGTTTTTAGTGAAAAAGGAGACCCCTGGGGGGATTTGAGCGCTCCTGAGGCCACTTCGGACAGCAGATTCCTTTACCTTCTGTCAGACCTGCTAAAATACAGTGAGAATATTAGAATAAAAAATTCCCAAAATCACTTTAAGAGTACCTTTGGATCAGCCTACCTTATCTCACAAAAAATGAAGTTAAAACTAGCTAAACAGGCAGAAAAGGAACCAAGGAAAGCAAGATTTCCTTGGGATCTTGGCTTGATTTTTGTGCAGCCAACAAAAATGCACTGATATTGCAGAATATTGAATTTTATAACAGTGAAATAAAATCTAATGCATGCAATCTACAAGTTTCCTTTAAATTTTCATGCAAAAGAGACGATTTCCCTACAGCTAGATCTAGAATGCTTATGAAACCTTTTTAAGTGCAAGATATAGGTTATGAGCTATGAAATATCATATCTATGTATATTTTACATTGATGAAACAGATCCAAATGAAATCACAGCTATGAACTGAACCAAGTAACTGAGTAAAGTGTTGATTTTGAGGGAGGAAGAAGAGGAGAAAAGTGTTGGTTTCCTTGAAGATCCACAGTAGAGCTTTCAGGTGGAATTTCGAGGGACTATGCCTTTGAAATGTTTTGAGGAGAATGAAGAAACAAACTAGATCAGTATCCTCTCCAAAGTATGAACCTGCAACTCAGCTGAAATCAAAGAACTTGCCAAGAAACTTGTGAGATCCGATTAGTACATACAAAGAGATTCAAGATAACATGCATATAAGCTTATAGGACATGCTAAATCTAGATATCTAAACATGCATCCAAGGAGAGTGATATTCAATAAACTTATTGAACAACACCTTTCCTATCAAGATTGTAATAAGCTAATTACCAATCTTAACCACAGATCTACAAGAAATTAGTAAAAAATGACCACATATACAGGTTACCTCAGTAAAACAATGGAAATAATCATCCACACATGCAATGGCACCACACCGTATTGCCTCCAAAGCTTTTCTTTATTTCAAATGAATAATTACAGAGTTACAATAGCAGCAGCACCTCAATCCCAGTTCTAACTAGCTTGGAAGAGGAGGCTGTGCCTAGATATATACAATTTGTAGGCCATCTAGCCCAGGGGGGGCACAATTCCTCATGGAATCAAGTGAAATCAATTGATGGAGAGTTCATCAATGTAGAACTAAAGCTGTACTGAGCCTACTTGTCAACCGGGGGCTTGATTGAGTTGACACATCAACCCATACACCGCCACATCAGCCCACAGAGCATCCAGGAGAGTCCACACGTGTGGAGGACAGAGAGAGGGTGCAATTCCCCATAAAGATAGCTGTAGATCAAGTCTGGATCTGATTTGATCCCCTCCTTCAGTCAAGGATTTGTTAGATCCAGTCAATCTGCTCCAGATCTGATTGATTTCAGTCAAATCGGTTGAGAATCCAATGATTTATTGATTTTGGATTTGCTCCATTATTCATCAATTTATTAATTAAAATAATCAATAATTGATTTTTGGGGCTTTCTAACCTGAGTGATGGAAGATCACTCAAAACTTAGGAAATAGTGGGTCCATGGGTTTACATGGTGCTCTTAGCTTGAAAATGAGCACCTACATGACTGAAACCGATTATTTGGCCCACTTTTATTACAAAATCAATTTTTCCAATTAAACTATTAAAAAATAGCCTAAGTTTTGGAAAAATTAAATTTTAATAAAAAACACTGAAAAAACTAAAAAATTGAAAAATTGAAAAACACCTAGGGGGACTTAGACATGTTCATATGACTCAAAAAAGATGTCTAGCATGTTTATACATTGACACATAGACTCTAATAACCTCAATAGGCCTAAATTCCAAGTCGACCACCGCAAATTTGGAGGTATGGAGTGAAAAACTTAGAAATTATTAGTCGTTTATTCAACAACCAATAATAACCAAGGGAAAAAACACCCTGGGATGATTGGATTGACAAATGAAGTCTAAGAGACCGAGTCTTTTACAGACACTATCATGCTAGAACATTTATTACAATTCCCCCATGGGCTATGAACATGTGATATGATACAACAAGCACTTCCCAGAAGTACTTCCGAAGGTCTTTTTGAAGTCCAAACAAGTTAACCCTGTCTGGTTCACCTGGCTCACTTGAAAAAAACCACTAAGTACAACTTAGGTGGTAACAAGGCTCATCTACAAACCATAATCTGCAAATCAAGTCTAAGTGTTAAATACATTTACAAATATCACATAATTACTAATAAAAATCATGAAAGAATGAAATTAAACCAAGACTTGCATAAAACTCAAATACATTCGTACCTGGGGTTGAATGATAAGATGAATGATAAAAAGTATACCAAGAGGTGAAAAAAGTGATGCCAAAAGAGTAAATTAATGGCCAAGAATAGTGACAAAATTGGGATCAACACTCCCCTAAACCGGAGAGATGCCAAGTCCCACTAAGCAAAACAAGAATAAAGTCTACGAAGAAGGCTGACGCAGCTTCCTTCGACTTAGAAGAGGTAATGAGAGATTTGAATTTCAATTTCCTAGCCTGTGTCTTTAAAATAGTGTGCCTCTCCTGATGAGAGTCATGCAAAGAGTTTATGGCGTTGTTGTGGAAATTGAACCCAGGTGTTAGAGCAATTACACTCACAAAAATTTCCAATTACACATGCAAATTACACACAAAGGAGACTGAATATGGAGCAGAACACTAATCTGTATTGAATAAGTGTACAATAGCCAACCCTGTGAAGTCATAGGCTACCACAATAAATAATTACATGAGATATTCGAATGCATAAGGATGCCATTCGAATTTGGTAAAAAGAAGGCTTACTAAATCTAAGCAAATCCCCCATAGGTGCATAAAGCAGTTTCCAAATCTGTCTAGGAGCTCACGAATTGGAAAAATCAATTAGGCAAGATAATAGATGATGGAAGGACAACTCATACATGCTTTTCTTAGGAGAAAAGAGTGGAGGATGATGAGGACAAAAAACAAGTTAACTTCACCTAGTCAAACTTTCCCAATTGCCTTAAAACTCAGAAAAAGCAGACATGCGCTAGGAAGGCTAGGAATAAAGTAGATTTGATTCCAAGTGGTTTCCCAAGTGCTCCGTGACTCAAATTTAGCAAGTTTGACCACTTTGGAGATGTGGAGGACAACTTGCATAAGGTGGAATATGGAAACTAGGCAAATAAGACAAAAAATGGATTAATTAATGTCTAAGGTAGCTAACTATGGGTTGATTATTCTAACACCCCCCCTTAAGCCTGACTTATGAGTAAAATATCAAAAAATTATAGGGCCTAGCAACAAGTCTTAGTCACCCTTTACATACTGCATGTCCATTTAACCAAGCAAAGAGGCAAAAACACAGTGGGAAAAATCCTCCCTTAAACATGGACAGTAAAACAAAATTTTAAAATCTTGTCATCACTCATGCTTCATAGCATGATCAGCAATCCCCAGTAGTGATTTGAGATTGCTGAATGTCTTCTCACAAAAAAATTTGGTGAAGATATCTACTACTTGTTCTAAAGATGAACATAAGAGTAGGTGAATGGTGCCATCATGCACAAGCTGTCTGATGTAGTGCATATGGATCTCAATGTGTTTGGTTCTCTGTCTCTGAACTGGATCATTGCAGATTCAAATGGTACTCTGATTATCGCAATAGATAGTAGTTGAGTATTCTGATTCGAAGCCACACTCACCAAGTAACCCCTGCAACCATAAACATTGAGTTGCTGCATTTACAACTCCTCTGTACTCTGCTTCTGTAGATGAGAGTGCAATGGTACTCTGTTTCTTGCTTGACCAGCTGATTGGTCCTTCAGCAAGCATGAACACATATCCTGATGTTGACTTTCGATCTGTGTTGTCACCTGCTCAATCACTGTCAGTAAACCCAATCAAATCAAGATCAGATTTAGCTTTGTAGAAGATCCCATGAGTCCTTGTTCCCTGAACAAAGTTAAGGATCCTTTTGGATGCTCTCTAATGGATCTCATGAGGTTGATCCATGTATCTTGAATCCACACTTACTGCATAAGAAAGATCAGGTCAATTATGTGTAAGATACAGAAAACATCCAATCAATTGCCTATACAGTGTATTGTTTACCATAGGTGAAGAATCAGCTTCTTCAAGCTTAACTCTTGAAAGGAAGGGAGTCTTGCTTGGATTGCAATCCTTCATGTTGAATTTTTTCAGAAAATCCAAGGCAAATTTGGACTGATGCACTTTGATTCCTTGTTTGGTTTGAGCAATCTCGAGCCCCAAGAATTAGCTCAATAAGCCCAAATTAGTCATTGAGAATGCATGGTTCATTGCATCCTTCAAGGAGGCAATTTCATCCTTTGAGCTTCCTGTAATGAGAATGTCATCAGCTTCAAATAGACATTTGGATCTGACTTGCATCGAACAAAATTCAGTGATAGCAGAAAGCTATCAATCTTGGCATACCAAGCCCTGGGGGCTTGCTTAAGCCCATACAATGACTTCTTTAGCCTGCACACAAGATATGAATTAGTAGCAAATCCTTGAGGCTACTGCATTTAAATCTCATTAGTGAGATCTCCATTTAGGAAAGCACACTTCACATCCATGTGATGTACCTCCCACTGCTTCGAAGCTGCAATGGCTAAGGCTAGCCTGATGGAGTCCATCTTTGCCACTGGTGCAAAGGTCTCATTGTAGTCTATGCCATGTACTTGTGAGTAGCCCTTGGATACCAATATGGCCTTATATTTCAAAGGTGAACCATCAGCAGCAAATTTGGTTTTGTAAACCCACTTACACTAAACTAGCTTCCTCCCTGGGGGAAGATCAACCAGCTCCCAAGTGTTGTTCTTCTGGAGTGAGCTGAACTCTTCTTTCATGGCTGTTTTCCATCTTGGATCATGTGCTACATATTCATATGTCTATGGGTATGATTCAACCATCATATAGAATTTCTCTGCAAACAAGGGGTCTTTCATGCACAGAGCACTCTCAAACTGAGATCTAGTTCTCCTAGGATCATTAGGATTTCCAGCTAGTTCTCTAGCTGCATGAATGGTATTTTCTGCCCATTTTGGTCTTGTAGGACTGTTAGGATCTGCAATTAAATAATAATTGTTAGACATATCAGAATCAGCAAGTTCAACTATCTCTTCACTTACATTCAATGGTTCTGATGGTGAAGAGGATTCTCCAACTTCCACTGCTGCTAAAGGCTCTTCTTGGAACTGAACACACATTTCAATGAAGAATTTGTTTGTGCTCAAATTGATCAGCTTGTACCCTTTTGAATCTTCAGAGTACCCAACAAATAGACACTCTTGGCTTTGGGGCTACAAATCCTTCCTCTCTTCTGTTGGAATTCTAGCCCAAGCCCTTGAGACAAAAATCTTGAAATGGGTCACATCTGGCTTGTGCCCACTCCATGCTTCGAAAGGAGTCATACCATGAATTTGTTTATGAGGCACCCTATTCTGGATATAGGCTGCATAGTTTATAGCTTCGGCCCAAAACTTTGGTGGCAAAGTCTTAGCCTCCATCATGGAGGTTGCCATCTCTTTCAGTGATCTATTCTTCCTCTCAGCAACACCATTTTGCTGTGGTGTGTAAGGGATAGAATGTTGCATCTGAATACCTGCATATGCACAATATTGAATGAACTCAGACTTGACATACTCACCACCATTGTCATATCTGAGGACCTTGAGTTTCCTCCCAGACTGGTTTTCAACCAAAGCCTTAAAGACTTTGAAGAGGCCAAAAACTTTAGACTTGTGTTTTAGGAAGTAAACCCACTAGTACCTGGAAAATTCATCTATGAATGTCAATGCATATTTGGCCTGACTCATTGACATATGAGGAAATGGGCCAGCAACATCACTGTGGATCAACTCAAGAGGTGCAGAGGTTCTCTCATGACTAGCTTTCTCAAATTTATGCTCTGGGTGTTTTCCTAAGATGCAACCTTGACAGACTCCTTTGGAAAACTTAATCTTTGGTAACCCTATGACCATTTATTTTTCACTAAGATCAGAAATATACTTGTAATTGAAGTGGCACTTGCTCATTTCTCCTTTGTTCTTCTTCTTCTGGGGGTTCTTCTTGGAACCTTGAGGCTCCTCTAGAGACTTGTTCTTGTCTCTCTTTTGCTCAGGTGGATTCTTAGCTTTCTTCTTTCCTTTTGAATTCACCCTTGAATCTCCAGCAACCAGAGCTTGGTATTTGGAAGGCTTGATGGTGCCCATCATCACTAGTTTATCTTGTTCTTGTGTGAGAGATTCCATGAAATCTGCAAGGCTAGGCATTTTCTAGGCTCGAGCTATCAACTTTGTGGCATAGAAGGTCGATACAAACACTAAATAGTTAAGGCCAAGATTCGAGAGTATGGCCAAAACTAGTTTCTCATCCTTCTTTTTGATCCCACACTGTTTTAGCTGCAAAACAAGGGCTTTGAACTTGGAAAAATAGAGTTGCAGGGATTCAAAGCTATTGGGACTCAGGGAGATCAATTCATTTTCAATTTGATGTCCCCTCATCTCATATGTCTTACCAAAAATCTCAAAAATCTTCTCCCATACTTCATTTGGTGATGTCAATCCATCAAGACGGAAACGGAGGTCTCTGGATATGCTCAAACACAAGAGACCATAGGCCTCATCCCTCCTGTTGTGCCATTTAATTTTCTCTGCAGCCACATTGGGCTCTGCTTCTGTTGCCATAGTCACTTTGTAGAGGCCTTTTGATCTCAACAATATATCCATCTATGCTTTCCATTCAAAGAAGTTAAATGGAGTCAAGATGATCTTCTGAGATTGATCCATAGCTCAGAAATTGTCCCTTCAGTCAGCAGAATGCTCCCAGTCAATTATGTAGAACTTGCAATAACAAATTGGAAGGAGAGAAATTGATCTATAAAGGCTCTAATACCATGTGGAAATTGAACCCAGGTGTTAGAACAATTACACTCACAAAAATTGCCAATTACACATGCAAATTACACACAAAGGAGACTAAATATGGAGTAGAACACTAATCTGTATTGAATAAGTGTACAATAGCCAAACCTATGAAGTCATAGGTTGCCACAATAAATAATTACATGAGAGATTCGAATGCATAAGGATTCCATTCGAATTTGGTCAAAAGCAGGCTTACTAAATCTAAGCTGAATCCCCCATAGGTGCATAAAGCAGTTTCCAAATCTGTTTAGGAGCTCACGAATTGGAAAAATCAATTAGGCAAGCTAATAGATTATGGAAGGAAAACTCATACATGCTTTTCTTAGGAGAAAAGAGTGGAGGATGATGAGGACAAAAAACAAGTTAACTTCACCTAGTTAAACTTTCCCAATTGCCTTAAAACTTAGAAAAAGCAGGCAATAAAGAAGAAAAAGCAGACATGCGCTAGGAAGGCCAAGACTAAAGCAGATTCGATTCCAAGTGGTTTCCCAAGCACTCCATGACTCAAATTTAGCAATTTTGACCACTTTGGAGATGTGGAGGACAACTTGCATAAGGTGGAATATGGAAACTAGGCAAATAAGACAAAAATTGGATTAATTAATGTCTAAGGTAGCTAACTATGGGTTGATTATTCTAACAATTGTTAAGGTCCTCAACGGTCTTGATTTGTATATGCAGATCCTTGTTCTCTTGGCAAAGATTAGTAATTATCTTGGCTTATTCTTCATTTAGACTTGCTAACCATGCCAATTCTTGAGTTAGTTGGTCTACTATTGGCTGATGAGGAGTAGACGGTTCTACAGGGCACTTGGAATCTTGAAGCAGACTCAATTCTGTGGGTGGTGTCTCAAGGTCAATGGAGGGAAAAAAAATTTCAGTACCCTTTCCCTGAGCAGATGGAGAATCAATCTCAAGAGAAACAACCTCGAGCAATTCGGTCGAGACACTGGATAATGTAAACAAGTGAGTCGAAAATGAGTCCACCCACTTCGACCATATGATCTGGATGATTGGTATGAATGGTAGTCTGAATAGTGGTCTGAACGGACTTCTCCTTCCTATTCCTGGTTCGAATTTGCGAAACAGGGAGAAATTCAGTGGACACAAGGTTTACAGGGGTAGATGAATGGGCAGGCGAACTTGTTTATGGTGCATATTCATCAATATGCACAATTTTGGAGCTTTTATAGCTTTTGAAATCCAAAACAATTCTTGATAGCTCTCAGGCTCGAGATGGTTAGGCATTTTTCAAACAGAGGTGAAAATGCAAGGGTTGCAGAGGATACAAAGAATGGCATCTAAATAGCTCTACAA
Source organism: Pseudotsuga menziesii (assembly GCA_001517045.1). NCBI lineage: Eukaryota > Viridiplantae > Streptophyta > Pinopsida > Pinales > Pinaceae > Pseudotsuga > Pseudotsuga menziesii. The sequence goes on from LPNX010484289.1 coordinate 49,077, forward strand.
AGATGAAGGTAAGTGAGGACAAGGGTAAAGAGCATGGATTTAAAACGTAATCTGTTTAAGCACATGAATGATCATGAGACCGTGGTTTCACATGATCGACCGATCGTACTATGGCTCAATTCTTTGAATCATGTGTCATCATAAGGACACGTGTGTTGATGAATTCGTAAGGTTCTGATATATTCAACCATGTCCAAAGTAAACTTTGGACGCGTTGAATGATTTATTTATTACGAATTCCATAGAATGCATTTAAACCGTGATAATTCTAATCAATAGGATGATAGGACGCTTGACGACTTTCGCGTATGATTTGATGAGAGGGTAAGGGAAACAATAATCGAAAACATCCTAAAATCATATCATATTAAGTTAGATTTAAATTATATCATATCATATTGAAATTATAATCAAAATCATAAGTCAAGGTGAGTCCTAATGAAAGCATAATGCTTTTGTAAGCATGTGAATGAGACCTAATAATTATGGGTATGATTCAGCTAATTAAACTCTTATCTCGTGAAAATTAAAAGAATTTGACATTTTGACATCATGCCGCTATAACGATATTCCATTCGGACCGACATTCGACCCTTCATATGGACGTTCTGTTCAAAAATACACTTTACTGAATATGGTTGTTGCTAATTATGCAGTAAATTTCCTGGGTTGTCAGCACATAGTATGATGATGTAACTGATGTTTATTAAACCTTCGTTGCATTGTCCATCATGGATTAAAACAATCTTCCACTAATTGCATTATCCTGAAAACACCTATATTTTTGTCAGAAATAAATGAAACCTTCTATAAACATTCAAAAAGTAAAAACAATTCTAACCTTCCCCCAAACCAAAAATATCGCGTGTCCTCAAGCCATCAAAGAAAAACTGATTGATTTACAAATAATTTAACAAACAGTTCTAAGATGTTGTTATTATTTATGTAATAAAAAGAAATACTAACTAGTAAATGGACATGATTCAGATATGTATTTCCATCAAAAATAACAGTGCTTAAGGAGACCATACAAATAATAATAATAAATGCCATAAGAGAAACTAGTCATCCATACCCCATTTTAAAGATCTCTTGTCATCCGAAGAATATTTTAAGTTCACCCTAGAGTTTGTGATATTTCTATAGATATGGGTCCCATTTCTAGAATAATCATATCCTAGGTAATATTGAATTAGATGACCAAGTCCAAGTCCAACTTACAACCATTCTCTAATGACATGATAAAGAATTGGCCTAAACATGTTTTTTTTTTGTGGTTTTACGAACCATGTGCATAGTGATGCATTAACCAGATCTCTTTTACCTGATATTTCCTGGTTGCCAGCAGGCCTCTTCAAAACCCCAATGGGTTTATCTTGGTACCATGCAAGCATAGCCCCGCTACCAACGAGCCTATTTAGTACCCTGACAGGTTTACTGTTAGATTTTTAACATTTAGCTAGCATTATATTAGGATCTTTAACTGAGAGAATAACAAGCACAACAATCAAACATAAGATATGTTGAACACATTGTTTTTCCTTAGGGAAACCATAAATGGAGAAAACCCCACAACTTCCTCAGAGATAGAATCAGCACCAAATAGAAAAGCCCAAAACAATAAGTTGATCTCCCGACAGCAGTAACCTCTTTCTTCCTAGCCCCAGTGTCTTCTTCTTCCTCAACTATGCACTACAACTGAGTGTGAGTGAGTGTGTGATAAATAGAGAGGCTATCTCTCTATTTATACTAATTCTTGACTTGACTAAACCCAACTAGGGCCAAATTCACTAGGTGAGTCTAATAACCCTAGTGCCCCAAAACTGCGGGGACTTTAACCCTTGATCAATAGGAGGGTTACCCACAATGACTTGACATGACTTGTTTACATTATATATCCTCCCGATCGGAACATTGGGGCATGACATGACTCAATTACATTACAAACACATCCCAAAATAAACATCGAGGTACAAGACATAAGATATATAAGTGAATACATTCTAAAGTTACAAATACATTAACACTCTCTCTTAACTAGGAAGGTATTCTTTCGACACAATTTTTAGCACTGGTCTTCTTCTCTGTTTCGACTGGATCATCTCATCATCTTCATCTTCAAGTTGTCTTCACCTTCAAGTCTTCTTTGTCTTCAATTCTTCTTCGTCTTCAAGTCTTCTTCGTCTTCAAGTCATTTTCTAAGTCATCTTCTTCTTCAAGTCTTCTTCATCATGAGATATGGATCATTACAACTACTGGATCATTACTACTGGATCATCATTGTTGTATCATCATCAAATCTGGATCATCACTTGATCTAGATCATCATCAATTCTAGATCATCATCACATCTGGATCATCACTTGATCTGGATCATCATCAAGTCTGGATCACCATCACATCTGGATCATCACTTGATCTGGATCATCATCAAGTATGGATCATCATAAGGTGCTATCTCAGAGTGGTGCTATCTTGATTCTTATCATCACAGGAATTTCTATAGAGCCATCCCTTTTTCATGCTGGTTGTAGGCCTACCCTTCAAGTAGGTCTTCAGCACTTATATCTGACCCTAAGTCAGAAAGGCCCGCCCAGCTCTTACATCTGACTTCATCTTGTCAGAAAGGCACACCTAGCACTCACATCTAACCTCATCTTGTCAAAAATTCCTAGCACTCACATCTGACCATGTGTAAACACATCACGCCAAAATGGCTCAGCACTTACATATGACCCCATCTTGTTGGAAAGGCACAGCACTCACATCTAAACATGTGTAAACACATCGTGCCAGAATGTCTCAGCACTTATATCCAACCTCATCTTGTCAAAAAGGCTCTCCACTTACATTTGACCATGTGTAAACACATCACATCAAAAGGGTTCTCAATCCCAGACTAAGGATTCCTGGTAACTAACCAGGTGCCTCCATTCTCCCAGAGAATGGCATCAACCCTTATATATGATCAAGTGGGAACACATCCCTCAATCACATCAGAATGGCCATGCACTCGCATCTGATCATGTAAGACTACATCCTACAGTCATATCAGAATGGCCCTCAGTCCTAGACTATGTATTCCCGGTAACTAACCAAGTGCCTCCATTCCAAGAATGGAATTTAGCCCTTACATCGGATCATGTAGGAACCAATCCTACAGTCACATCATAATGGCTCAGAACTCACATCTACCATGGAAGGAACCAAATCCTCTCACCATGACAGAATGGCTCAGCCCTTACATCTGACCATGGAAGGAAGCTAATCCTCTCCAATGTCAGAATTGCTCTAGGTCTCATCATTTCCCCTTGGAGGGAACCTCGATCTGGAGAACATCAAGCTTCTCCCTGAAGTACTCAAACTTCACTCTAGCCAATGCCTTCATCAATACATCAACTATATGTTCATCTGTCACAACATACTAGAGCTTCATTGCTCTTCTCTGCACCATATCACTGATATAGTGATACTTAATCTCGATATGCTTCAACTTGTCATGGAACACTAGGTTCTCTGACAACTTCACACAACTCTAGTTGTCACAATATATACAAGTAGCATCCATCTAGAGATCAAATAAATTTGACAGTAGCTTCCTCATCCATACTACCTTGCGACTAGCTAAAAAAGTTGTGACATACTGTGCTTCAGCTGTACTCGGTGCCACACAGGATTGCTTCCTGCTAAACCAAGAGATCACACATGATCCCATACTGAAACAACATCCTGAAGTGCTCTTCCTATCGATGGAACTGCCAGCCCAATATGAATCAACATAACCCTCTACGTTTATCTTCTGATTTTCCTTGTACTTGAGCCCATAGTCAACTGTACCCTTTAGGTACCTCAGAATATGATTTGCAGTAATCAAGTGAACATGTCAGGAACTAGCTCAATTTGTTCACAGCAAAGCAAATATATGGTCTCATGTTTGTCAAGTACATCAAGGACCCAATCATTTGATGATACATCATAGCATCAACCACTTCTGATGAAGCATCACTCAATAGCTTCAGGTTCGATGCCATAGGTGTGGTTATGGCCTTGCAGTCCATCATCCCAAATCTCTTCAGGATCTCTACTGCATACTTCCCTTGTCTAAGGAATATTCCATCTACATTCTGCCACACCTCCATGCCTAATAAATAGTGCATCATACCCAAGTCTTTCATTTCAAACTCGGCAGCAAGTTTCCTCTTCGTATCAGCAATCAACCCATCCATACCTGTTACAAACAGATCATACACATATAGTAGGAGTATCACTGGGTTGCCATCTTCAACCTTATAGTAAAGGTTGGAATCTACTTTACTCTTGGTAAAGCCCAAACTAGATAGGAAATAATCAATTCTAGCATACCATGTCCTAGGTTCCTGTTTCAAACTGTACAGGGCTTTCTTCAATCTGCACACATGAGATTCCTTGTCATGTGTCTCAAAACCGAGTGGCTGCTCCACATAAACTTCCTCTTCTACTACACCATTCAAGAAAGCAGTCTTGACATCTATCTGGTGTATCTTCCATTTCATCACTGCAGCCAGAGAAAGTACTAATCTGATGGAAGTGTATCTGGCTACAGGTGCAAAGTTTTCTTCATAATCTATTCCTTCTTTCTGGGATTAACCACGAGCCACGAATCTAGCTTTATATTTCTCGATGCTGCCATGTGCAGCATGCTTGATCTTGTAGATCCATTTGGAAGTTACAATGGACTTCCCTTCTGGTCTTGGCACAACATCCCAAACATCATTCTTCATGATCAATTGATACTCTTCGATCATAGCATCCTTCCATTCTTTCCGTTTTGTCGCTTCTTCATAGTTGGAAGGTTCTTTATCAATAATGTCACATAGTAAGGCTACGTAACTAGAGCAAGATCTAGTTCTCTTTCTTCCTTTGGGTGTTTCTTCTGAAGCTCCATATCTTTCTGCACCTTGGATAATTTCATGTACCCAAGCAGGTTTCCTCTTATGAGGATTCTTCTCCATAGGTGGATCTACAGGTTCTTGAGGTTCTTCTAATTCTCGATCTTCTTCTTGAATTTCTTTGTTCATGATTGTATCATGAATTTTGGGTTCTCTTGTTTCTTCAGGTTCTTCAGCTGGTCTCTTCCTAGATTTGATGTCGGTTGAATATTTTTCAAATGTTACATCTATGCTAATGTCAATCTTCTTGAACCCTGGGAAGTATATTCTGTAAGCCTTCAAGCTTTCAGAGTATCCCACAAATATACCCTTCTTTCCTAAAGGATCTAACTTCGTCCTCTTTTCTTTCAGAATGTGTATGTACACAGGACAGCCGAATATTCTGAGATGGCTGACTTCTGGTTTCTAGGAAAAGGATTCTTCAGGAGTCTTGTTCTTGAGTACTCTATGTGGAGTATGGTTCTGTACATACACCGTTGTTCTGGAAGCTTCTGCCCATAGATGCATAGGAAGATCTTGATCATGAAGCATTGCTCTTGCAGCTTCCATGATAGTTCTATTCTTCCTTTCTGCAATCCCATTCTGTTGTGGATTATATGGAGTGGACAACTCCCTCTTAATCCCTGAGTCTTTACATAGTTCTTTGAATTCATTTGATTTGAATTCTCTGCCATTATCTGATCGAAAGGTCTTGATCTTCTTTTCTGTGTGATTCTCGATCAAGGATTTGAATTCCTTGAACTTGTTAAATACTTCATCTTTGTTCTTCATGAAGTAGATCCATGTCTTCCTAGAAAAATAATCAATAAAATAAACATAGTATACATACCCACTTAGTGAACTGGATGACATTGGACCGCATACATCGGAGTGAATGATTTCCAAGATTCCTTTTTCCTTTCTCTCGCTACTTGGAAATGTCTTCTTTATGTTCTTTCCTTCCACACATCCTTTGCATAAACCTTCTTGTTTTGTCTGCATTTCTGGGAGGCCTTCAACAACTTTGCTTGCAAGTGGTAGTACTTTGTAATGCACATGTGCAAGCCTTCTATGCCAAAGCTCATTTGGTTCTATCGAGTCATGAACCAAAGCGTGTTCTGGTTGGCCTTTCAATTTGTATAGTCCCCCTTCTTGTTCTCCAATCACTACTGCATCATCGAAAGACTTTCCCTTTGGCCACATGAGGACTTAGCCATCTACAAATGCAACCCTCATTCCTTTTGCATCTAGTGCAGATATGGAGAGGAGGTTCTTCTTTAGTCCAGGTACAAACAATACATCTTTCATCTTAATAGACTTTCCAAAGTATAGCTTATAGGAGGATTCCCCATCTACCTTTTATTGGATCCTGGTAGTCATCTCTGAGTTTCACCTTGTGAAGTGATTCATGTTCAAATAGTTTCACAAAGGATTCCTTGAATCTTGTCGTGTGCTTGGAAGCACCACTGTCTATAAGCCAATCATTGCTACCATGTGTGATAGTTCCCATGAGAGTAGAAATCAGAACATATTCTTCATCACTTGAAGAATCATCACTGACTTGTCTATTTCTCTTTATGGAAGGTTCATCATCCTCTGCTGCATGAGCATGATGTCTTCTCTTGTTTTCCTTCTTCTTGTGAGAGCTACTTTTGTTCTTAGGACAATCTCTAGAAAAGTGTCCTCTTTCATCATATGTATAGCAAATGAACTTAGACTTATCTCTAGGATTTCTAAAGTTATTCCTTTGATGAGAGTACTTACTTATGTGGTGGCTAGATCTGGTTTTCTTGGATTGTATTGTGAGAGCTTGATCTTCACTTCCCATCTTCTCTTCTCAAGCTGCTATCCGAGCTTCTTCTTGAGAGCATTCTTCCCATAGTCTACTAAACTTGACTAACTTCTTTCTGGCATAGATCCCTTGAATTAAAGAGTCACGTGTCCTAGGGAGACCATTCAAGGTGGTCATTACAATATCTGCATTCTCCACTTCTTCGTCTACTACTTCCAATTGTTCTTTGATTTGAGAAATGCTTGTAAAGTAAGACTAGATGGTTTCTGCATTCTGGATCTTCACATTCCTCAACTGGTTCCTCAAGGTCATCTTCCAGTTTATGTTCTTTCCTTCAAACAATTTGGTTAGGGCATCAAACATAGATTTAGGTGTCTTTAGGGAGGATACCTATGGTATGAGTTGATCCTTGATTGAATCAGCAATGATCCTCTTTGCCATAACCAACTTCTTCTTGTGTAAGGCCTTAGCCTCATCTCCCTCTGGAACTAGAACCTCCTCACTGAAATAGGAGTCCAACTCATTTTCTTCCAGGACCAGGGAGATCCTATACTTCCAGGCTCAAAATTTATCAGCTCCCTCAAGCTTTTCATGAAGCTTGGTATGATGAGACATCTTAACTAAGAAACTCAAATGGAAATACAAAATATTTAGATCTTACCAGGTCAAGATGTCGGATCTGGATTTGGAGCTGAAATTTTGCAATGTTGGTTCAAGAGCAGATTAGGGTTTTACTTTTTTGGAGTTCTGTCCAACCAAATTCTTTGATCTTGCTCCCTAACTTTGATTTTGAGGAGGAGATCAATCCATTCCTGGGCTCACTAAAAAATTCCACTTCTGTGGAAATCCTTAATTTTCGGCAGCAGCGTCGGGTCCAAAACTAAAAAAACCTCAGAATTGGATGTGCCCTAGGGAGGAGAGTTATTCCAACCTTCTTTTGCTAATAATATGTGGAGAGAGATCCAAAAAATAGGAATCCCTAGTTCCCACAGCTGCACAGTGTCTTCTTCTCAGGTTAGCTCTAATACCATGTTAGATTTTTAACATTACGCTAGCATTATATTAGGATCTTTAACTGAGAGAATAACAAGCATAGAAATCAAACATAAGAGACAATGAACACAGTGTTTTTCCTTAGGGAAACCATAAATGGATAAAACCCCGCAACTTCCTCAGAGATAGAATCAACACCAAATAGAAAATCCCAAAACAGTAACATGATCTCCCGATAGCAGCAACCTCTTTCTTCCTAGCCCCAGTTTCTTCTTCTTCCTCACCTATGCACTACAACTGAGTGTGAGTGAGTGTGTGATAAATAGAGAGGCTAGCTCTCTATTTATACTAATTCTTGACTTGACTAAACCCAACTGGGGCCGAATTCACTAGGTGAGTCTAATAACCCTAGTGCCCCGGAACTGTGGGGACTTTAACCCTTGATCAATAGGAGGGTTACCCACAATGACTTGACATGACTTGTTTACATTATAGATCCTCCTGATCAGAACATCGGGGCATGACATGACTCAATTACATTATAGACACATCCCGGAATAAACATTGGGGTACAAGACATAAGATATATAAGTGAATACATTCCGAAGTTACAAATACAATAACATTTACTTGCACTTACCAGGATTCCTTGTTTAAGGATGTTACTTAGCAGGTTTTCTTCATATAAATTTTTTAATATATGGAATTCGGTTGGTACTTAGATCGAGTTAAGCCTACTAAACACATAATTCAAATTTTTGAGAGCGAACCTTATAAGTAATTTTTTTATAATGGCCTAAATTATAAATCATGTCAAAAGATAATAACTTAAAGTTGTTTCTTGACATCTCAGTCTACCTTCTTCATAAAAGAGAAGTAATGTTCCCCACAAGCAAGAATTTCACTTACTCTTGAGTTACCTTAAAAATCCTTAAGAGACAAGTTTTGATAATGAGTGTAGGATGAACTAGTAGTCCATAGGTGTAAAATAGAATTTTGAAGAACATGATAATTAAAGTAGGTCTTAAGCAACTATTTTAATGATAAGTCAGAAATATGCAAATTTGAATTAAATAACATTAAATCATAAGGAACCATTGAAGAAAGTGGGTAGCAATGATTAAATTAACATTTTAATTTCATTATAAATTCCATCTTTTTAAAGAAAAAGAGTTAGGATGTATTATGAGTTCTTAGAGAGCTTCCCCTTTTAGGAAACATTTCATGTGCTGATTAAAGAAACAAGGTGTTGGGCTATAGGGAAGACCTGGGCTTTATACCATTAACTTCGCACCAACAAAAGACCCACAGTGTTGGCCCTTTCGGAAACAACCTGCGAACAGGTTGCAGTCTCACCCGAAACAGCTATGGGATGCCGCAGAATCAGGTTTCTGCAAGCAGAAGAGGGATATTACTATACCTTTAGCCTTTAATAACTTATATTCATATAACATAGAGATTCAACATTCCCATATATAACCTCATAGCTAAATCAACAGACAGTGACTTGCTTAACCCTTTACTGGGAATTCCAGCGAAGTTAATATTTAGCAGTGATCTTACTTATTAGATATATATATTTATCAATGCATAAAGAACATAACAACAACACAACAAAAACCACAACACACGATATAACGTGGTTCACCCCCAGTTTAGGGGCTATGTCCACAGAACTATGTTTTATTCAACTCTTTACAAAAACCATAGTTCTGATCTGTGCACTTAGCTGCAGATCCCTTCAAGTCCTCAAAGCCGTGCACACAGCTGCAGGCCTCTGCGCACACAGCTACAGATTTCCTTTATCACCCAAAACCCTCTGCGCACACAGCTGCAGAGGTCATCCACGCACACAGCTGGGACTTAACCTTCTCTTACAAAATAGCCTTAGCCTCGCATTAATTCATCTTACATCAAAAGCCTAAACTGACTTCTTTACAAGAGTGCTTATTTATAGTGCACTTATTACAAAACCATGGGCTTAAGCCATGGGCACCTCAAACCCTAAACCCCGGAATTAAACCATGGTTTTTTTACAAAAGAAGGTTTTTACTCAACCCCGACACCCCTAAGACTATTTTGAATCATAACTCCGCTTACAACTTCCACAAAAACTGCGGAGTTACCAAAATTAGGGACCGTTAAGGTGCGTGCCCCAACAGGCCCCTAAGACTCACCAGTGGCCCGTCCCGGGACACTCTGCTGCTCTTCTGGTAGGCGAACTTTGTCAGTGAAGATAACGAACTGTTTGTTGAGGCCACGCATGATAGTGTCGGCAGCTTGCTCCTTTTCGACCAACTCCTGCAATATTGCGGCTGATGCTTTGCTGACCTTTGTCTACGCAAATGCAGCATATTCCTTCAGAACTTTGAGTTGGGTGTCCACAGCAGTACTCAACTCGAAAGCTTCGCTGATAAGTGGCTGCATAGATTTTTCCACTTCTGTTGCTCTTGCTCTGCATGACTCAATTTCATGCTGGAGTTCATTGCTTTGCTTTACCTTGAGCATTTTCTCCATCGGCGACAGAGTCTTAATTTCAGCTTTTACTGTATCCAACTCTGTCTGTCGCTGCCTGATGGTTTCTTGCAGCTATCCGACATCTGGTTGTTCCTGTAGGGTGGTCTAGGCTTCAACACTGTCTTCTAGCAGCTTTGCTACACTTCTCACAGTATCCAAGATTTTTGTTGCGGAGGCCTGAATGTCTGCTCGACGTTGCTCCCTGACCTCTGGTGGGCTCTCCGGGGTGATGCAGAGTTGAAGCTCTGAAATTTGAGCCTCATGTTCTACTTTGAGCCTCTCTATTTCACTGCGACATTGCTATGCGTAGTCTTTCAGCCTGACTAATCTTTGTTCTGGTTCTTCCACCAGCTGTATGTCGAAGTCAGGAAGACTTCGACATGCCTCATCCAAGACTCGTACCAGTGTAATCCACTTTCGTTCTGCATCCCATAGCTGTTTAACTTTGCTATGTCTGAAGACCAATATCTCTGGTCGGCCATTGCCTTAGGTCTGGTTGTGCGCTCACTAGGGCACTGCTTGCTGAGGTTCCAGTTAGTGATTTTTCTGCTAAGTCCTTCGACTCCAAAATGTGTTTTGCTACACCGGTGATGGCATGCAGATGTGTAGCTGCAAATCCTGACCGTTTCTTGGTGAGAACTTCTGTGGATTTCGACAAAGCCTGATTAAGCTCTTCACTTGTCAGGCTAGGCTCTTCGTCGATGTTCTTGTCTTTCGACGCTTTCATTTTCTTTCGGGACTAACGTTTGGTCACTTCTTCGGCCTCTGGTGACTTGCGCTTATCCGACCAATTAGGGTCTGAGATAGTTTTGACCGACTCCTCCTCCTCGTCTCCTTCGTCTCCGCCATCTCCACCCTGGTTGGTTTCACTCTGCTGCGACTCAGTTTGCTCTTCGCTGTCTTCTGGGGGATTTTGCTGCTGCGTCTGACTAGGACCAGTGCCCACATTGGTGATCGGAGGGATTGGGATGTTGGGCTTTGTTCCTTCGTCCTTCAGCCATTCAGCTGGCCACTGCTGAATTATTATGAGGATGTCATCTTTGGTCACCACATATGGCAACTTCCAGCATGCCTTCTTCTGATCTATGCGGGCCTGGATAAAGAAATTGTGCATGTCAGCCTTGAAATTGGCCACTCCCTCATATTGAGAGAATAGCTCATTACTGAGCCGCGGGGTCTTGACAATCTCATATGAGATACTCATGGCATAAAAGGCGAACATAGTGTTCGTCATCTGCTGGGATGTTTTGTCCTGCGACACCCGGAGTGATGCATACCTCACTGCACCTGGCATGCTTGGAGGTACATCAATAAAATGCGCCTCAGTGGGCTCTTTCCACCTAATCAAGGCAATAAGTATGATCAGCCATGAATAGTGAAAGGGTCTACCTTTTTCCTGCGCATCGCGGGCATCTTCAAGAAATTCCTTAGCGATGTATGCTACCTAGTTGTAAATGTAGCCTTCCGCACAGTTCGCAGCGATACTTACAATCAGAGCAGACACTTCACATGGTCTACACTTCCTCATCAATTTGTAGGCTAAGAGTTCAGTGGCGAAGCAAATGTTGTGATGCTAAATGGCCGAGGTTTGATACCCTCGCTTCCCTTTTGTCAGCCCGAAGTGTTCCTTCATGGTATGAGCTAGCTTCATATCTTCATGCTTTCCCACAAACTCAATGCTAGGTTCAGGTCCTTCCTTCAGCAGGCCTATAATATAGTGAATGAGTTCTCCATTGATAGCAATTTTCTGGTTTCCTATCCATAGGTACCCATCATGTACCAATGCCAGTAATTGTTTGACCACCACGGTTACCTGTGTGCTACGGCCGAAGTGGGGCACATCGAGCATCTTCAACAAACCAGCTTTGTCCAAGCTAGCAACCCACTGTTTTACTTCTAATAATGTCACGCTAGTCTCCTGGTAGCGGACAGAGTGTAAGTATGTCCCAGGTGCGAACTGTGGAATTTCCCATGATCATTTGTATCATGGTCGGCAAACTTGAGCCGGTCTATTTTCCCTGACATTGTCCCGACCAGCTGCACACCCGGTGGCAACGAAGGGGTGCGTAATGTGAACTTCTTCGTCCGTCGAGGGAGCTGGACTCCTGGTCGAACTGGCGAAAGATACGGTGGACGATGTGGTGCAATGTTCTCATCTTCTTCAAATGGGACCTCTGTTGAGCCGGATGGATTCATCTGGGGATCCTCTGGTTTTTTCCCTGATTGCTGGTGTCTGTCTTCGTTTCACTTCGAACGAACTTCAGGTTTAAATTTTTTTCTGGTAGACCGTGTCTGCATTGGCTGGGTCGGGGCTAGGGGATTCTCTTCATGGATTGCAGATGCAGGTGGGTGGCTGAAGAGGTGTGGCAGACCCTCCTGTTCAAATTCTCTCACTAACTTCTGAATCTCGCTATCAGCTGACATGGGTGCAATTGTAAAACTCAAGAAACTGAAAATTGCGAACATCGCGGGTGTGGGTGTCTTCTTATAGAATCTATCCATGAAATCTGTCATAACTGTGCATTGATGGCACCAAATCTGACAGAGATCTTGTCCAAACGGTGGTATATTTTCCAAGATCTCATTAATGCAGGCAGTAATTACGAGTAGCGTACCGGCGCCGCCAATTTTGATTTCTTCCAATGGTCGTATTTTAATCTTTGACACATCTTTCCTTCTTTGACACAAGCAGTGACTCTGGCTGCGCCCTAATAAGGGCATTCGACACCTCTGAACACCATCTGCGACATGTGGTCGAGCTTCCACCCACAACAAAATGTCATCCACAGCTTTAATGATTCCTTTTATTTCAAGGAATTTTATCAGACATAAGTCCCGATACTCATGGAGAAGTTGGGTCGCTTCGCTTACCGTGTCTTCATCCCAATAATCTCCACTGGTAGCATACTTAGGCTGGTCTTTTGATCCAATGTTGACTTTCCACGTCTTCAAGGGATGAGTCACTTCAGGGGCTTCTACTGCTGATCCGTGTACGTTGCAGTGTCCTTCTGACTCAAGAATATCAATATTGTGTGGATCATTATCCTCGTCAATTGCGAGGTTATACTATTTGACTGCATGAGCTTCTTGTGATTTCCAATCAAGCTAGTATTTTACTACTTCTTGATCATCAAATACCTTATTATGGACCAACCTGATAACTACATCCAAAGCTGGACAATCTTCATTAGTAGAAAAGGTAAGCACAAAACTATTAACAAGACAATCCCAACTTACAGTATCCTGACAAAGCTCAGCCTCCGCGTACCAGTTCTTTGCTAGCAGTTCCAGAGTATGCACAAACCGATGTACCCATTCTACCTAAGGTACCTGCTTCCATGCCTCGTAGCATTGCTCCAAATGTCCCTGAGGACTAATCTTACCATTAAACCTGCTTCGCACCTCCTGAGGCTGATCCCTAAATCTCAGGCGAAGGAACTTCTGACAAACTTTCCAACTAGGAATGTTCTTCTTATGGCCATTCCACCATCTGGATGCTGTGGCTCTGAATACTGAATCCAGAGTCTCCATTTTCTATGATACTGGTATCTAGTCTGAGAATTGTTCAATAAACTGTTATGGGTCTGAAAATTCATCAAAAATAGGTAGGACTCTGACCTGTGCACCAAGCCATCTGATAGATTTGATAATTCTGGCACATTTATGTCCATGCAGCTCATAAAGTCTATTCTGCCAGTTTTCTAACCCATCATCTGAATCCGTCATGCAGGAGCTGTCACACTGCCAAGCCATGTTACCTTCAGTAGTAGGATCAACATAATCTTCTTCCTTCGCTGTGATATTGTATATGTGGTCCAAAACATCTTGGTCTTCATCTCTTACTGGCTCTATGTATCTCTCTCCTTGAGAAGGATCCAATGGGACTATGACTCACAGTTCTTTCCCTTCGAAAGTCATCTGTCTCTTCTTTAGGTTAATGACTGCATCATTGTCTAATGCCCACTCAATACCTAGCAATGCTGGATAGGGGTTGTTGTCATCAATGATCTCAATAACTTCGAAGTCTGCTACAGTACAGACGCCATCAATATCTACTGGGACCTTAGGGAATAGTCCTAGGGGCACAATCTTCTGCTGATTGGATAATCTCAACTGTATAGGGGACCAATCAAGGGTAGGTTTTCCCATTTGTTCCTAGGTTATCTTAGTTAAGACATTTACCTCTGATCCTAGGTCCAATATAACATCAATCATACCATACTCTCCTATCTAATCATTCAATCTCATTTCCCTGCCAGTTCTCTTGACTCTATTAACAGCTTTTGCCTGACCAGAACTTTGCTGAGGTTCACAGGAAGCAATAACTTTTTGCAACTCACTTAAAGCATTCTGATTTCGTAAGAGCTTCAGACAACTTTGTAAAAATAAGGACAATGTACTTACTTTATCTGTCGAAGCTTCTTGTGGCTGCGACTGCTGCTGAAGTTGTTGCGCAGGTGCTACTGATGTGTTGGGGTCAGCAAAGTCTCTCTTGGCTTCCATGAATGTCTCTTTTTCTATTTCAATATAAAATGTTGGGACTTTCACTGGGGCCTTATGGACCCAAGCCTCGTCAGGCTGTTTCTCCTTGTTCTGTACTTCCGTCGTGGCACCACTCCGAGTAACAACATTAATGGTTGGGGCAGGTTTTTGCTCGACAGAAATCATCTGAATATTCTGAGTAGGGGCACTGTTTCTTTCCTGAATCTTAGCTATCAACTGCGGGCACTGCTCGATCACATGATCTACTGCTCGGAAATACTGACATGTCGTAGTTGGGTTTCAACAGTCTCTCGCTAGATTCCCGACCTAGTTACAGTTGTAACACACAACCTGACCTCTTCCTCTTCCGGTCATACCACCACGACCCCGACCTCCAAATGCACCTCTACCTGATGCACCACTATGGTAACCATAGCCATCGTTGCTCTGTCCCTCATTTTGTACCCGATAGGTGTCGTAGGTGCGTTCTCTCATGAGGTCATAACTGCAACACTCATCTTCATTATGTCCTATAGACTTACAGAATTTACAATAGGGGTTCTTAGGTACTTTCCCATACCTCTGTAGTAGATAGTAGTCTTCAGGTCGATGCTGACCTGCTGTTCTGTAGAGCTCACAATATAGGACTTGCGGGTTAAATAGGTTTGGCACTCCAGTATTCAGGTAATTTCTTACCACGGGACACTGTTCCTTGGCATGACCTTCTGTCCGACATTGTGTACACTAAACCTCTTCACGACCGGTTTTTCCTTTCTTCATATCGCGAAGCTCCAGAGCCATCGCTGTCAACTATGCTTGGATTTGAGCAATACCAGAATTATCTTCGACAGGAGCGGTTTCAAGCTTCATCGTGATTTCCAAATCCTCCTACTGGTCAGCAACCTTCTGTTGCATGAGTGGAGTTCTGATATGCGGTAGCAATGCTGCAATGAACCATTCCTTGTGCTGCATAGGTCCAATGGTGAAACTGACTTGGTCGAGCAGAACTTTGAACCTCTGATCAAAGTCCCACACTGATTCGCCGCGCCTCTGCTGAATCTCTTTCAATTCAGTGATACACTGCGACTATGACTTCGGCTTCTTAAATTCCTTTATCATTGCTGCTTTTATATCAGCCAAGACATGGTTTTGAGTGCTAGAAAACTTCATGAACCAGGTCAGAGCGTGGTCTCTGAAAGAAGTAACCAGCTGTGCTATTTTTGTATCTTGATCCGTAATGTTCTTAGCAGTCCACACTACTTCACATAAAAACTAGAACTGTTCTGGATCCTCTGATCCAGTTCCTTTGAAAATAGGGAGCTTAATATCATCATGCATGTGGGCCATAGTGGATCTAGGGG
>LPNX010484289.1:65354-212391 GCA_001517045.1 Pseudotsuga menziesii
TGGGAAATATACCTTTTTCAGCTAATAGCATTTTAATTCTCAAACTAAATGAATTCAAAAACTTACCCCTTGGTCCTTTGAAAAACCGTCGCTCGGCTTCACTAAAGGAAGTACTCGAGTCGATGGAGAACTCTGTCACAAATGCTTCAAGGGTTTGCATTGTCCAGAAATCAACAGCGCGGGATATCTCGTTGTTCACCCTTTTCAGTATATTAATTCTTACAGAGGTCCAATCAGGAAACTGACATTCTTGGAAGTTCGTCCTTCTCTCTGTTAACCTAGATAACCACTGGTGCAACTCTATGTGGATACTACCAAAGAAAATTTCATAAACATCACCAAAAAAATACCTTTGTAAAAATTCGTTTGCACTATGACGTGGATCTTTGTTCTCTTGCTCAGTGAATTTCAGATAAGTCTCATCAAGCCAATCATCGATTTCCTTCACAGAGGGTCTCCAGAACATAGCCCTCGAGGTACGATGTAAACCCCTCTTAAGCAGATACTGAGTTCAACCAGCAACGAAACCAATTTGTTGGGCTATAGGGCAGACCCGGGCTTTATACCATTAACTTCGCACCAACAAAAGACCCACAGTGTTGGCCCTTTCGGCAACAACCTGCGAACAGATTGCAGTCTCACCCGAAATAGCTATGGGATGCCGCAGAATCAGGTTTCTGCAAGCAAAAGAGGGATATTACTGTACCTTTAGCCTTTAATAACTTATATTCATATAACACAGAGATTCAACATTCCCATATATAACCTTGTAGCTAAATCAACAGATAGTGACTTGCTTAACCCTTTACTGGGAATTCCAGCGAAGTTAATATTTAGCAATGATCTTACTTATCAGATATATATATTTATCAATGCATAAAGAACATAACAACAACACAAAAAAAACCACAACACACGATATAACGTGGTTCACCCCCAGTTTAGGGGTTATGTCCACAGAACTGTGTTTTATTCAACTCTTTACAAAAACCACAGTTCTGATCTGCGCACTCAGCTGCAGATCCCTTCAATTCCTCAAAGCCGCGCACACAGCTGCAGGCCTCTGCACACACAGCTGCAGATTTCCTTTATCACCCAAAACCCTCTACGCACACAGCTGCAGAGGTCGTCCACGCACACAGCTGGGACTTAACCTTCTCTTACAAAATAGCCTTAGCCTCGCATTAATTCATTTTACATCAAAAGCCTAAACTGACTTCTTTACAAGAGTGCTTATTTATAGTGCACTTATTACAAAACCATGGGCTTAAACCATGGGCACCCCGAACCCTAAACCCCGGACTTAAACCATGGGTTTATTACAAAAGAAGGTTTTTACTCAACCCTGACACCCCTAAGACTGTTTTGAGTCATAACTCCACTTACAACTTCCACAAAAACCACGGAGTTACCAAAATTAGGGACCATTAAGGTGCGCGCCCCAACACAAGGTTCTTGTAATCAAACTAAAAAACCACTTGTCAGATGATTCAAATTTTATTCCCAACAAAAACATATGTATTGAGAAAAAGTCATATAAAATCTATCAAAGTTTAGACAAAGGAAAAGATCCCTCCCTTTTTATTTGACAAAATTCCATAAGCTGGTTATAAAACTAAATTCCCTGCATGAATGTAGTCATCTTATTAGAAATGACTTTTATTTATTAAAGAAATAAAGATATATTTACATATATACATAAAGACAACACAAAATAATTTAAGAATCAGGAGGAGGAGGAATGACTTCCTCTTCAACCAGCGCCATCTCCTTTTGTTGTAAGACATTCTTCACAAAATCTTGTCTAGAGATTGGTTGATGGTAAAGTCTAAGTCTGTGTCCATTTACGACAAAGGAATTTTATGAATCATCGATTGTCTTAATTTATACTAACCCATTATCGAAGGTTGTAACTACCTCGTATGGACCCATCCAATGGGTAGTTAATTTTCCCTTGAAATTTTTATACCTTGAGTCGAATAGTAATGCCCAATCCCGAGTATTAAACTATTTTTGCTTAATAAATTTATCATGCCATTTCTTTCGTTGATTTTGTATTAGCATTGTCCTTTGGAGTGCATCTTTCCTAATCTCATCAAATTCATTAATCTGTAAAATTCATTGTTTATGTGCCTCTTCCAAATCCATACCTAATTGTACAGCCATAAGAAAAGTCTTAACTTGGAATTCAATAGGTAAAAGGACTTGTTTCCCAAATACTAACTCATAGGGTGTATGTCCAGTAGTATTTCTCCAAGTTATTCTATAGGCCCACAAAGCCTCTGGGAGTCTATCTGCCCAATCCTTATGATGTAGCTGAATAGTTTTGGTTAAGATAGCTTCCAATACCTTATTGGTTGATTCTACCTAGACATTATCTTGCCAATGGTAAGGTGAGGATTTGCAATGTCGGATACTATACTTCGTGGTAAGTTCTTTCATTAATTTAGAGGTGAATTGAGAACCTTGGTCAGTGACAATTTCCCTAGGCACACCAAACCGAGTAAATATATTTTCATATATAAATTCTACCACATATTTCTTTGTGGCTCGGAACAAAGCTTTAGCTTCTAGCCATTTGGTGACATAATCTATGCAAACCAGGATGTATTTCTTCTTGTGGTACATGGGAGAGATCATTCCTCCAAAATCAAGAGCCCATTTCTCAAAATGCTTAATCATGGCCTGAGGCTATAAAGGCATCTCGTCTGATGGAGTAGGTCTACCCATTCTTTGGAAACTGTCGTATCCTCTAACATACCTAGAATAATACTTAAAAATGCTTGGCCAGTAATAGTCGGAATGCAACACTTTCTATGTTGTCCACTTGACAGAAAAGTGTCCTCCACATGGCCCATCATGGCATGCATGGAGGATTTCTATCATCTCATTCTCCCGTACACATCGTCTGATAATAAGATCTAGGTCGGTATGAAAAAGGTCATTATCAACCCAAGAGTAATTATAACTTTGGATGACAACTTGATGTTTCTCATGTGAGGACAAGTGGTTTGGTAACTTCCTAGTTGCTAAATAATTAGCAATGTCTACAAACCAAGGGGTTTGAACAAAAATAGAAAATAGATGTTCGTCAGGGAAAGTATCATCAACAGGTTTAGCACCATCATCATGTTGAATGTGAGAGAGGAAATCTACTACCATATTCTCTCTACCAGTTCATTCGATGACTGTGATATTAAATTCCTGTAATTGAAGAAACCATCGGGTCACCCTACCATTGGTAATTGGTTTATTCATCAAAAATCTGATGGCAAAATGTTTTGTATGCACAAAAACTTCATATCTAGTGATGTAATGGAGAAATTTATTGATAGAGTAGACTACTACCATAAAACATTTTTCAGTAACAGTGTAAGTTAGTTCAGTAGGAGTCAGATTTTTGTTGATAAAATGTATGGCATAAGATGATTTTCCCTCTTTTCGACCAAGAACTCCTCCTATGGACGTGTCAGAAGCATCAGTAGATATATGAAAAGGAAGGGACCATTCAGGACCCTTAAGTATTGGTGCCACTGATAGTTTATCCTTTAATACCTCAAAAGCACTTTGACAAGGTTCAGTCCATTGGAATTATATATCCTTCATAAGCAGTTTAAACAGTGGTGTAGCTATTTTAGTGAAATTTTCAATAAAACATCGGTAGTAACCTGCATGGCCAAGAAATATTCTTACCTCCTTTTGATTTTTTGGAGAGGGTAGACCGACAATTACTTCTATTTTAGCAGGATCTACCTTGATCCCTTGTGAAGAGACATGATGCCCCAGACTATTCCTTCTGTTAATAACATCTTACATTTTTCATGGCTAAGGGCCAGGTTTGTCTCTTGACAATGGATCGGGACCTTTTCAATATTCTCGAGAGCCTCTTGGAAGGTATTACCATATGCTGTAAAATCATCCATGTACACCTCTATGCAGTCATGTATAATATCAACAAAGATTCCTAAAATTGCACGCTGAAAAGTAGCAGGTGCGTTACATAATCCAAATGGAAACACTCTATAGGCATATCTCCCGTAAGGTCATGTAAAAGTAGTCTTATCCTAATCCTCAAGTACTATCAAAATCTGATTATATCCACTATACCCATCGAGAAAAGAAAAGTATTGTTTGTCGGACGGGGTATCTAGCACTTGGTCGATAAAGGGAAAAGGAAAGTAGTCCTTAAGAATGCCCTTATCCAGTTCTCGGAAGTCAACAAAAATGTGCCATTTCTCTGTGAATTTATTTGGGACTACCACTAGAGGAGATACCCATTTACTATCTAAAATTGGGTATATGAAACCATCATTGAGTATTTTTTGTAACTCTTCTTTAACTATGTCTTTCAAAGCAGGATTCATCCTCCTTTGAGGATGCCTTATAGGAGATATATGGAATCCAATACATGTGTCAGGGTGTATACCCTTCATATCAGCGTATTCCCATGCAAATGCTCTGTATTAACTTTTAAGGACCTTAAGCAACTATTCTTGTTGACTCTCGGTTAACCCTGTATTTATGTGTAGAACTTTTCCAAGGCTAACTTCACAAGGTATGGTATAAGAGCCTATATGCTCTTCAATTACAAAGACACATGGTGTATCCACAAATGTTGAGAGGGCCATATTTTCTTGAAACTCATCTCCAAAAATTTGATCGAATTGAGGAAAATATATACATGTTGTTGAAGAAACAAATTGTCTTAACACATTCTCAGTAGTCTGCTCCTGAAGTTCCCAGGAGTAGTCACTAAGAAAGTAAATATCTTCAATATTTTCATCCCAAAAGGGGCAGTCTAACTACCACAAGTTTTCATTTACAGGTTGTGTTGGGGGGTATAAAGCAAGCTTTTGTGTGGAAAACCCATTAGAAATGGTCATTTCCCCATCCCTACATCCTATGAAGGCGTTAGTGGTAGCCAACCATGGTCTTCCTAATATAATAGGATGTCTTTTAGAAGGATCATTTGATTCTACTACCATGAAATCAATAGGGTATTCCCATGAAGCTACAACCCCAACAGGTTTCACCATAGTATGGTATGTTAGTTCTAGAATTGAGGGGGTTGGTTGGAGAAATTGTCCCAACTGTAAAAATTCTAAGACTGTGATGTTCATCATATTAATAGCAGATCCTAAATCAATAAGTGTATTTTCTATGGAAATATTATTTACAATAACAGTTACTACTGGGATCCCTGGATTTGTATACTTTGCAATTCTAGACTGGTCAATCATGCATTCAGAGATCTCTCCTATAACATGAATTGAGGGGGGGTCTTTTTGTTGCTTTCCTGGTTTCTTAATGCAAAGTTCCTTTATTACTTTACTGTAAATTGGTATATCCTTAATAGCTTGTAATAGAGGGATCTTGACATAGACATTTTTTAGTTCACTTAAAATATCGTACTCAAGATGAATTATAGGTTTTTCTATTGCTAACCATTCTGGAAATGGAGGGATTCTTTGTTATTGAGTTGGTTCTTGCTGAGGATGGGTATGTGCTGGAATATTTGGAATATATACATGTTGCAAAATAACATCATTCATGACTTCATTGGGATCTTCTTCCTCTTCATTTTCTTCGTGAATGATGACTGATGACTTGGGCCTATCATTGACAACTCTTCCAGATCGTAATTGGATCTCGTGCACAAGCACAATCGAAATGACATAGGATGGAAGAGTTTGCAACTCAATTTTGTTAAGAGCTTGAGATGGATTATTGTTTGGGTTAGGTATCGATTGTAGGTAACAATTTAGGTAGTGGGGGGTTTGTATTCTAAAAATGATGAGGTTGTTGTGTAATAAGGGCCATTGGAGGCACAAACCCAGGAAAACATTGTTGGGTATTAGTTGGATGCTGAGGATAAGGATAATTAGGTGTAGATACCAGTGGTAACTAGGATATGCTTGTCCTCTCCACCCCTATGGCCAATACTAATGGTGAGTAAAATGAGTAGGAGGAGGATACTGGGGTGGCCAATGCTGCCAACTTAAAGTATTCCATTGTTGAGGTGGTTGGTAGGGTTGATAATGTTGGAGACGTTTACCACCATACACACTCATTTTGGTCAATTTGGCCTAGTTAAACCACTATCCTAAGTTTTATTGACTTAATTGACATCAAAGGAGCACTAGATGACATCGGCATGAGCACACCCACACCTACCTTCAGTCAAGGAGACTAACTTAGCCTTCTCCTACATTTGGGGAGGCTAACTGGAGCACTTCGGGGGTGATCTGAGTGTCATTAATGCCCCATATTGTTAATTGATGGTTACAATCAGTTAAATAGAGTAGTGAAGGTTCCTTCCTTCATTAAATTGATTATTTATTGATTATTTAATGAACTGGAGTCAATAGGGGCGCCTCCAACCACTTCGGATGGTCAGTTACACTTCAGTTAACCTCATTGGGGTTCGTTGGAGTCATTGATGCGCTACCACTTGTTGGTTGGATTGTAGTGAAATGTGTCTGAGCTACTTTCAGTTAGACTCTATCATTTATTACACTCTGACTTCAGTTATGGCTTAGTTGAGTCAATTAGGGTTTTGATTAGTGGTTAACTTGAGTGTTGACTGTGGCTTACATTCAGTTAAGCTAGACTCACTCATTCAATTCGAATGANGCTTCGGAATCCATGCTTCCAGCATGATCATTGTATTGTATTATTCATTTGATTATACAGAGATGCTACTTCCATTGCAGCACCATTTTGCCAATTTTATGATTATCTATCTGTATTCCTTGTGAGACTATGTTTTCAGTTCCTAGACCACTATGACAAATTAATAGATAATAAGGTAGGGGTTGTGGTGACAAATTTTGATATGGTATTTGGTCTCTTGGTTTCCAAGGAGGCCTCCTATATGTTTCACCAATGTCCCCACTTTTATATATGGCTTGTAACCTAGGTAGCGATGGGCAGTTTTCTCTTGTAAGATCATCCGTAAAGATGTGACATACGGAGATGTTTTTCAAGGGGAATTCCCTTTTGGGGATGCTTAGTCCTACATATTGGACAAAAAATACTCATTGTTTCATGTTCTTCATATTGCCTCTTCTTAGCTTATGACGCATCTAGTTGGGAACCCATTGCTCCTAAAATATCAGTTTTCAAGTTTTCTAATAGGTTCCCTAATTCTATCCTTGTGACTCCTCCAGAACTGGGAGTGTTTCCTTTTAGATTTCTATTGTAAGGTTTTCGAATATGTTTACCAACTTTCCCCCTACTTCTAGAGTAATTTCTACACATCTCACCAATTTGTGCAAAAGGTTTATGAGAGATATCACCAGATGCCATGAGATTAAGGCTTTCTACCAGGTCTTTTGAGATCCCTTTAAGGAAGAGCATTCGTACTACATCTTCTCGAAGGTCATTATATTTATATTTATGTAATGTATAAATAAACCTCTCGAGATAATCTTCCAATCTCTCGTCTTCGAGTTGTTGTATCTTGAAAATATCATTTCAAGAGTCTCTGGGTTTGCAATATTCTTGATATTTCCGCAAGAATGCGGTTTTCATATCTTCCCAAGTCCTAATACTATATTATCCTAATCCCATGAACCATCTTAAAGAATAATTTTTCAATGTAGCAGGGAAATTTTTTAATTTGTGAGCATCCTGTAGATAGTTATAGCTTCTACAGAGGATGTAAAACTCAAACAAAAATGTGTTCGGGTCTTCATTATTCCTCCCATAGAAATTAGGTAAGGAGGAAGGAGGGATGTTTTTCATATTTACATCCTGTGGAGTGTCTAGAATAGGGAACCCGAAGGTAGCCTCAGTTCGATTCTCTCCTTCTCCTTCGTCATTTCTAACCTCTTCATGATCTTCATTTTCTCCATGTAGATTTGATTCTTAAAGAGTTTGTACCTAGGAGGTTCCTTTCGAGGTGATAATGGGGCGTCCCAACATTCTTTTTTGGGGGGGATCTTTCTTTGATAAGAGGAGTTGTTAGCGGTATATTTATTACATTCTACTATGCATGTTTCAATTTGTGAGATAATAGTATTAGTTGAGCTACCAAAGAGATTTTGTACCTGAGCAAGATCAATGAAAATGATGAATTTTGGATCCCCTACTAGTGAGAAAGTTGTATCGTTAGGTTTTTGCACTAGTGGAGGGTTGAGGATTTCCAAAGGTTGGCCTTCAAGAACTTCTTCGGGGATGGGCCCATTAGAACTTCCTTCCATGATTTCTTTATCTTCTATGGCTTCTCCTATAAATTCTTTAGGTTTCCAAGTAGAACCGCTTCCTACATGTGTTCTCCGATACCTTTCTGCTGAGTTAGTGGTTGGGGTATTCCATCCCCTGTAAAGGTTAGCAGGAATTTTAACATGGTTTTGGGAACTAGTTCTACAATATCTACCCTTTGCATATCTAGGTCTGTTCATGAAAAGCTATACTAAAAATAAAACCAACAATACTACTATTACTATTGGATTTTGGGGCACCTGTTATAATAGATGCACAAGTTCTTACCTCTTGTCTTACCGCTCCCCCGCCACCAACCTATTGCTAAACTTCATAAAGGAATTCTACTTATTCTACCTTATAGAACAACTCCCCAGCAATGGCACCAAAAATGTTGGGTGTTTTATTGTCTTAATTAACTCACAAAATATTTAATTATCAACCGAGGTTTGTAAACTTAGAGTTGACACAAAATATATGCGAAGCTAGAGGGGTACCTAAGGTTTCGTGGAAATACTTTAACAAAGAAAAGATTGAAAGATCTTTCAAAATGAAAAACCAAGTCAAACTCCAAAAATTCAACTACTAAAGTAATTAGACTGGGACAGGCCTACTAGATTAGAGCAGTATCGATATATACTACTCTACTCTATAAATAATAAAAAGATATAATACTATCCTAAGAAAGTGAAATCTATTAATTAATTATTCTCCTTTTTAACCTCTGAATTAGAAAAGTAATAACAAATTCAGAACTCTTATTATATTAACACAAGAGTTTATATTATTTGAGACAATATTAGAACTACTTAATTTATCTAAGAAATCCAATAACTAAACTATACATACGATTGACAAATATACAATAATTAAACTAAATTGTCTAGTTCCATTCTCCTTGAGGATTCTGAGGATATGCCTTCATTGTGATCGGAACTGGAGAAGGAGGTGTATCAAAATGGCTTTCAAAAGAAATAAAGAAATTGAATGGAATTAATTCTAATTTAACCTCTACAAATAGATGTAAACTAAGGAGTGTCCAATTACAAGTAATAGTAAACATTTTGATTTATTCCATAAGCAAATGACTATAATTGAAAAAGATGTTTTTAACAACCAATCTATTAATTAAGAAATTAGATTCTTTTAATGGACCCACTTGAAGTTAAAGGTATACTATTCTTGCATGAAATAGATATAATTGAGAAACAAGTAGAAAACTTAATAAAAACAAATCATTTCTTAATCTAGTCATATTCTATGAACATCTTCAGTAACTATAGAGTAAAGTAAACAAACCTTATGTTAGGAACGATGATCAAACTTATAAAGAATTGATGTGCTTTTTAGACAATAAAGTTAAAAAACTTAATTCTAGACGCAATCTAAATAAGAATGAAGTACACTAAACTAGAGATGCAATTAACAAATTCTAAAATAGTAATGAATGAAGGAGTCAAAGACAAAAAGGAACACAACTCAAAACTGAGATAAAAGGGAATGAAATATAGGAATGATTATGGAATTTGATGGATATTTTAAGTGGTTTAGACTAAGGTCCTAAATATGTATATAACTATTGTTTAATTACAGAACTTAACATAATTCAAAAACTAAGAAAACCAAACTTTAAACAATCATAAAACAGAACAGAAAATATTAAAGGATGAATGAAGGTCTAGATGACAGTATAAATAGACAGTCCGAATGATAGTATGGATGAGGAAAAAAAATGCAAATTACTAAAAATATCCTTAATGATCTTAACATCAGTTGATTTATGCACATGAGGATGCAATGCAGAAAGGACAGTTATTAAACTTATTCAATACCTAAAATGACAGAGGAATAACTTGTGCTAACCTAAATTTAAAAAGAGAAATTACTTCCTATTGTTTAATAATACAAACTAAGAAATAACTGAAGTAAATCTATAGCTAAACAAGAATTGACAGAATTAAACCTTACTACCAACTAAGATTAAGACATTAAACAAATCAAACTCTATCTGATTGCAAATATGGAACTAGGAAACAAGCTGGAAAGAAAGATGTAAATGACTATTGTGCGACTGGTCACTTGAGATACTGAAATGGAAACTATGTCAACAACACAGTATAAATTATATTACTCATATAAAACACATGTTACAGGAAATAAGGAAATAAACAACATCAATTTATAAGAGAATCAAACTACATACAGAAACTGGAAATGTAAATTACTTAGCTGTAAAAATGAAAACGACAAAAACACACAAAAATGGAAGACCGCTGGTTGTTGAGGGGCCCTCTCAGAAATCAGGGTTGTGCTTTAATTAATAAACCACTCACAAAAACAGAAACATGTATGCACAGCTGGAAATAGAACTTATATTGAATTTGGAACGGAGTTTACAGAGCTTCTTTGATAATGACAATCAACAAACTAACTAGCTAGCTTGACTCTTGTTTGGATATGAATTTATATATTTTTTACATGGATGAGCAAGTCGACCCTTTCAGTGGTCGACCACTCCAAAAATAGTCAACTTTAACTGCTAATTCAAACAACCATATGACGATTGGCGACAGCGTACAGCCACCTTCCTGATCCTTTGCGCGTCGGTTCTCCTCATGCGGGATACAATCGTAAGGATCATTTTTGGTGAGGGCATGAAGTGTGGTGTCAAATGAAAAGGGCAGGATCCCAAGCCTTCTAGCAGCAGGACGCGTGGACAACTAAACAATGAGAAACTGTTATGTGCTTTAAACGTTTAAGAATATTCCAACTAACAGCGCACGGATTGATCGGAGGGTTGTATGGCGAGCTGGATGTGATATGTGTGTGTTTAGCATGGGTGAGTTTCCACATGGAGGCTCGTCTGCAAACCATAATTTGCAAATCAAGTCTATTTGTTAAACACATTTACAAATATCTCATAATTACTAATAAAAATCATGAAATAACGAAATTAAACCAAGACTTGCATAAAACTCAAATACATTTGTACCTAGGGTTGAATGATAAGATGAATGATAAATATTATACCAAAAGGTGTCAAAAGTGATGCCAAAAGAGTAAATTAATGACAAGAATAGTGACAAAACTGGGATCAACATAGCGGTATCTTCATTTCTTGTAGCTCTCCCGGAATTCCATTTATCTCTGAAAACTTTGTTGGAAACAAGTCATTATACTCACATAGCAGATCAACTATCTTCTCCACTATTCCATTGTTCCAGTAACCCCGATGTTGGAAAACTTTGGATTCTACTTTGTGTCAACGTCCACTTTACGTGTTATAAGTGACTCCACATATTCCATAGATCCAGGCACTAGTCCTTCTACTACATGCTCCCCTTTGGTCTCTGGTATTTTAGTTTTATTCAGTTGTCCTCCTCCTTTCCTTATTAATTGGCATGGTAACATTCTGAAACTTCATTCACGGTGGGAGGAGGTATATGCGCAAAGCATAGGGGTGTTGATCATGTTATATCTTCTAGTGAAAAAATGTTCATTTTGACAGCTATAGGGATACATCTACTACTGATAATTCATATTCAAAACTAAATGTGACCTTGAAATTACTAACCATCTCTTCCCAATCCATTGTACCTCTACATATATCCATCTCAGTGTACCAATTCTTTGGCATCATGTCCAACGTATGGACAAACCGATGTGTCCACTCTACTTCCATAACTACACTCCATGTTGTAATACATTGTGTAACATGATCTAATGGTAAGCTCAATGGCATGTACTTCTGTGTGATATTTTCTATGCCAAATATTAATTGTAAAAACCTTTTTCATTATTTACAATCACTCATTCCCCCCTTGTGAGCATCCCACCATCTTGTAGGAGTCACTTTCAACGTGACGTCTAATGCTAGCAACATTTTTTGTTCTAGTATTTGTACCTAAACTACTATAATAAAATAATATACATTCATTAGAACATCATACTTTTGAAGGTCACATACCTCTATCCCAATCCAACTTACAGACTATGTGATGCACACACACTGCCTCATATGCACTTCTTGCATCTTTTTCTCCCAGTCTTCCAGACCTTCTTCAGCACTCAATGCACAAGAGATAATACTACGCCAACTGAGCATACCATCTACACTAGGATTGACATAATATTCCTTCTAACCAATCATATTATATAATTTTTATATTTCTCCATTCTTGACTAGTTCCACATACCTTCTCCCTTTTACTGGGTCCATTGGTGTGATGACTCTTAGATCATGTCCTTCGAACATCATCTATCTCTTTTTCAGGTCAATGATAGCTTGGTTCTCAAATTCCCATCCCAATCCCAATAATGTAGGGAATATTTTACTGTCATCTACAATTTCAATCACTTCAAATCCATCTATGTTAGGAACACTATCCACACCAACTGACACCCCTGTCAGCCTCCTTATTGGAAGAATTTTATGTTGGTTTGTTAATATCAACTACACATTAGAACAAGTAAGATTTGGATTTCCCGTCATTTCCCATGTTATTTTTTACAAAACATTTACATCAAAACCCAGGTCTAGGGTGATGTAGTCCATATCATAGTCCCCTATCTATGCACTCAAGAGAAACTCTCTATTTTTTCTTCTTCTCTAGTTCACCTGATTGAATGCAACAGATTCCCCTTTTTTGTGAACATTGATAAACCATGAACACATTACACTAAAAACAAATTCATCTTTAACTAGTTTCAAAGATATCTTTAAAAAAAATTCTAGGGTGCTTCCCTTCTCCACGAGTTCTTCAGGCACTAAATAATCATATAGTGGACACATAGTGGAATCATATCATGAATAGGTGGTCATGATGTTGATGCTTCATATCCCATCCCCAGCAAACCCTTCCTCTCTTTCTTGTATGTATCATTTTTCCTCTGAAGATCAAACATACGGATTTCTCCTCCTGCTTCTCGTACCCATTGGTCGATGCACAGTTCATGGTCTATTGTATCCATTCTAGTTCTCAGTCCTCCACGCATAACTACTTTTATATTTGGATAACACTATTTTGCGTCAATCATATGGATATTTTGATTCTGATTCTAGTTTTAAATTTTATTCAAGTTTTGGTTTAGGTACTGATTGAAATTCATATTCTAATTTACATTCTTATTCAAATTTGGATTTGGATTCTGGATCTAATTTTGAGTATGATTCCTCCTTTGTTTCCATTTTGCAACCAATAGTATGCAATATTTTTTCACATGATCCAACTATCTACAATAGGTTCATGTCATGCATAGGTTCTGACAATCCCGTGCAAAGTATCCCGTTTGACCATAGTTATAAAAAATGATTGGCCCTCTACCTGTTCCAAGTCCTCAATGAACTCTACCTATGAATCCTCATCTACTTGCTTGGTTGTATTCCCTCTGGCCATTATTCTATTATAATTTGCTTTCTCTAACCTCCCCTTGAACTCTGTATGCATCTGAAGTCTGGTCTCTCATTAGATCCAGAATCCAAATCCTTTTCATCATAACCAACCAACTTACAAAATTTCCAATATAAGGTTCTGGGGGTACTTATATACTTTTGCAGCATAGGGAAAAAAATCGGGGAGTGGTTCCCTCTCCATATCTCATGCCATATACCTCTAGTAGGCAAGGGATTTAGGACTCCCATTTCCAAGTAATCTTTGTATATTGGACACTTTAAAATATTATGGTGACCCTTTGTCCTACAAGTGGTACACCATATTTCCTCATGCTTCTCCTTCCCCTCATAAATCTCATGTAATTGGATCATTAATGCAACAAGTTGTGTCTTGACCTAAGCCATTCCCACACTACTTTCGCATATAGGGGATGCTTCCAACTTCATTTTCGACTCTAGTGCATTTTACTTCATCATGATTTTCTATTGCACTAATGGGACATGTATATGTCAGAACAACCCTACAATGAACCATTCTTTATGTTACTTCTCATGAATTTGAAATGTCACCTTAGCCATCAACAACTTGAATCTTTGTTCAAATTCCCAAAATGACTAATTTTCCAACTACATGTTTTACTTCAATTCGGTAATTTACTGCGACTCAGAATTCAACTTCTTGAATTCCTTTATCAATTCATCATTTATACCACCTAAAATATTGTTTTATATAGTGGTTTGATACTTCATATACCATGTCATTGCATGATCTCTAAATGTGGTTACCAGTTGTGCCATTTTGGTATCATCATCTTGGACATTCTTTGCCTACCATATTGCCTCACACACAAACAAATGTTGTTCTATATCATCTATCCCCATCCCATGGAGGACAGGAATCCTCAAAGTAGAATCTAGCCATGCCATCGTATTCTCACTAGTATTGTTGCTATGTGTTGCATATTTTCTCTGACTAGTCAAATTACCTCCACTACATTGACCACTATTGTTATTATTACTAACTAGAAATACCAGATTTGGAATTTTTACCTCAGATGTTTGGGATTTGCACGAGGTCATGGGTTTGACGTAGATATCGATCTAAACAAGGTGACTTCCTTTGGGAGCATTGAGTTGCTTTCCTTCTTATTCCTCCATGCAGTAATCGTGTCTCTTCTATTGCCGTATATTCTACTATGTTCAGCATCGTCGGCTCATCCTCTCTTCATTCATCCTCTCCTTCCTTCATTCAGATCAGTTTCTGGTCAGTCCCCAGTTCCCTACTACACGCATAGGCTCTTAAATTCCAAGGTATCTGATTCCAATATCGAATTTCCTTTGTCACACAATAGCATCTTGATCCAGGTATGTAATTATTTGAGGTACCTTCCATGCAGACCTTTAAATAATTCCATTTCTATTGTGTTGTAAGATTGGGAACAATCTACAAAAAAACTCTACGATATACCCCTGCAAAATACTATGCAACCAATAGTCTACTACACGTGATATTGGATTTCTTACAGGATTGATTAACCAAATCCATTCATTTTTCTAGTCCCTTGTATCACCCACATGATATCTTAAGTTTGATTCAGATAACCTCAACAACCACTCTACTAGAAGTATAGGGAACTCATAGAAGAATCATTTGTACAAATATTTGTAGATGCACTTTTGCAACCAATGTTCTTTGTTGATCCAAGTGTTCTTATTATGCTCTCTTGTGAATTTGTAGTCTTTCTCCTTCAGTCAATCTTCTATTTCTTCCTCTATTGATATCCAACAAACCATCAATTGACCCTCACTCTCACTTCAGTCATAAGTCCCAGTCTCAGCAACAAAACCATTTGTTGGAGTGTGGACATACCCAAGGTTCATCATAAATTTAACCAACAAAACCCTAGACATTGGCCCTTTCGAAATCACCTGCAAGCAAGCAAAGTCTCACCCAAGGTATCAAGGGGGGACTGTAGGAACCAAACTTCCATAGTGCTGAAGGGATGTAAACATATATTCAACATATCTACTATTCATCCATCTAGTTTGTAATATAGTAGAACTCATTCATGGAAATAGATAACACATTCATAACAAAACATAGCATCGTATCCAAGTGCATAGCAAACATAAACATTCACCATATTCAATAAACTACAAAGTATTTCAAAATAGAGCTACTCATTCTCATTATCAATAGGGTAGTCTTACATAACTTGCACAATGCGCATCAATACTATGTTACAATCTTCAACTACCTAGCATGACACATCAAGAACAATGACTAAAAGCAACTAACACACATCCATTAGTCAATCATAAGCTAACCCTTTACCCTTAGATCTCCTACATATCTATACATCACATCATGGGCATATCTCATTACAAAGTGGACAAAAATCCTAACTAATTTCTAACTAACTTCCACCTTTTACGCAGTTTTTGTCCAATTGTTGAGTTGTCCCACAGTCCGTCTCTGGTGTGTGACTTCCAAGAGAGGTACAAAACCCGCTCCAACATCTCTTGCTTGCTTTCTCTATAGTTTAACACAAAGGTGTGCCAAGTAGTCCAAATGCTATTTGGGCTAAGTGCCCTACTTTTTTGAGTCAGTGTGTTTAGTAAGGTATTATCATTATTAGTCTTGCATTAGTGTCATATGCATAGAGTTGTCATAATTAGTATTTTGGGGGGGTTGGAATTCAAACATTGAACTAGCGTGTTTAGTAAGGTATTGACATAATTAATATTGCATTCATGTATATGGAGTTGTGATTAATGAGGCTACTTAGATATGGAACAGAGGGCCTTTTATATATGGATATATATCCTTAGACAAAGTAGGAAATTAAGGTGTTCAAGAAGATGACCACATCATTAATCTTGCATTTTTGTACATAGATTAGTTGCAACCTAACAAGAGTGCACGGGGTGGAACTTGATACCTTTTACTTATAGATATGGAGCCTTAGAAAAAACACCAAATCTGAGTGTTTGGAAGGGTACCCAATTCATTAAGTTTTTATTTATATAGGCAAAGTTGCAATGATCTAACAAAACTACTTGGAAGATGGAACTCAAGACATTCTATCTATAGATATGGATCATTAACTACAACACCAAACTAGTGTTAAAATATTGTAACTTCAAAAGATATTCCAGATGTATTGTTTGTATTCGTCCTTTGGGAGATGAGTTTGGTCTTGTTAGTGTCATTGAAAGAATCAATGTAAACCTCAGAATGTAAGTTGGGTCAATAGCACTCAAGTGTCAATATAATAAATGTTATTTGTGTTGTCCAGTTGTAAAAGTGGTCCTAGTCAGTTAGAGAATTCGTCCCTGTTAGGTTAGAGATCAAGTCAACTGAAGAATATAAATAGGAAGGCGCTCCCCTTCATTTGTACTCACTCACTCAAGTTGTCTTAGCAAGAGAGAGAAATATTAGTGCGCCAGAAAGAAGAGAGAAGCAATTGTCTAGGTTTTACACTGCATTGGTTGAGTTCTATACTAGGAAGTTTTGCGGGGTTTTCTCCTTGTGGTTTCCCCGAGGAAAATATTTGTGTTCTTGTGTTCTTTTTTTTATGTGCTTGTTGTTCTTTCAATGATATACTAGTGACTAATTGTTTTAAGATATCATCTAAGCAATTTAAGAAAATTCAACATGGTATCAAGGCCACCCTGAAAGGAAGCACTGCATAGCTAGGGTTTTGTTGTTCCAAATAAATCCCTTGATAGATCAACCAGAAAAGAGGGCTCTCCCAACTCACCTCTAAAGAGCGCATCTTTCTATGGAGACAAAACTGAATTCCAAGAATTTTCAATTTTGGACCAGTTACTGCTGCCGAGACAAACTGGGGTTTTAGTTTTCATGAGCTTTCATAATCAATCTCAGAAAAAGGAATATACAATCTACCTCGCCTCAAGGAGGTGCATCTTTTCTACCATTCAGCTCCACCTGTGATCCCAGCTGAAAAAAATTAGGGTTTCTACTTCAAACCATAGGACATCCAGAAGGAGGTCAGTGAGGAGCTGCTTTCTTCAAGTAAGTATCTTTCCTCCTTATTCCATTTGAGGTTCTCAATATTTTAACGATGATAAAGAATACCAATCTAGATGAAAATATTGAAGGGGCTAAAAAATTCAGAGCGTGGAAGTATAGGATCATGCTCATCCTCCAAGAGAATGATCTAGATAAGTTTGTGAAAGAGGAAGTGAAAGACCCAGAAGAAGCTAAAGCCAAGTCCAAGCATAAGAAGGATATGATCATATCAAAAAGGATCATAGCTGACTCCATCAAAGATAACTTGATTCCTCAAGTATCCTTAAGGGAGACTCCAAAAGAAATGTTTGATGCCCTATTAGGTCTATTTGAAGGGAGAAACATTAATATGAAAATGACCCCGAGGAATCAACTCAAAAGTCAGAGACTATGTAGTCTTACTTTACAAGAGTAGCTCGGCTAGAAGCCATTGATGATATGGTTGAAGAAGTAGAGATTGTAATGAAGGATCAGCTAGAATCCATTGATGATATGGTTGAAGAAGTAGAGATTGTAATGACAACCTTAAATGGCCTTCCAAGAGATTGGGAAGCCTTTATCCGAGGAATTTTCTCAAGAAGGAAACTAACCAAATTCTGGAAGTTATGGGAAGAATGTGTTCAAGAAGGAGAAAGGATAGCAGCCAGAGAAGAAAAGTTAGATGAAAATGACGATCAAACCTTGAGCACCCACACCAAAGGAAAAAGGAAGAGTCAAGGCCATTCTCCTAAGACTCAAGGGTTTAAAATACCCAAGAGAGACTTCTCAAATTTTGACTTTTTCACTTGCCACAAGTTGGGACACATTTCCATCAATTGTCCCATGAAAGAAGAAAGGATCAAAATGATGAGAAGTTTTTAGGCCCATGATGCTGAAGATAGTGATCAAGAAGTTGAAGAGGAAGCAAAGAAGGATGAAGACCCCTGGTTAGTAGACAGTGGTGCCTCCAAGCACATGACTGGTTACAAGGAATCACTCTCATGCCTTGAACAAAAGGAATCTCCACACAAAGTGATGCTTGGAGATGATTCCAAATATCCCATTAAGGAATAGGAGAAGCATCCTATAAATTGGATGCTAGAAAACCTATGAAAATGAAAGATGTCCTGTATATCCTAGGAATAAAGAAGATTCTTCTTTCCATTTCATCCTTAGATAAGAAAGGATTTAGAGTTTCCTTTGTATATGGAAAAGTCCTCATGTGGACAAAAGGTAAAACTATAGATGATGCAGTGGAGATTGGATTTGATGAAGGAGGACTCTACAAATTGAAGGGCATGCATATTCAACATTAGAAACCAGTACCATTAACCCATGTGATCTATGGCACAAAAGGTTCGCTCATGTTCACTACAAATCCTTCCAATTGTAAGCAAGGTTGTGACTGGTTTACCAGAAATTCAGATAGATTGTGAAGGACTGTGCAAAGGATGTGCACAGGGGAAGAATACTAAGAATCCTTTTCCAAAAAGTGATAGTAATGCAAAAGGGATTTATATATTATTCACTTAGATAAAATTCAGATAGAGTGTGAAGGACTCTGCAAAGGATGTGCACAAGGGAAGAATACTAAGAATCCTTTTCCAAAAAGTGATAGTAAGGGATTTATATATTATTCACTTAGATATATGCGGGCCAATGCAAACCACTTGATTAAGTGGGTATTCCTAATATGATTCTTCTATTGATGACTATTCCCAAAACACTTGGATATAATTCTCAAAAAAGAAGGATGAAGTGTTTGAAAGATTCAAGGAGTTTAAGGCCCTAGTAGAAAACTCTCAGAGAAGAAAATAAATATTCTGAGGTCAGATAATGGAGGAGAGTTCACTTCAAATGAATTTAATGATTTTTGTAAAGAAGCTAGGATTAAGAGCGACCTCGCCATCCCCTATAATCCACAAAAAAATGGTGTGGTGGAAAGAAAGAATAGATCTATCATGGAAGCTATGAAATCTATGATACATTATCAAGATATTCCAATGTACATGTGGGAAGAAGCAACAAGAACAACAGTATATGTAGATAATAGAATTTCCCATGGTGCCCTTGGGAACAAAACTCCAGAAAAAATGTCTTCCGGAGAAAAATTAGAGGTAAGCCATCTAAATATATGTGGTTGTCCTGTTTACATTCACATTCCCAAGGAGAAAATGTCAAAGTTAGATCCTTTAAGAAAGAAAGGATTGTTCATAGGATATAGTGAACAATCAAAATATTATCTTATATATATCCTGGGATACCATCAAATTGAACTTAGAAGAGATGTCACATTTGACAAAGATACATCCTTCATAAAATAAAAGAAAGATAAGGAAGATGAAGAGGAGCATGAAACTCCCAAAACTGTTGAAAGTCCTAAATCAGTCAGAAATGAAGAAGAAGGCTAGATACCTGATGAGCATGATATGAAAAAACCTCACCTACCTAAATATTTACCAAATGAGTTTATTTCTCGAAAGAGAAAACCTGCCTGGGCTCGTGAAGTAATTAAAGAAGCAAAAAGACATGGTGTTCCTGAAGGAACCATCCGAGAAATGAAGAATCCAAAGCCATAACCCAATTATATGGCTTTGACTTGTGATCTAGTTGATAAAGAACAAACATGTTTTGAAGAAGCAATAAAATGAAAATACTGGGCTGATGCAATGGTCGAGGAATACAAATCCATTATAAAGAATGATGTGTGGGAAGTAGTACTAAGATCGAAGGACAAGTCAGTGGTATCCTCAAAGTGGATATTCAAAACTAAACGCTCAACATATGGAAGTATAGAAAAATACAAGGAAAGATTTGTAGCCCGAGGATTCTCTCAGAAAGAGGGAATCGACTATGAAGAGACCTTTGCACCAGTAGCTAGATACACCTCAATAAGAACTATCCTTGCCTTGGCATCTAACATGAAGTGGAAGCTACATCAAATGGACGTGAAGACTTAATTTCTAAATGGCTTGATTGAAGTGTTCATGTATATGTAACTTTGGAATGTATTTCACTTATATTTCTTATATATTGTAACGCAATGTTTATTCTGGGATGTACTTGAGTCATGTCATGCCCCAATGTTCCTATCGGGAAGTTCTATAATGTAAAAAAGTCATGTCAAGTCATTGTGGGAAACCCTCCTATTGGCTAAGGGTTAAAGTCCCCGCAGTTCTGGGGCACTATGGTTATTAGATTCTCCTAGAGAGGTCGGCCCTAGTAGGGTTTAGTCAAGTCGGGAATTAGTATAAATAGAGAGATGGCCTCTATATTTATCACACATCTCATACACACTCAAGTGTAGCGCATAGTTGAGGAAGGAGAAGACACTGGGGCTAGACAGAAAGAAGGTTACTGCTGTCGGGAGATCACCTTATTGTTTTGGGTTCTATTTTTGGTGCTGATTCTATCTTTGAAGAAGTTGCGGGGTTTTCACCATTTATGGTTTCCCAGAGGATAAACATTATTTTCATTGTCTCTTGTGTTTGATTGTTGTGCTTGTTATTCTCTCAGTTAAAGATCCTAATGTATTGCTAGCTTAATGATAAAAATCTAACATGGTATCAGAGCTAACCTGAGAAGAAGACACCGTGCAGCTGCGGGAACTAGGGCTTCCTACTTTGTGGATCTTCCTCCACAGATTTTCAGCAAAAGAAGGTTGGATTAACTCTCCTCCTTAGGGCGCATCTTTCTGTTGAAGTAGAATCCAATTATGAGGTTTTTCAATTTTGGACCCAACACTGCTACCGAAAATTAGGGCTTTTCACAAAAGAGGAATTTTTCAGTGAACCCAGGCCTGGATTGATCTCCTCCCCAAAATCAAAGTTAGGGATCAAATTCAAAACTCCAGAAAAGAGAAACCGTAATCTGCTACTGAACCAACACTGCATGATTTCAACCCCAAATCCAGATCCGACATCTTGACCTGGTAAGATCTAAATATTTTGTATTTCCATTTGAGGTTCTCAGTTAAGATGTCTCATCATACCAAGCTTGATGAAAAGCTTGAGGGAGCTGATAACTTCTGAGCCTGGAAGTATAGGATCTCCCTGCTCCTAGAAGAAAATAAGTTGTACTCTTATATCAATAAGGAGGTTTCAGTTTCAGAGGGAGATGAGGCTAAGGCCTTACATAAGAAGAATTTGGTTATGGCAAAGAGGATTATTGCTGATTCAATAAGGATCACCTCATACCACAGGTGTCCTCCCTTAAGACACCTAAAGCTATGTTTGATTCCCTAACCAAATTGTTTGA
Source organism: Pseudotsuga menziesii (assembly GCA_001517045.1). Taxonomy (NCBI): domain Eukaryota; kingdom Viridiplantae; phylum Streptophyta; class Pinopsida; order Pinales; family Pinaceae; genus Pseudotsuga; species Pseudotsuga menziesii. The sequence continues at coordinate 87,224 of LPNX010484289.1, forward strand.
AGGGAAGAACATAAACCCAAAGATGACTCTGAGAAACCAATTGAAGAATGTAAAGATCCAGAATGCTAAGACCATCCAGTCTTACTTTACAAGGGTATCTCAGATCAAGGAACAACTGGAAGTAGTATATGAAGAATTGGAAAATGCAAAGATTGTGATGACCACCTTGAATGGTCTCCCTAAATCAAGGGACTCTTTTATTCAAGGGATCTGTTCTAGAAAGAAGTTAGTCAAGTTCAGTAGACTATGGGAAGAATGCTCTCAAGAAGAAGCTCGGATAGAAGCTCAAGAAGAAAAGATGGGAAGTGAAGATCAAGCTCTCACAACCCACACCAAGAAAACCAAAAGGAACCATCATCACTCCAAAGGTAAGATCTCACACTCTATAAGAGATCTATATACCATTAGATGTTACACATGTGATGAGAAAGGTCACATATCCAAATTCTTCCCTAATAAAGGGAACTTAAAGAAGAAGAAGGAAAACAAGAGAAGACATCATGCTCATGCTGCAGAGGATGATGAACCTTCCACAAAGAGAATCAGACAAGAAAGTGATTCTTCAAGTGACGAAGAATATGTGCTGATCTCCGCTCTCATGGGAACTGTTTCACATGGAAGCAATGATTGGCTCATAGACAGTGGTGCTTCCAAGCACATGACGGGACTCAAAGAATCATTTGTGAAGCTATCTGAACATAAGTCACCTCACAAGGTGAAACTTGGGGATGACTACCAATATCCAATAAAAGGTAGTGCTGAATCCTCCTATAAACTAGACTGTGGAAACTCTATGAAGATGAAGAATGTATTATTTCTTCCAGGGCTAAAGAATAACCTCCTCTCCATATCTGCATTGGGTGCAAAAGGAATGAGGGTTGCTTTCGTAGATGGCCAAGTTCTTATGTGGCCAAAGGGAAAGAATTTTGATGATGCAATAGTGATTGGGGAACAAGAAGGAGGTCTATACAAGTTGAAGGGCCAACCAGAACAAGCTTTGGTTCATGACTCAGTAAAACCAAATGAACTTTGGCATAGAAGGCTTGTACACGTGCATTATAGAGCACTACCACTTGCAAGCAAAGCTGTTGAAGGTCTTCCAAAAATTCAAGCAAAACATGATGGAGTCTGCAAAGGATGTATGAAAGGAAAGAATACAAAGTAGACATTTCCAAGTAGCGAGAGCAAGGCAAAAGGAATCTTGGAAATCATCCACTCCAATTTATGCGGACCAATGTCATCAAGTTCACTAAGAGGGTATGTATACTATGTTTCTTTTATTGATGACTTTTCTAGGAAGACATGGATTTACTTCATGAAGAACAAAGATGAAGTATTCAATGATTTCAAGGAATTCAAAGCCTTGATCGAGAACCACACTGAAAAGAAGATCAAAACTTTTTGATCAGATAATGGCGTAGAATTCACATAAAATGAATTCAAATAATTATGCAAAGACTCAAGGATTAAGAGGGAGTTGTCTACCCCATATAATCCACAATAGAATGGGATTGCAGAAAGGAAGAATAGAACCATCATGGAAGCTGCAAGAGCTATGCTTCATGATCAAGATCTTCCTACGCATCTTTGGGCAGAAGTAGCCAGAACAGCGGTGTATGTACAGAATCGTACTCCACATAGAGTACTCAAGAACAAGACTCCTGAAGAAGTATTCTCCGGAAAGAAACCAAAAGTCATCCATCTCAGAATATTTGGCTGTCCAGTGTACATACACATTCCAAAAGAAAGAAAGAGGACCATATCATGTTCCAGTTATGTAGCATTACTATGTGATTTCATTAATAAAGAACCTTCCAATTATGAAGAAGCGATAGAACAGAAAGAATGGAAGGATGCTATGATCGAAGAGTATCAATTGATCATGAAGAATGATGTTTGGGATGTTGTTCCAAGACCAGAAGGGAAGTCAGTTGTAACTTCCAAATGGATCTACAAGATTAAGCATGCTGCAGATGATAGCATAGAAAAATATAAAGCAAGATTTGTTGCTCGTGGTTTCTCCCAGAAAGAAGGAATAGACTATGAAGAAACCTTTGCACCTGTAGCCAGATACACTTCCATCAGATCGATACTTGCTCTAGCTGTAGTGATGAAATGGAAGATACACCAAATGGATGTCAAGACTGCTTTCTTGAATGGTGTAGTGGAAGAGGAAGTGTATGTGGAGCAGCCACTCGGTTTTGAGACACATGACAGGGAGTCTCATGTGTGTAGATTGAAGAAAGCCCTGTATGGCTTGAAACATGCACCTAGGACATGGTATGGCAGAATTGATAGCTTTCTATCCAGTTTGGGATTTACCAAGAGTAAAGCAAATTCCAACCTTTAATACAAGGTTGAAGATGGCAACCCAGTGATGCTCCTACTATATGTAGATGATCTGTTTGTGACAGGTATGGATGGGTTGATTGCTGATACAAAAAGATAGCTTGCTGTCGAGTTCAAAATGAAGGACTTGGGTATGATGCATTATTTTCTAGGTATGGAGGTGTGGCAGAATACGAATGGAATCTTCCTTGGACAAGGGAAGTATGTAGTAGAGATCCTGAAGAGATTTTGGATGATGGACTGCAAGGCATTAACCACACCTATGGCATCGAACCTAAAGTTATTGAGTGTTGCTTCATCAGAGTCGATTGATGCCATGATGTATCATCAGGTGATTGGGTCCTTGATGTACCTGACAAACATGAGACCAGATATTTGATTTGTTGTGAACACCTTGAGCCAAAATACCTAACAGATCTGGGACATGTTCACTTAACTGCTGCAAAGCACATTCTGAGGTACCTAAAGGGTACGGTTGATTATGGGCTCAAGTATAAGACTGATCAAAGGATTAACCTAGAGGGTTATGTTGATTCAGATTGGGCAAGCAGTGCCATCGATAGGAAGAGCACTTCAGGGTGTTGCTTTAGTATGGGATCAGGTGTGATCTCTTGGTTTAGTAGGAAGCAATCCTGTGTGGCACTGAGTACAGCTAAAGAAGAATATGTCACAGCCTATTCAACTAGTTGTGAGGCAGTATGGCTGAGGAAGCTACTGTCTGATTTATTTGATCTCCAGTTAGATGCTACTTGTATATACTGTGACAACCAGAGTTGTGTAAAGTTTCCAGAGAATCCAGTGTTCCATGACAAGTCGAAGCATATCAAGATCAAGTATCACCATATCAGGGATATGGTGCAGAGAGGAGCAGTGAAGCTCCAGTATGTTGCGATGGACGAACAGATAGCTAATGTGTTGACTAAGCCATTGGCTAGGGTGAAGTTTGAGTACTTCAGGGAGAAGCTTGGTGTTCTCCAAATCGAGATTCCTCCCAAGAGGAAGTGATGTGTCTGTGCTGTGCCCTTCTGACATGGTGAGAGGATTGGTTCCTTCCATGGTCAGATGTAAGTGCTGTGCCCTTCTGACATGGTTAGATGATTGGTTCCTTCCATGGTTAGATGTAAGTGTTGTGCCCTTCCGACATGGTGAGAGGATTGGTTCCTTCCATGGTCAGATGTAAGAGTTGTGGCATGGTGAGAGGATTGGTTCCTTCCATTTTCAGATGTATGTGATGATCCCACATCCAGCATGAAAAAGGGCTAGCTATGTGAAGACAAATCTAGTATGAAAAAGGACTAGCTCTGTGTAGATCCCACATCCAACATGAAAAAGGGCTGGCTCTGTGAAGACACATCTAGTATGAAAAAGGACTAGCTCTATGTAAATCCTACATCTAGTATGAAAAAGGACTATCTCTATGAAGACACATCTAGTATGAAAAAGGGCTAGCTCTATGTAGATCCCACATCTAGTATGAAAAAGGACTAGCTCTGTGAAGACTCATCTAGTATGAAAAAGGACTAGCTCTGTGTAGATCCCACATCAAGTATTAAAAAGGACTAGCTCTATGAAGACTCATCCAGTATGAAAAAGGAATGGCTCTGTGTAGATGCCACATCTAGTATGAAAAAGGACTAGCTCTGTGATGATACATCCAGTATGAAAAAGGACTGGCTCTGTAGATGTACATCCAGCATGAAAAAGGGTTGGCTCTGTAGAAATTCCTATGACGAGAAGAATCAAGAGATAGCACCCGTAATAAGGACCCAGTGATGATACAGATCGAGTGATGATGATCCAGATCCACCGATGATGATCCAACAGTGATGATCCAGATCCAGTGATGATGTCCAGTGATGATCCAGATCCAGTGATGATGTCTAGTGGTGATCCAGATCGAGTGATGATCTAGATCCGATGATGAAGATGACTTGAATATGAAGATGACTTGAAGATGATGAGGACTCGATGATGATCCAAAAGATACAGAGAAGAAGACTTGTGCTAAAAATTGTGTCGAAAGAATACCTTCCTAGTTAAGAGGGAGTGTTGATGTATATGTAACTTCGAAATGTATTTCACTTGTATTTCTTATATATTGTAACCTGATGTTTATTCTGGGATGTACTTGAGTCATGTCATGCCCCGATGTTCCTATCGGGAAGTTCTATAATGTAAACAAGTCATGTCAAGTCATTGTGGGTAACCCTCCTATTGGCTAAGGGTTAAAGTCCCCGCAGTTCCGAGGCACTAGGGTTATTAGACTCTCCTAGAGAGGTCGGCTCTAGTAGGGTTTAGTAAAGTCGGGAAGTAGTATAAATAGAGAGCTGGCCTCTCTGTTTATCAAACATCTCATACACACTCAAGTGTAGCGCATAGTTGAGGAAGGAGAAGACACTGGGGCTGGACAAAAAGAAGGTTACTGCTGTCGGGAGATCACCTTACTATTTTGGGTTCTATTTTTGGTGTTGATTCTATCTCTAAGGAAGTTGCGGGGTTTTCACCATTTATGGTTTCCCCGAGGATAAACACTGTGTTCATTGTCTCTTGTGTTTGATTGTTGTGCTTGTTATTCTCTCAGTTAAAGATCCTAATGTATTGCTAGCTTAATGATAAAAATATAACATGAAGAAGAGGTATATATCGAACAACTGCAAGGATTCAAGATTAATGATCACAGGAATCATGTATGTAGACTAAAGAAGGCATTGTATGGACTAAAGTAAGCACCCAAAGCATCGTACAGAAGGATTGATGTATTTCTGATGATCTTAGGCTTTACTAAAAGTAAAGCAGATTCCAACCTCTACTATCAGGTTGATGATGATGGAATTATGATTTTTTACTATATGTAGATGATATGTTCTTGACAGGAGAAGATAAGCCTATTATCAAATGTAAGAAGAATCTTGTTGTATAATTTGAAATGAAAGACCTTGGAATGGTGCATTACTTTCTAGGTCTTGAAGTATGGCAATATCCAGATGAGATTTTCTTAAACCAAGGAAAATATACTATAGAAATCTTGAAAATATTTGGAATGTTAGATTGTAAAGCTATGACTACTCTGATGACCACAAGTTTGAAGCTATTGAACTTCGATACTTCGGAAGCAGTTGATGCCACCTTATATAGGCATATTATTGGTTCACGAATGTACTTAACAAATACAAGGCTAGATATATGTTTTGCAGTAAACACTTTAAGTCAATATATGGTGAATCCTAAACACATTCACCTTATTGGGGAAAAACATGTGATGAGGTATCTAAAGGGAACTTTAGATTATGGGATCAAATATGCATCTAGTGGTGAGATAAAATTACATGGATATGCAAATTCAAATTGGGGAGGAAGTGCCAAAGATAGAAAAAACACATCAGGATATTGTTTTAGTCTGGGATCAAGCATGATCTCTTGGTTCAGTAGAAAGTAGACCAGTATTTCACTTAGTAGAACAAAGGCTGAATACATTGCAACATATTCATCATGTAGCAAAGCAGTATGGCTTCAAAAGATGTTAGCAAGACTATTTGATGCAAAGATAGATGCCACATATATCCTTTGTGATAATCAGAGTTGTATTAAGATGACAAAAAATCTCGTGTTTCATGATAAGACAAAGCACATTGAAATCAGATATCATTTTATCTGAGATATGGTTCAGAAGGGAGCTATAAATCTCAAGTATGTTCTTGCAGAAGAACAAGTAGCAGATGTATCGACTAAGCCTCTAGCTCATGTAAAGTTTGAATACTTTCAAGACAATCTTGGTGTAGTCTGAAAGCACCTCTCTTGAAAGAGGGAGTGATAGTAGATGGATGATGGATGCAGTGGTGAGTAGATTAGTCTAGAGGAGGGTATGTCTAGCTAGGCTTGTTTGGCATGAAAGGGTTAGTAAGCCATACAAGGCTTGTCAATCCTAGGGGGATTAGTATGTTTGGCTAGGATTGTTTGGACCGAAAGGGTTAGTAAGCCATATAAGGCTTGTTTGGTCCCCAAAGAGATCCATCTGTCTAACTAGGATTTTTTGGCTCGAAAGAGTTAGCAAGTTAGACAAAATGTCTGGATGGATCTACTAGAGAAATCATCGTGATGCTGCTCAAAGATGTTGAAGGGAAAGATGTATCCTCATTATTGTTATACTGTTGTTTGTTGATGATTGTTGATAATGGTTGTTGAGATGTTTGATGATTGTTGAGACAATTGTTGCAGTATTGTTATACCGTTGATTGTTGATGATTGTTGGTGATGATTGCTGAGATGTTTGATGATTGTTGAGACAATTGTTGCAGTATTGTTATGCTGATGATTGTTGAGATGTTTTCTTATGATTGCTGAGATGGTTGATGAGATGTTTTGTTCTGTATTGGTGTGATGTATGTTTGTTTCAATATTGATGATTGAGTCAATACCAGTGATGTTACACTGGTGACTGTTGATGTATGTTACTTCAGTATTCCTATACTAATGATGTTATCAATGTTCCAGCATCTCTATGCTGGTAATGCAGATGATGATCTAGAATTAGTTGTTGTTTGAGTTTAGCACTAATAGGCTAATGATATTGTTGTTGATGTTGTTAGTATCCATGCACAAATGTTGCAGATAATGAAGCTATAGATGATGTTTCAGTATCCACATACTGATACTATAAGAAGATGATCCTAAAGATGATTCAGTATAGAAGATGATCCAATACTCATGCAGTGACGAGATAGAAGATGATCCAACATTTATACTCTGATGAGATAGACGATAGTTCAATATCCACATATTGATGCTTTGAGAAGAAGACCCAAGAAGATGACTTAGTATTCACCTACTTATAGAAGATGATCCAGAAGATGATTCAATATTCACATATTGATGCCATAGACGATAATCCAGAAGATGATAGAAGATGTCCAAGAACATACAAAAGACAAAGATTATAGAAGATGATACAGCTGAGATCGATGATGAAGATGAAATATGATGTTCCAAAACTTCCTATGACATATAGAGTCTCACCAGACAGATGTACAGTTGTAGCAGCAGTTGTTGTTGTGGTTGAATACCTTCCTAGTTAAGAGGGAGTGTTAAAATATTGTAACTTCAGAAGATATTCTAGATGTATTGTTTGTACTCCTCCTTATGGAGATGAGTTTGGTCTGGTTAGTGTCATTGAAAGAATCAATGTAAACTTCCGAATGTAAGTTGGGTCAATAACACCCAAGTGTCAATATAATAAATGTTATTTGTGGTGTCAAGTTGGACAAGTAGGCCCAATTAGTTATAGAAGTCGACCCTATTAGGTTAGAGGTCAATTCAACTAAAGAATATAAATAGGGAGGCGCTCTCCTTCATTTGTACTCAGTCACTCAAGGTATCTTATCAAGAGAGAGAAAGATTGATCCACCAGAAAGAAGAGAGAAGCAGTTGTCTGGGTTTTACACTGCATTGGTTGAGTTCTATACTAAGGAAGTTTTGTGGGGTTTTGTCCCTTATGGTTTCCCCGAGGAAAATCTTTGTGTTCTTGTGCTTGTTGTTCGTTCAACGATCTACTAGTGACTAATTATTTTAAGATATCATCTAAGCAATTTTAGAAAATTCAACAACTAGGGTGTTTTCCAAGGTTCTTGCGCCAATAATATGTTTTTCTTATGTATGGATTTGCCATGATTTAAAAGACTCATCGTGGGATGAAACTCAAGACCTTTCACTCATGGATATGGATCGCTGATCAAAACATCCAATGAGGGTGTTTTGCAACTTGGTATACACGTTGGTAAGGTATCCATGTTATTAATATTTCATTCATGTATATGAAGGTCTCACTATCCAACACGAGCGTTTGTGAGATGGAAATAAATACCTTTTTCCCTTTGGATATGGATCCTTAACCAAACTGTCAAACCGAGGTGTTGACAAATATACACATGTAATTAATTTTTCATTCATCTATACAGTGTTGACACAATCAAGCAAGACCAATTAGGGGATGTAATTCATACCTTTTACCTATGAATATACACCCTTGACCAAAACACTAGATGTTGCTAAATAATGTATCCATGCCATTAATACTTCATTCATGTTTACAAGGTCATTGCAACCTAACAAGATTGCTTAGGGGATGGAACTCAAGCCTTTTAACATGTGGATATAAATTCTTTATCAAAACATCAAAAATGAAGGGATGAGGTGTTTGATAAGGCTTTGGGGATGAAATTAAGAACTTTAACTTTGTGAGTATACATCTTTTATTAGCATTTCACAAAACATTAAAAATTAAAAATCAAAACCTTTTACTTGTCGATATAATTTTTTAAGCTAAAACATCAAATCAAAATGTTTACAAAATATCTATTCACTAATCATCATAATAATAATAATAATAATAAGTAAGTTAAGATATTTAATATTTAAATATCAATTCTTAACTCTAGTACTAAATGAACTAAAACACCCTGAACCTACTGATATATATTTTTAATTAAAAAATAAAAAATCAAATAAAGTTGTTTTTGCGAGGCATTAAGAATTGTAAGTCAAAACCTTTTGCTGGTTGATATAATTTCAAATTAAAACATCAAATCACGATGTTTTAAACCTTAAAATAAAAACTTTAACGAAAGTATATACATTTTTAATTAAAACATCTAATAAACTTGTATTTGCGAGGCAATAAGAATTGTAAGTCAAAACCTTTTGCTTGTTGATATAAATTTCAAATTAAAACATCTAATCAAGATGTTCGACTACCTCATCTAAAATATTCTGAACTTTTATTTATTTCTTACTCAATGGCATATTAACTATTTCACTCCTTAATCTACTCTATATTTATAATTTAAGTACCCAAAAAGTTCATAGAAAACATCGTGGGCTTTTGTTCATTCCTGCTTGTGAACATACTTCATGATGGAAGTGCCCACCACAAGAGAACGAAGACCTTAGCTTCTCTATATTGAAATGGGAATTCAAGTTCCCACCAACAGTGAACTATGACCTTTGCAGGGTTGTATTGAGATGGGAACTCCAGAGACAAAGTTTACCTTTCTTTCAGCGTCATGTCATTGCATTTCTCAATACTCAAAAGTGGGTATCAATTGTGAGTGTAAAGGGGCTAATCCATTGTGAGTGTACTTGGCCTGCGTGGGTTCTCCGCTCAAATTTCTAGTTTTGAAAAAGTAAAATGTGCATATATCATTTTGAGATGTGTGGGGATGTGTATCATGCTTGCATCACCTTGCCCCCACGGTGAGAGTCTCGGTCTCCAAAGACATATAGGCCCAACATATTGTATATCTCAGTGAATCCATAGACACTGTAGGCCCAAGTCCATAAAGATATAGGGCTAGCGTGCCATGAGCACGTATATGAGAATAAGGCAGCGTGCCAAGTGGGGCAGTTACTGGCCTTGTCAGACTCTAGAGGTAGTTACTAAGCTATAAGCATTTTAGGATAGGTCATGAGGGCCCAAGGCGGGGGAGTTGAGTTGAGTTAAGGGCCCTAGGGGCTAGGGAAGTTACTTCGCTGAGCTTGTCAGACTCTAGGGGTAGTTACTAAGCTACAAGCATCTTAGGCTAGGTCAGGAGAGCGCAAGGAAACAGGAGTTAAGGGGCCTAGGGGCTAGGGGAGTTACTTTAGCAACTAAGGAAATAAATAAGAAGGTTGAGAGAGATGTGGGTATTTGGGATGGAGAGTGGTTCCCAATTAATTAATTCAATGTGAAGAATGGGGGAATAATAATATTGGTGAGAAAGTGTTAAAGGGGAATCCAGTAAAAACGAGTGGAAGAAGAAGAATATGTGAAGGGCTTGATGATGGCAATGACGATAATAGCGTGTCAGCATGTGATCCGCATGTCAGAAGAAACAACATCCTTTGCTTGGTTACCTTTTAGTAGTAGAACTCGAACATGGAACCTCTTACACACAATGCCCTAGTTCACACTGAGAACTGCCTTTAAATAAAAAATGGAGAATTACAGCCTACAAACCATGCCCTAGTTCACACTGCCTTGAAATAAAATATAGAGAATTATAGCGCGCGATGAGGGGTAAGTTGCAACTTGCAAGGTCAACCGACTGTCTGAACGCGCGGTTTTTCAGCCAACGGGATCAGCGGTTTTGCAGGAAAACACGCGTCAGATGAACACAAATCTGTGAGGGTGGGCGGAGGTTGGAGGTCGGACGGACCGGGTGGGCGCGGGCGGGTAGGGCGGGCAACTCCCCATTAGCGGCCTGGTTAGCATTTAACGTTGCCACGTCTGCCGTAGTTTTGACTCGTAGAACGTTCCGATTTACTTTCTGCCCGCCCTTTGATGGGACTCAGCGCCGCATCTCCTCCTCCTTCTCCGCTGCATCAGCTCCTTCCTTTTGCTTCGAGAGTCGGTAATGGTAGTCTTCATATTCTGCGAGTGCTGCCATCGGTCTTTGTATAATAAATCTTGTATCGCTCAATGGTGGAGGTCCGTGTTCAACGACGCATACATATCGAGGCAGAATAGTGTCTACATGATTCTTCCGTGTTCGCTTCCCCAAGTTTCGAACCCTTAACGTAGCCTGCTCCATCTCCTCAGCCTGAGCCTGCTCCTGCTCCTGTTCCTGTTCCTGTTCCTGTTCCCCCTCATCCTTGACCTTCCTTCCATAAGTTCAAAGAAAGGGCTGCCGGATCGGTTTTCACTTAGGGTTTTGGTGCAGCCATCCGTTTCCAGCAATTCGGAATGCGGGCAGCGGTTTACATACAGACATTATACATATATCGTGAATCTGGTGCGGTGGGTATTTGGCAGCTAAGAAACTAGGTAATGGCGGGCGAACAGTCTCTTCCCAAGAGTCAAGTTCAAGAAAGACAGGCCGATGCCATGTGGAAGCACCTTGCAGGAGAAATCTCGTCAGGTCCCTTCGTAGAACATCCGACAGAGCACGGCAAGCAGACGCGTGATTCTGGTAGCTGGAATATTAACCCTTCTCCGTATTCTGATAATCGGGACCGGGACCTGTTGTTTCAAAGCATGAGTGCTGCTGCTAATATGAACATGATGAATACAGTATTACTGCCTGAGTCGTCGAGCCATGGCGGGTTCTTCGGGTCCTCTTCTGAATTGTGGAGTGGCATGGAAGGATCAGATAGGCAAACGGGCTTGCCCATGATCAGCGCTGGCCTGGCAGAATTGATGGAAATCGATGCCGGGTTCGATTCCCCTTACATGAGCTTCACGCAATGCCTACAGGCCGGGCTGCAAATGGATCCTACGGATTATTCAAGGTCTCTAGGTCAAACCGTAACCGGTTCTCAGGGTGCGACCCCATTCGATTTCTCGTCTCCGTTAACAGCCGAAGAACGAGCCGGAGCCGGAGCCGGATCAGGTCATATTGGCGATACCCCTAATGTGCCCACAACGCCAGTCTCTTCAATATCTTCGTCTTCTACAGAAGCGATCGAGGATCAAGAACCGAGCCCCCTTGCGACGGTGGCATCTACAAGCGGTGCAAAAGGGGGGGCAACCGTGCCTCAGGCGCCGGGAGATCAGGAATCACTGGACAAGCCTTCACCACAGTCTAAAAAACAGTAAGTTTTATAACTCCCAAGTTCCGCTTTGCTCAAGAGATTTCTGGCATTATTATCAGCATTTAACGTATCTACATGATTTCTTTGTTTTGTTTATGAAACCAGGAGCAAGCCTAGAAAGAAAGGTCAGAAACGAAACCGCGAGCCCAGATTTGCCTTCATGACCAAAAGCGATGTGGATCACTTGGAAGATGGATATAGATGGCGCAAGTATGGCCAGAAAGCTGTGAAGAACAGCCCTTACCCCAGGTTGGCTCCTCTGATAAAAATTTAATCTTTCCATTGTCCCTCTTCGATATCAAATCTGAAATTACTGTTGAATTACAGTACCCTAATGTCATCAAGAAAGCAACAAGTATCCCCGTTAATCGAACCCTAATTGGGGAGTTGGAATCGCTCAGCTCAGTTCAATCAAACCAAGAAATGGTTTTTAAATTGGGAATGAAATCCTCGAATCTTTTGCTTGCATGCGTGCGATTTAGATATGTCTGTGACTATGAAGAAAGGAATCTCTGCTTGCTTTTCAGTGAAGCTAGCCATGGCAAAAATCATGGCCTCACAAGTACGTTGACTGATGAAGCCTTTATTATTATTTTATATTGCAGGAGTTACTATAGATGCACAAACACTAAATGCTCTGTGAAAAAGAGAGTGGAACGTTCGTTTGAAGATCCCAGCATTGTCATAACTACTTACGAAGGTCAGCACACGCATCAAAGCCCCGCATTGCTGCGCAGTTCAGGAGGAGGGGAAGCTTCCCACATAGCAGAGAGGAGCACTACAAATTCATTGCCGCCCTTCAGTCAATCTCCCCTCAACTTTCCATTGCAAATGATGGCGCCTCGCACCACTGGCGCTGCAGCTTCATTCGACCACCACATACAACAACAGCAGCAGCAACAACAAGATCAAGAAACCGATTTACAGACGTCACAGCGTCACATGATCAGTGCAGTGCCTCCGCCCCATCCAGCATTGCTGCAACAACGTTCTCAGCCTCAAACTTCTGCGGCAGTACCCAATTCAATCGACCACGGCCTGCTCGAGGACATTGTTCCCTCGGGAATGCGCAAGCTTTCTTAGCCAATTAACATCAGATTGATTATTCATCGAATATTGTACTCAACGAGAATCGATTCCCGATCATCGAAATATATTTATAGCACCATCATCTTGTAGAGGTATGTAATTCGCAGTTGAATATTTTGTTTTCGAGAACAAATTTTCTTTTCTATCGGCAGTTAGATGCCCCCTCTCGAGAGATGTAGATAGTGTTCCCAATCTCAACTGGAATCATCGAACATGGGGATCTTTTATTGATTGTGCATCTACTTCCTATACAATTATATTGGAATATTGTATACTTATATTTATTTCCTGCAACTGCTGCAATTTTTCCAAGAATTTATCTTACTGCACCGAAACATCACTCCATTAGAAGTTAGCCAGTGCATTGAATTCCCATCCCGGATGAATTCACAAAATAACTTATTTAGTCTGAAATTTATAGCTGGTATGATCTGAAATTAAACATAAGTAACGATATGGCAAGGCAACACACAGCATTATTATGACTGGTAGCTTGAGCGTGCATTCTGATCTGTGGATAATTCTACCAGTGGGCATAGTAAGGATTGAAATAACCCATTACGCTCTCTTTTAGAAAACTTATGCTCAAAATTAGGGAACAATATGGTTGCCAAGCTAATTAACAGGCGTTGATGTTCACAGAGAATAAGTCTGGCCTCCTGTTAGAGGAGATTTGAAAGTCTGGCAATATTGAAGCCTTTGGATTTCAAATTCTATGCTTGCATATTTGAAATGCTGATTAATTATATTTCCCTAAAACTTGCTGAGGATAAGTTCTGAGGTCAAATATCTGGCTTTCGACGAAGCTTCTTCAATGTAGAGAAGTTTCGTGATGCGCAAGTTTCGTGATCACTGTTTTCTTTGCTTATATGTACAATATATTAGAATTCATGATACATGCGAAAGTCCTATTCTTAATAAAGCTCTTGAACCTGACAAGTCCTTTTCCTCCTCTCAAGAAAAATCCAGTCAAGGATATTTATGAGCCTATTCCTGTGTGGTTTTGTAAGTATCTCGCAAGCCCACAAGCCCATTAGTATACGCCAAGGTGTTACTATGCTACTGATTAATCATTTTAACAATGATTTAATCTGATATCTCGCATAAATTAATCATTATTATTGAAACGTGTTTTAACTGTAAATGGTTTGTATAATATGGATGTAAAATCAACCTATGTTGGACATTATAATATTATATATATGTTGTCTTTGGTACATGAAATATGGATAAATAAAGTAGTATTTATATTTAATTATGATAGTATAACTAAACTATATTATTATGTTTAATTAATTTGTATTTATAATATATATATTGTTTTCAATATATTATATATTTTAATTATTATTCTTTATATTTAAAAAGTTGAAGAAATCTTTTGATTAGATATTATTGTTAAATTTCAAGATTAAAAATTTGTTTTTTATTATAGAAATATTATTAACAAGACCTTGGACATTGGATGTGTATACATAGTTATTCTTATCTTATATTTAATTGTTATTTTTGTAATCTTAAATTTGTATAAAATGGTTGTTTATTATTTTAAATTTATACTTGGATCATCTTAAATTTGAATGTTACACAATATAGTGTTGATAAAAATTAATATAGATGTGTTTTTAATCTTCATCTTTATCTCAAGGATCATTTTATATTTAAGTATTATTTGCATAATTTTAAATTAAGTGTTGTATATGGTTATATTTAAGTATTATTTACATAATTTTAAAATTGAATGTTGCATAATGTTTTATAAACATTGAAGTGGAGATGGATGCATTCTCATTTTATCCATATTTTACACATATTTACATTTAGGTATAAACATTGAAGTGGAGATGGATACATCCTCATTTTATCCTTATTTTACACACATTCACATTTAGGTGTTGCTTACATTGTACCTTAAACTTGAAGGTTACACATGGTATTGCAAACATTTTAAGTGTGTAGCTTATATTTTTTATAATGCATTAGAGCACACTTTAAAGGGTTTATATTTTACACCATTTTACCTTTCAGTGTTTTTTTGTGTATTTAAGTATTTATTGTGTTATTTTAAACTCTAAAATTACATAATGTATTGAAGACATCCTAAATAGCATATATCCTTTATAATGCATTCTACATAGTTAAAGTAATGTGCAAATTATATTCTTTATAATGCATTAGAAGATAATCTAAAGTGTTTGTAGCTTATGTAGTTTACAGAAAATGTATTACATTACCCATCTTAAGATTACAAAAATTCAAATTCTTTACATTTGTTTTACACAATTTAAGTTTATAGTAGTTAATGTTTCTTTTAAAAAAACGGTGGTACTCTTATATAGTAGGATACTTCTTATATTTAGAGAGACTTGTAGACTCTCTTCATAAAACGTTTCTTTTAAAAATAGGGGTATGTTGGGAAACTAGTCAGTGGTATGATAAATTCAAAAATGACCTTAGGAAAATTGTTCCCATGGCTTATCTAGAACATGATTTGTTTCATAATAACATGCAAAAATTGAGACATTCCTACTATGCTTGAAACTATATTTCTTTACATACCATCTTAGTAAACCAATGAACCTAACAAACATAAAGAGAGCTAATTAAGACTAAATTCGTCGCCACTATCAACTTCCTCCATAGACATGTCATCATGATTAGGGCCTTGGTCTCTATGTACATTTGGTTATTATGCCAATAATAGATGTTGCATGTGCTCTTCTTCATCAGTTTTGCATGTGAATCCCTAAATGATATTATAATGCATCTGAATCCCCTACAAGCTTATCACATTTCAAGATTTTCTCATGGAGTGTATCTTCCAAATCTTTTGGCTTGGATTCTTGTTTTTCCATATGTATATTCATGTATTATATGTCCTACCTCATTCCTTTCAACTACCTTGTCATCCTTAACGATATCTTCTTTATATCACTAATACCTCTGTCTCTATGCCAACTAGACCCTAAGGAGTTTTCTGTACTAATTAATGAGGTAGGTTCTATTATCATAGACCCCTGATTATTACCAATTTTGAGAAAGAAAATACAAAAAATATATCATTTTCCAAGATGCTTCATGAGGAGGGCATAAAAGGTCTAGTGAGGGAGAAAACCACTCCACAACCCAAGTCATATAAAAAAACCCAAAAGTGTTGCTTCTAAATACCAAAGGAGAATCTCATGTTGAGAGTTATGAGTATAAAAGGAAACATACCATAGAAGAGTTTTCTTACCACAATCAAAGATGAGATGTAAATAACCTTACTTGGATGTGATCTATTGAGCAAGGTTCACTCTTTTGAAACCCTCTTAGGGTCTTCAAGAAAAATACCACTCCACTAAGAGCATCACACTAGACTTGTCTCCTCATCAAATTATAACACCTATATAGGGAACAAACAACTAGACTATAACTTCAAACATGTTTGAGACAGTAAGCATATGAATGAGGGAGTAGTAGGCATGGGGGGTTTTAATACTACCATATAGACCATATAACAACCAATATGGCATACAAGGGATATGTAGTCCGATATTTTTAACACTTGTTTGAATTCTCTTCCTTTTCCACCAACCTTGAATAAAGGATAAACAATGGGTTTAAAAACATGAGTAGAATATGAGTCCATTCAAGTATTTACGGATCCAACACTTCTCAGAGGTCCCTCATCTTTTATCCAGATCCCATTTTCCAAGTAGATGGTATCATTTGCTTTACAATCTAGTAATGATTGTTGGCCCTTCAGATGTGAAAGATCTTGACATCCTCCAAAGAGGCTAGAAGTCCATGAATTTTGTGGACGCTTTTGGATAATGTTGAATTCTCCTTGGGTCTCTCCTAAAAGCGGAGCATTTAGCTTAGCTTGATTGTTAACCTCTTTCTCCAATCCCTTGAATAACTCATATCTAAAACACATGAAAAACTTACCTCCCCATAAACCTTCTTCATAAAACTTTGATATTCTTTCATCCAATATTTATTTATGAATATTATAATATTAAAACAAAATATTATCTCAATATTTATAACATCTACAAATAAACATGAAACTAATTATTAATGTATATATAATATAAAAAATTCTTTCCCAATTTATTTTAATAATGCAAATTACATGTTTAAAGACAAAAAAAAAAAAAAAAAAATTTATGAAAACGACTTCTACAAATCTTATATGACTTTATATGTTTTCTACAAATGATTATAGGTTTTCTTTATATTATTTAAATTGATAGTATTTTTTTCATACTCTAAATAAACATGAAAACAGAAATTTATATATAAAAGTAATATATTACTATTTTTATTTAAAAAAAATCTAAAATTAATTAATTATTATTAACTGTTTATAATACAACCATATTAAATGAAAACATATTTATATGAATATAGATTATTGTCATCATAATGGTTTTATATTAAAACCAAACCACAACATTTTTTATTAATTAAAATAAATAATTATAAATATTAAAAAATTATGATAAATTATTTAAAAAAACACATTTCTAAAATTAAATAAATTTATAAAACCAAAATGTTAGGGAAAAATACAAAAATACATTGAATAAAACATACTGGAAAAAATAGGATGATAAACAAGTAAACCAAGTAAATAATTATAACATAATTGTTGTAAATGTTTTTTTTTTTTTTTAACAAGAACGGTTATGTTGCATTAAGCGGTATTCTAGCAAGCCAGAATCCGGAAGTTACATATCTGAAGAAAGATGGTGACCTCTAACAGTGCTGCCAACCTTCTTGTGAATGTCTTGGGAGACAAATCCCATCTGCATCTAGAGCTAATTCGAGAAAATGACAACAAATGCTTACATGAGTAAATTCTCACAAACTGTGAGCAAAGTAGAAGACAGAAGCAAAGCATTAAACCGAGTGGGTTGAAAGCCCCTTAAAGAAAGGATCCAGCTTTTTCTGAGAGCCTAAAGAAATGCTGGAGGCCGCCTCCTTTTCTCTGCGCACTTTGTTGGACTTTCGCCCTCGGGTAAATGTTTTTTAATAATTGATATTTTAAATATTATAAAATTATAAAACTATTTTTATAATTATAAGTTTTTAATATATTTAATTATATTTTTAATAATTATAATGATATTATTTATATAAATTTTAGAATTTAAAAAATAAATATTATTTATTAATTTAAATATAAATTGATAAATAATTGTTACCACTAAATATATATACTTACATATTTTAATATAATTAACATAAATCCTAATATATATTTATATATTTATAAGAAGGGTTGTTTTTTAAGAAATATTTATTTAACATATTTTTAAGTATTTAAAACAAAATTATATTAATATAAATAAAATTGGCTTAATGATAATATACAATTATTTTTTAAATATGTTTATAAATTTTAAGTTGTGATATTATTTTAAAGTATATATATTCCTTCTTTTATAAAATTATTTCTGTTTTTTATTTTAAATAAACATTAAGAAAGATAAATTAATATTAAAAAATATTATAATATAGATATTATTTTTTTAATGTGTAAAAACATTTTAAAAAAGTATATTTTAAAAAATTGATATCTCAATAAATCTAATAAATCCAAATTTAAGATATACTCAAACATTCTTATTTCTTCACAACTCTACTATCATTTTATCAAATTATAAAAATAATATTTAATTTACAAATATAACCATTAATAAACCTATAATTATTTAACCACAAATATTTTATTAAATTATATACATTTATCTAAAAAATATTTATTTAAATTTCTTATAAATATTAAATTCATTTATACATCACAACCTTGTCTTATTCTATCTATTTTCTATTTAAGTTAAACTAAAGGTTCATGGAATGAGTTTTACAAATTAACCACATACATCAATAACCAACATCAATGTACCAATAACCAACTAGCATTAAAGGAAGTGCATGGAATGTACCAATAGCGACATAGATCAATGTGCATGGAATGAGTGCAATGCACATAAGGTATACTCCACAGGGGATTTATTCAGTGAACTTGTTACATATCACGATAGTTCGTAGGATATTAAATAATATCCATAATTTCACTAAATATTGGAAAATTCCTCCTAAAATTGTATTGTTGAACCCTCTTCCCAATATACCTTTCCAATTAAGAAAACCCCTAGTTTCACCAGATATGGTAGGTATCCTTTTTTATCAACCCATTTTCAATACCCCCTTTATATCACATTATCAAGTTGTAACAAACAAGAGCCCTAACGCTTCTTAGTATAAGCAAACATGATTCTAAATACAATAATAGTGTAATGCTAATAATGATCCCACCAAGGATGTAGGGGCGACTGATTAATTGTTAGCATTGGATAGTGGAATACCCAAAGAAATAGTAATGGGGTAGGGAAAATGTGTAAAAGGTAACTCATTCAAGAGATAAATGTAACAAAGAAAGTAAAACATTGATATTCCAATAGTCATTGCAATGCCTAGAAAATATGAGAATTGCAGATGTTTCACATCACAACCCACCAATCTAGCAATTTAATATCATGTAAATACAAGTATAGTCATAGAGATCTCATGTTTTCTATAAGCTTAATAAATTAAACTCCATAAAAATGAAAAATTGAAACCCTTTCATGGATGGACATCCCTACCTTCCTATCAAAACAGACATCCTTGATGTTTGAACCCAAATGAACATATAAAAATTCCTTTGACTTTCCAATAACACCATATGATCATGTGCATAGCTTGGATTTGGGTCATTCACACGATGCAATGATTTGCCTCCAGTTCCTTTACATTTATTCTTGTAATCGAGGGAATTAACAACATTTAGTTACCTTTTCTTGGGTCATACCTAATTTTTTTATCATTACACTTTACAAGAGAGAGAAAAATATCCTTTGTTAAGTTTCAAGCATGCAATAGTTATAAAGATACACATTTGGTGAAACTTATATGAGGCCATTTCATGGTAAAGATAAGACATAGGACATGTAAATAAGGATTTAGATTTACACCTATGTTCATGTCAGTTCCAATACAATATTAAAATTGATGCAATGCATAAAAAAATTGAATATACAATTATGTACGTGCCAAATATAATTAAATCTAACAACTATTCCTAAGTGGCAATGTGAGAATACAAAATATTGAAAGAAATAATTAGTCAAGAAAGATTGATCTATTTTTTCTTCGTTCTAGTGATCTAAGTAATATTGATCTCACTTTGTTTGATTGTCACAAAGAAAGGTTTGATTGAATCTAAATGCCCATCCAAACCCCAACTTAAAAAAATATTCTTAAAAAAAACAAGAGATTATAAGTTCAATGATTTGGTGGTATAAATACATTCCAGGATTTGGAAGTTAATCCTTAGCAACAATTAGGACTAATATGAATCCGTCCCATGCTTTGGAGTTATGAATCTAGCCTGTGATTTGGAGGTTATTCCTTAGAAAAAACTAGGACTAATATGAATTCAAACCATGATTTGGAGGTATGAACTGAGGCCCTGATTTGGGGGTATGTTTCCATCCCACAATTTGAAGGTTATTCCTTAGCCTGCCTAAATAAAATAACTCCCAATATGTATATTACTATATCAAATAAAATAAAAACCTTGACCCCTTAATACGAGGCTATATATTTTGAGGTTTTTAGGAGTATTCAAACCCCAATATGAATGGACATGATATGATATTGCCTCACCACTGAACCCCGTGAAAATATCCATAAAATGAAACCTTAAACCCATTATGGATGAGATTTTCATAATAGTGTTTCTGAGAAGTTAAGACTAGAGGATTTTGTTTCTTGAGAAGATAAATATACATGGTGGAGAAATAATGTTAAAATATACAAATTTTTAACATGCATTAGTTTAATAGGGAAGATTATTTAAGAGTTATAAGTGTTTTGAAAATTTGTATGTAAAAGAATAACTATACAAATTTTTGTCAAGATGAATTTTGGTTTATATTTATTATATAATATATATTTGATTATTTTTATTATATAATATAGATTAATTTTGGTTTATAAAACTTTATTAAGAAATTATTTAGTTTGTTTAAAAAAATAATTCTTTGCTAAAAAAGTTTTCGACGTTAAGAAGATTTGTATTAAAACAAAGATTTTAAATTGAGATATAATGTGTGTTTACAAAGAGCACTTTAAGAGAAAGTGATTTTCATCATAACACTCATAATTTAATAGAGATGACAAATATTCTCAAACCACGGTGTAATTTTTATATAGTTGATATTTTAAAAATTATCATTTTATTAAATTTAATTAAAATAAAATAAATTGTATATAGAGGATTTCTAAAATGCGAATATAAACACCAAATAAAACACCTAAAATCAAAGCAACTTTGCATTAAGAGATTACTAGCTTATAAAAACTATGGTCATCAAGTCCTTCATCTTGGCCAAGATTCATGATTTTCCAAATCCATTTGAGAAATTTATGGACTATTTCATCATATATGAATTCCTCAAGGACAAATCCCATGGGCATAGGCATTTGAAGGTTGGAAGTTGTAGATTGAGAATCGTTATTGAGGTTGCAAATTATGTTCCTTAGAGTGGAGCATTCTACTTCTAGCACTTGATTTTTTCTTTCTTGTTACATACTACAATGCCCATAATCATTGAATTTTGAGAGATACATTATTGTTAATTACCATGAACTTTTGTTGTCATATAGAAAGTGTATGTTTTGTTATTTTTCATGTAATATTCATGCCTATATACTAGCTTATGAATCTCCTAAATTTTCATGTGACACTTCACATGATTCTAAGGGCAATCCATACTTCAAAACTCCAATAGTTCAAAAAAATATTTCAAATTAATAAGAATGGGGATAACTCGTCACAATCACCAGAAACCATAAGCAAACCTAAATGAAGGAAATAATAAAATGCCCTTATGCTTGTACTAATTTGAAAAAGAGGTGGATGCAAATAAACCCCAACTTTCCAAATGAACTTAAATATAAAGGGAAGGTAACATTGCCCATAAAACTTGAATTGACATACATACATACATATATACTATTTCCTAGAAGTCAGACTAAATTCAAGAGAATAAAAGCCTCAATTTCCCTATCACAAAGATAGAGAAATGTGAAACAAACCTCGTAACTAAAACACAAAAGAATATCAAGGCCTTCCCAAGCTTAGAAAGGTGATAGCTTCAAAATTTCCACATGATTCCAAACTAAATTTGCCAACAAAAAAATTCCAACAATACCATCCTAAGCATGAATACTCTACGCTACCAAGAAAAACCTCTACTTTCATTTAAATACACCTATAGAATTTTTTTTCAAAATTACTTACATAGTAGTCCAACTATGTTGAAAAATTCCATAACCACTCGTATTAGGGTTACACTTTTCATCCTTTTCTCCAATGCTTGCATCAAACTTCATAATCCCACCTTCAAATGAAGTTGATTTTTCCATGATTTTTCCACCTCCATCTAAGAGATTTACTTCCAACTTAATGTCCTAATCAAGACATAAATAAATTTGATATCCTCGTTAACTATTATATTATCAAGTATATTTATGGTTGTACCTAAAGCCATTCCAAATTCAATTGGTATTACAATAATGATCCCATACCTACCATTCTTTTTATTAACAAAATATAATTAATAAATATTTTTTTATAAAATTATTTATTTTATTTATAATTAAATATTAACATTAATATTATTAAATATTAATAAATTAAATGAAATTTATAATATTAAATTAGATGAACTCAAATATATATAAGTTTTTATCCTTCATAATTGGTTCTTCACCAATAAATTTTCCATCCCCACTTCTAAAAATAAGTTATATTTCTTTATATTGAAATTACATAATTTTAATATATATTACATTATGATGTAAATAACTATAAAGGATACATCACAATTGGCTCCCCAAACAAAATTGTCCCACGTCAACAACCTCCAAAATAAAATCCCAAAAATTGTTCTACATCAACAACCTCCAAAATAAAATCCCAAAAGACAAAAACTTATGAACCATCTATCATATAAAAATAGTCCACAGAAATAACAGAGTCTAAACTAGCAATTGCCCCAAAAAGGTGCAAAATAATGTCGAAGAAAAAAAAAATTGATTATAAATTTGAATGATGATTTTAATGAAAAAATATAGATTCAAGTTATGCAATGTTGACATTTTCTTTTTGCTATTATGTTAATTTAACATAATTCTTACCCCATTTCAAGTTAACATAATTGTATAATAAAAATAAAGCATATTTTTATTTCTTAAATATTCATATTGTGAAATTTTGTTAGAGACATAATTAATCGTATGCTTGAAAATATACTTGATAATTAGAAATAGCATTGTTTGTGTAATGTCATACACAATTTGGTGGTTTATTTAGTAAAAATAACACAAATTTCTCAAGGGAAAATTCCCTACACCACAAAAAGTTTTTTCTTCCTTAGGGATGTTGTATCTTCCTTTTTATCATTTCTTCATCCAACATTTTCTCTTCCTTTATAATAAGTGTATTTACAATGCCTAGGGACTATTTATTTTAATGGTGTTGTACTCTAAGAAATGTAGCTTCCCAAGAAAGCTTCACAATAAGTTAGTCACCCTTAATAATTTGTCAATATTCAATATGCAAATTATTTATATTTGTATTTTTTTACTAACTAAATTACAACTATTTATTAATACAAAAGATATATATTATATATTTTGTATTTTAAAATTAACCAAATTATCAACTTTTGTCAACACAAATAATATCAGTTTTTATTTGTATTAACAAAATAAAAACAATTTGAAGATTTCACTTTCAATTTGGAGGGCATTTGTCTTTGAAGTGGAATTTTTATAAATGATAGAGTAAAAGGTGTGTGTGTATATCAATTTTCATTCAAATAAATTTTGAGATGTAATAAGTTGTAAAGTACAATAAGCACATGATGAAGGAAGACTAATTTTAAGAGGTCCAAAGAAGACAAAAAAGTTATCTAAAAATAGATTGATCACACTGTAAAAGTTTGGGAAGTGAGCCCTCTCTTAAACTTTATGACAATTATATGCATCACCCATAATTTTTTGAGTGATAGTGAGATATCGTTTGTTTAATGATCTTGTTTGTACATATAACAAAAGCTTAAAATTATATTTATGATTAGAAAATAATTTTTGTAAAGGAATTTTTGAAAGTTTTGAAAATATATATCTTTAAAAGGCTTCTTAAAATAAGATTTGATTTGATTTGAATAACAAGAATGGGGTCTATCCACAAGTGAGGTGATTAAGCTTGTATTAACATGGAGGTTCAAATTAGTGAGTGGGTTACAAATGTATGATTTATTGGATAAGGTTGCACAAATTGTGATGACAATCTTAGCATGCCATAGTCTTTTTTATTGAACCAATACATGCAAGTATTTAGCTTAAAATATTAATTAACCCTAATTTTTAACTGAGATGCAATCTTGTGTCACCACAAATTTGAAGCAAACAAAACTCAAAGGTAAACCTTCCACTACAATACACTAAACTCCAATTTTCAACCAAGTAGACTTCAATTATTATTGAAAGCATCTATTTATTAGAGGTCCAACACAAAGGACTTGCACTTTTATTAGGTTTTCCTATTAAAGAAATCTTGAAAAAAAATTATTCTCTTAAATGGTCATATTACAAATAAAAAATCTATTAAATACTTTGAAAAGACCTTGTTACATATATAATTATTTCATAAAAAGATTTTGCCACATAAATTTATTAACATTTTTCATCAATAACACCAACCATCATTATATTTAGATTTAACTTTCAATATTATTAATTACTAACCATAATAAGATTTTCCACGTGCATTATCTTATTCTAATTCTTAAATAAAAATTCAAACAAATTTAATACACTAAGATTCTAAAAAAAAATTATAATTAAATTTAAACAAATATTTTTTAAAGTCTTTATAAAATATCAATTCCTATATCAAATGGTTACCTTCACTAATTCCTCAATATAGAAAATTGAAGACATGTAATTTTTCATCTCATTGAAGAAATAAATAAGTTATTTTCATCTTTTATAAAATATAAAATTTATAATATATCAATTTAAAAAAATGCATAACTTCTGCCAACCCTTTTATGAATTATAAAATATCAATTCAAAAAAATACATAACTTCTTTCGATCTTTTTATGAATTATAAAATATCAATTCTATTTAAGTGGGATTGTTGGATATACTTTTGGATTATAAGAGTCTCAAGCTCTATCAATTAAATCTAATTGGGGATTGTTGGATATACTTTAGGGTTATAATTGTCTCAAGCTCTATCAATTACATCTAAGTGGAGGTTGTTAGATATACTTTACAGTTATAACTATGCCAAGCTTTGAACTAATTTTTTGAAGAGTTACCAATGATCATAAGAAGAAAAGCTTATTTTTCTAACCTCATTACAACAAGCCAAAGTCTCATTAAAAAATTTAATTAACACAAACCTAAGTCGGCAAACCCAACCACATCTATGTAAAGTTGTTCAATATACTATTAAGTTATAATTGTTCGAAATGGGTTAATTATAATTGTTCGAAATGGGTTAAGTTATAATTGTAAGTGGATTGAAGTCCAAATGCTCCAAATTCATAAATTTAAATTAACTTGTTTTCATAAACCAACCAATAAATGGATCATTCTTAATAAATAAAAAAATTATTAATTTAATTTTATAAATGGGTTCCAAATACTCCAACTTCATAAATCTAAATTAACTTGTTTCCATAAACCAAGATCCCTTATAGTATTTCATGTTAGGTTTTGTTCATAATAAAATTGAATATAACAAAACCCTAAGCATTGGCCTTGACCATTCACTAGATTAAAAAAAAAAACCCCAAACCCAAACCAAAAACCCCATGGATCAACGATTCAATTCTATAAATCTTTTAATTATGGTTATAAGAGAGTAAACCCATTCCATGTCTTAGGTTACATAATCCTCGTCTTTCTTAACTCGTGCAAGGTTGTCTTATCCATGATAAAGGAGAGACATTGTCCTTCTTGTATAACATAGAA
Organism: Pseudotsuga menziesii; assembly: GCA_001517045.1. NCBI lineage: Eukaryota > Viridiplantae > Streptophyta > Pinopsida > Pinales > Pinaceae > Pseudotsuga > Pseudotsuga menziesii. The sequence continues at coordinate 113,314 of LPNX010484289.1, forward strand.
TATAGAATAATTAGATTGGATTGACCTTGTAACAAACTTCATGTTACCAAAGGGTTTATTGTATAGTTATCAAATTCGGATTAATCAGACCTATTAATACGAAAATTATGTTTTTCAGATTATTGAGTTAAGTTTAATACAGTCCACTGAGGTTCTATTCGTCCAATTCACAATGGAATAAACTTGTTTGTCAACACGAATTAAAAAATATGAATGATATAGTGTTCACCCAATTCACAATGGAATAACCATATTTGTTGACATAGATTCACAAACATGGATTCTTATTTATAGTTCAATGAAGGTGATCGAAAGCTAGGCAATGAGAATAAGAGGAGTGCAACTTGTGTATATCATGATGGTGCACTCGATAGAGATGTATGGGGTTGCATGACTAATGAGAATAAACAAACGTAGTAGATAGACCGAACTTGCAAATTGTTGAAGATAGACGAGACTCACAAATTGTTGAGCATGAGCATGAGCATGAGCATGAGCATGAGCATGGATGAAAATCAAGTTAAGGTCGTTTGTTGTTGCTATGTTTTTGTGATTTAAAAAAAAATTGTACTATAATAGAAAATATTATTGTAGAAATAGAGGACTATTCATTTGAAAGTTGTCTTTTTTTTCTTCTTCTTATAAAAATTGTATTATATCTCAATTTCTAAATTATAGATTGTAATAATAATAATAATAATCTATTTTAAGGTCAGCGCTAAGCGAGACACCAAATTGATGTACGAGGTCCCCTTGTTTGTGGGACAAGGGACAGAGGCGTACATACATTATGCCCCTCTAGATTTGAACTTGTGACCTCTTAAAAAGAAACACATGGTCTTAACCATTAGACCCACTCATGCTATACTAACCAATCGTCCCACTCATGCTATACAAATATTTTACTTTGTAAGTAAAATTTATATCATTTTAACCACTTGTAAATTTTATATCATTTTAACAACTTGTAAAGAGATATTAAAAATTTGCATAACTTCTATTTTCTTCAAAATTGAATACTTCTACTTGATATAATGGTAATGAATTTCTATTCATGTAAATATACATATAATTTTCTCCCTACTAAAAAATCTTCCCCTCTAAGTAAAAATCCCTAATAAGATAACAATACTTTATTTGAATGAAAAATAATATATTTTTTAATTTCTGCACCAAAATCCATTTACAAATCTCTTTGAACCTCTAAATAAATTCCAACGTTTAGCATATCATTTTAGCATATTACCTCTGAACCATAATCCAACCAACATCATTTTGTACCCCTAAACCAAACCTAACCTAACCGACATCTTATACACCATCTTAATTTCACCTTGAAAAGAAGGCCTAGCCATTCATTGGGATAAAGAATATTGAAAGGAGCTTAGAGAGGCATTTGGCTTTTTATGGAGTCTCCACCAACCCACTATCATGTAGTTCAATTGGAGGACTTAACTAAGAAAATACAATTTTGCTTGCTAGGTCAAAAATTAAATAAAATAAGCTTTTGTCTATTGCTATCGTCGGTACCTAATACTCCATCCGACTAAAACCAGAATCGACTTAAAACAATAACAATAATGACGAAAACGATGGATGTGGTCAAAAGTCAGCGATCTAGAAGATTGAGAGTCAAATGGCAATAGTCAAAAGATCCCCAACGACCTCGCCAATTAGTACTCTGCCGCTGCAGTAGTGTGCAGCCGAATACGTCAGAAAGAAAGCACGGTTTCATTCAGACGGAATCGCCCGGATGGTGGCAGACTAGTAGACCGGCCGGCCTGCTTGCCTGCCTTACCCTGCCGGGCCTGACAGCAACAACCGAGCAAAGGGATTTGGATCGGAGCTGTGGAATCCGAGTAACGTAAAGCCATGTGTTTGTATTGGCAGTCTCTTTTTGCGGGCTCTGCGTAACACACCGCGTAAGCGGTGGGAGGGGCCGCCCGAGCAACCGACATATTCAGAAACCATCCCGCGTACCGAAGCCCACTTGTGGGCTCATAGCATGTGAACAGGGATCGTCCTTGAGATTGAAGTCCTTGTCGTTTTCCACGAGGGTAGTGGACTTGGCCCTTATTCTGAAGCAACCACCTTCTCATAGAACTTTGTTCAGAAGAAAAATAAGTCAAAACGCGTTGCCTCAGAAATCTCTTTGCTTTGTCAGTAGTACAAGTATAGGACACTGAACATGCATATGTGTACATAGTGTTGCACAAAGGATAATTACAATGTTGAAAAATACTTTACATGCAGTGCGGTATTTAATGCAATTGTTATTGTATTGTGGGTGGTTGGATTTCAAACAGGTTGAGATCCAATGTTCACAGTACGATGGCCGCAGCATTTAAGCCCGCACTACATGTAGAGTATTGTTCTCTACAATGACAATAGTGAAGTTACCAGTATAGAGAAGAGCTGAGTCTATTTCTATGTTTAAAAGTATATTTAATAATCCGCAAGCTAAATATACCAATAACTTGTGATTTAACAGTAACTTGTACTTTGGCAAAATCCAAAACATAAAGTAAATTTTTTTAGTAGTTCAAAAAACTTATAATATTTAATTACCTACCAGGAATACAGAGATTAGGCATTGATGAATATAGTAGTAGAAAAGAATTAAAATGTAAGCAGTTATGACGTACTATTAAATATGAATATTGTTGCCTCTGGACTAATAAGCAAGCAAGCTCTTTAGTGCATTAAATATGAATATTGTTGCCTCTGGACTAATAAGCAAGCACTTTAGTGCAATCATGAAGCTCAACGGTCGTTCTAATTGGCTGTGCTTGGACTGAAATGTCAATGTATGAAACTGGTACAGCAGCATGTGAGTATTTTAAAATGGTTTTGACGATCCCCTTGACTCTGATACAAATACTCTATACTCATTTTTTGGTGGATTACAACAAATGGAAAGCAGACGCGGCATCCTCGACCCTGGTGGTTGACTTTGTGATCCATATTTATATTTTTGGCAGAGTAAGTTGTTAATACCTAAAAGTACGAGAAGTTGATTGCTGATCTGGAGGTGTTAATGGAAATGAATATTGATACAAATTCAGAAAGCTTATTAAGTCCTACCACAATTGCAGAGGCGACGCGGCATCGTACATGAAGTTGATTGGTGTTATGGAGGTTTTAATTGAAATGAATATTGATAGAAAGAGACACGGTATCCTTGAGCCTGGTTATTGACTTTCTATTGCGTATTTATGCCCTCTCAGAGTCAATTTTTAATACATGAAACTTGAAAGGACGAGAAGGCGATTGCTGTTCTGAGGTGTTTATTGAAATGAATATATACTGATAGAAATTTACAAAGGTTATTAAATATTCATAGAAGGTTCAGTAACCAAGAGGGGTGAGCAGAAAGTTACATGTTTCTTTTTTACTTTAAAGTTGTGAAAACATTTCAAGTTTAAATATTTGCTTGGCCTTGATTGACACCGTTGAGTGCCTTGTCAGCTAGTGATCTCAAGTTCGATCTTTACCTGTGCTTTTGTCTTCCTCTTAAGGCTAACCCCAAATGAGGTAAGGTGTGTGTTATATCCTCCTTTTAAGGCCAACCCTAAATGAGGCAAGGTGTGGTTATAATTTTAGCCATAAATGAAGCAGGTAAGGTGTGGGTTATAGTTCTAGCCACAAGAGTTGACTTTATACTCTTTTTAAGGCCAATGCCAAATGAGACAAGGTGGGTCTTAAGGCCAACCTTAAATGAGGCAAGGTGTGGGTTATAGTTCTAGCCATAAATGAGGCAAGGTGTGGGTTATAGTTCTAGCCACAAGAGTTGACTTTATATTTTTCTTAGACCAATGTCAAATGAGACAAGGTGGGTTATAATGGTAGTCATAAGAATTGACCTCATAAAATTTAGATGCTTGGCAAGAATTATAGTTGCGTAGTAGTTGAAGATTCTTTCATGTAAAAAACAAATCAAATTTAAATTTAAATGATTAGGAATCTTTTTTTTTTAATAATTCAAATTTAAATTATTAGGAGTTCTCTTTTTGAGTTTGTTTCCATTTAAATGAACAAAAAAACTAGGCATGTCATGTTTAGGTATATGCTTAGAGGTTGGTTTTCTAAATTTGTGTTTGGGTTAAGTATTCATATTTGGAAAGTTATAAGTCTCATATTTTCACTTCATGTTGATGCATGGTTACATATAAAAAAAAAAATTAGATTAAGTTATCATAAGGAGCTTATATATTTAGGTCAAAAATTATGAGTACTTAATGTAGCAAAATCATGACCAACTTTATTATCACTTGGTGTTTTTTATATAGTTATGTTTGAAAAATTAGAATAATTTTAATAGTTTAGGTATAATGTACCTTAGCAAAATAATGTAATTTGGTACATTAGCTTTAAATCCACATCCGTAGGGGTGGGGGGTTCTTTTTATGGCCTTACGTAAATTTAGAATTGGATTATGGGGTTTGGGAAGGAAAACCAACATTCAAGTGGAAATTCATGATCTTTACTTGGGAATCTCTCTCTTTTTTGCTACACATATCAAAATAGTGTCGATATTTGGAGGCTCCTCTAATCATTGGACTTTCCATGACAGACATGGATACTAATGTATCAACTCTATCTACAATGTTACAAAGAACCTAAGGTCTTCTCTCCTAATTTGGCACACAACCCTCCATATTCGAAGGGAAAATAATATGAATTTAGATCAAATGGTCAATCAAGCAATGTATATGCATAAGTGGATTCTAATTAAAAATGGGGGCACCCTGGAAATTTTCTTTTGCCTTAGCATCATGAATAATAATGCATCGAATTCTACATATTACCATAGTTACTTTAACTTAGATCCCTACAAATACATTCATGGTGTATGTTAAAATTGATTGTAGAATAGATCAATGTGCATCTTGAGAAACAAATGGAAGACAACCTAAGGACAATTGATCTCAATTTGGATAGCAAAAGGAAAAATTTAACAAGTTGTCTAGTGACTTGGAGATGTAATATAGCATCATTTTGGGTTTTGTACAGAGTTCACAATTCCTAGTGGGACTCCTCCTACCTCTATTGGATTTATAAAGGAGCATCTTGTTGATGAGGACAAAGTGATGTAGAATGAAGCAGTGCTAGAGAAGCAACGACAATTAACTAGAATTCTTAGTCTTGGAATGGAGGATATATTAATGGAGGAAACCCACAATGGGCATGTCTTTACCCAATAATAGCATTATTTATGTAGTGCACTTGTATTTTAATTTTTAAGCAATTTGTTAATCAATATAGTTAAATATTCACTTCAAAAAATATAGACCTTTAATGTAGTAGCCACAATACTAAGGTAGATAAATTTATTATGGTTTTGAGTTGTATGGCCATTTTTTACATATATATTCTAAATATTTTGTACGTATTGTTATTTGGTTTACCCACAACCTTTATATATATCATGTAGATGGAGATGTAATGACACAAATTTTTATATAGATGGAGATGTAATTAAGGATGACATTGAAGGGAATTGAAACTCGCAAGATAATTTACTTATGGATATTATGTATGTGTGTGTGTATTCCAAGTGAAAAAAGACTTATAGTTTCTTATTTAAAGAGTGAAATCAAAATATACATAGGAGAGCCTAAAAAACTCAATCCATGTTCTGATCAAAACCAGTCTCTTCAAGTACGTTGCAAAACCAGCTTCATGATCAAATTCATTATCACTTGGTGTTTTGAAAATTTAGAATAAATACCAATAGCTTAAGTTTCTACCTTAGAAAAATAATGTAATTTGGTGCTCCAGATAAAAATCTACATGGGCAGGGGTGGGGATTTCTTTATGGCCTAAAGGAAATTCATACTTGGATTATGCTTGGGGATTGGGTAGGACAACCTCATTATTGTGCTAGACATATCAAAATAATGATGATATTTGGAGATCCTCTCTAATCATTGGACTTGCCGTAAAAGACATGGATACTAATGTATCAACTCTATCTGCATAGTTTCAAAGAACCTAAGGTCTTCTCTCCTCATTTGAATCACACTTCCTCCATATTTGAAGTAAAAATAATACTAATTAAGATCAAATGGCCAATCAAGCAATGCATAAGGATCATAGGATTATAATTTAAAATGGGGATACCTTGGAATTTTTCTTATTCCCTTAGCATCACTAATATTAAGGTCAATGAATTCCATATATTATAATAGTAACTTTAACTTAGATACTTAGGAATATATTCATGGCGTGGGATATGTTGAAATTGATTGTTAAATATCAACACGCATCTATAGAAACAAACACAAAAAAGAGGACTTGTAAGTTGCCCAGCTTGGAGAGAAAACACAAAAATCTAATAAGCCATCCAGTGACTTGGGGATGCAATATAACTTCATTTTTGGGTTTGTACTGAGTATCCCTGGTGGGATCCCCTCCCGCCTCTATTGGATTTGTAAAGGAGCATCTTGTTGATGAGGACAAAATGGCGTAGGATGAAGTGGTACTAGAGAGACAACAACAAAAAACTAGAATTATTGGTCTTAGAATGGAGGATATATCCATGGAGGAATCCTGCAATGGGCATGTCTTTACCTAAGAATAGCAGTATATATGAAGTGCACTTGTATTTTAATTTTTTAGCAATTTGTTAATCAATATAGTTAAAGATTCGGTTCACAAAAGTCTAGACCTTTAATGTAGTACACAATATATATATATATATATATATATATATATATATATATATATNAGAGAGACTAAAAATTCAATCCACGTTTTGATAAAAATCGGAGTCTTCAAGTATGTTGCAAAACCAACAAAAATCAGTCCTAGACTCCTTATAAAAAAAGAACAACTTTGACAAAAAATAACCAAGGACTAACTTAAATTTCCAGACTCAAAATAGAGAACCCTAAAGAAACATCAACACTAATATAGCTAGAAACAAACATACTTCAAGCAAGCTCCGACATTGACACAAAATAATCTCTAGGTCATTTAAAATATATACTTTAGGTAGCCACTGAATGGCTTATAGCCTCGACTATCTCTTGGGAAACTAAAGTTCCTTCCTAGAGAATAATGGCCTTGTTTGATATCTCATCCACTAGCTGATTATATTCTTTGTATACATGCTCAACTGAAAGAGAATTGAAACCATTCCATCTCTCTTTGATTTGTTGCATTAAGGGTTGCAAAGGAAGATTAAATATACATCAGTGTTTTTTATACCAATCGACCAATGGAGTTCCCCATCAGTGTCCTTGACACATGCATACACATGATATTCCGAATCTTTTTTATAGTAAAACATATTCATATGCACAAGTAAAAGGTTGTGAGTTTCAAGTAGAAATGATGTTGATTCTTTGTTAAACACCTTAGTTTGGTAGAAAATTGGAATAGTTACCATTGGTGTGGGTACAAGAACATGACATGGGTGCTAGGGGTGTGAAAATATTAAGAATATAAAACAAGTAGAAAAGTATTATTATTAGAATAAGCCAACATAATTGCATTGTATAGGGTTCCATATGCTTTTATGATAGATTGTGTACCACATCTCACTCTCATCTAATTGGCACTTGTCCTTTAGGCTATAACTTCTTACACATGTTAATGTGACAAATTGTTAGCACAACGACATTTGTTGACAACCCACTCACTTAACTAAATGCAACTATAAGTGGATCGTGTTAGATTTGCAATTCCAATATTCCCCTACAACAAAACATCTACGAGAATAACATTTTTCTAGTATGGGCATACCTCTAGCCTTTGAAGACTTGGATATCTCAAGCACATATCCTCCTCTAATACTCTACTTATAAACATGTCAAGGAACCTATATTTTCCTCTAACAACCATTTTTATGTGCTTCAATAACCTTCATCTTCCAATTAGTTGGACATGTACACACTCACCTCCTCCATGAACACCATTTCAAGTTGTTTGGTGGAGGTGTGCTAAAACCATCTACAATATTACAAATAAATAATAACATTCTAGTGATTTAAGCACCATTACATTTGTTTTTAACTGGAAGTTCACCATTGTTAAGGGCTACATCCACCATAAGAATTGCCAACAACTACTATTCCGAGGAATCAAGGTATAACCATAATTTCACAATCCACAGAATCTTTCCATAGTCAATACAAAGGGGTTCAACAAGAGCATCATGTTGCTTACAAGAATTGAACCTAGGTGAGGAGGGTAACAATCATTCCTCTCAACCACCCAAACTACATCCAATAGACCATAAGCACCATTACATATAACCAATATGTCTCAATAAACAACAACAACAACAACAACCTATCAATCTATTTCACCATAAAAATTTACTAAATAAAAACATGCTTATCAAATTGTAAAGGTCTCATAATTAATCTCCTTCACATTAAGAAAAAATTAAAACTAACTTAACTTCACATTAAAAAAAATCAAAATCAACCTCTCTACTACCAAATAATAATAATAATATTGTTATTATTAAAATAAATAAATAAAACAAAAATTTACATTTTACATGCTTCATAAGCCTATAAAATAAATTATATACCATATCTCATTCTCATCAAAATGACACTTAGTGATTACTCTTTACAGACTTTTATTACAAATTGACAACCTATAAACTCTCGTTGAGAGCACATTCACTCAAGTAAATGTGCCCAAGTTCCTTTAAGAGTTTCTAAATACGCATACTTGTGTTATAAGTAAGTTCCTTCTAAGAGTTTCTGATATGCATACATGTGTTATATGTATGTACATTTATGCGTGTTCATATATGGGAAAGTATTAATGTAAGATCAAATTTAGTGTGGAAAGTTTAACGTGAGATCAAAATTCATACATAGAGATATAATTAGTATAATTAAAGGGTTAAAAATATATGTTTCTCTTTCCTTTGAGAATCTGAAAAATAACCATTTCATATCACTTTTAGATTATAACTCTTAAAAACATTACCATTAATGTAAAAACAAATGCTATCATATCACCACATATCTCAAATTATCTTTCCATTATTTTGAGAATCTGAAAAATAATCAATTCATATCACTTTTAGATTATAACTCTTAAAAACATTACCATTAATGTAAAAACAAATGCTATCATATCACGACATATTTCAAAATTAACTTTGAAATGATAACCAAATCTAGACACAATTTTTTTATTATCATTTTTTATAATATTAAATTAAAAAATATAAAAAAACTTTAAAATATAAAACATGTTTATATTATTCACATTTTATTTTCTAGATGTAAAGTGTGAAGTGATAAAGATTTAGTGAATGGCCGAAGTTTCCTATCTAACATATTTATGACAACATCATTATTAATTTTATTGGTATATATGATTTTATAAATTAAAATACTGTTTTTTAAAATCAAAATTGACAAACAAGGATAAGAAGTAACCATGTGCATGAAATAATTAAACCACTTCAATATAGTGGAAGCTGACCATAAAGTCAAGGTTAATAGAAATATCGTAAGGAAATGCACCTCGAATGGGAGGGGACTTAATATAATGTGCACAAACACAAAATAACTCGTATCATTACGTAAGAAACAAAATAGAGCATGGTCCCATTATACGGATAATAGAACAAAATAGTTGTCACAAGGTACAACTGGATTACCTAGCCATAAATCATCATCATTTTATTTTGGAAGAATCCTACTCGCATTTTCATTGTGGCATCGTGGAAAGATTATTAATAAAATTTAGGTGGAAATCTTCGAGATGATTCGCAATTTCATAATATTTTTAAGGCCCCACTCACATTTTCATTAAGGAAATATTATTAATAGATTTTAGGTGGAAATCTTCTAGAGAATTCTAGATTCTTGGGGTGGATTTTAATGCCTTTGGATTCCTATCTTAGGTATGGTTGAACACATGCTTGTCCATTAACACCGAATCAATTAGGTGTTAAAACTTTAAAATAGTTACATAGAGGTCTAAGATAGGTAAGTGAATGTGTTTATGAATCTAAATCGAGCAATTGATATTTAATCAACTAAGTTCTAAAACATGAGAAGAGTTACATAAAAGACTAAGACTGAATGCGTTTAGAAATATATATCAATTAGATGTTAGGGTTTTTATACAAAAATTGTTAATTTCTATTATGTAACTTAAAATTTTTATAATATCTCTCAATTATATTACAAGGTTTAGATGATAGAGCTGCTATCAAGTAAGTATGTGGATAAATAACAAAATTGAATATTTGTTGGTATGTGTTATATTCTTCTTATGTGGGTTGCATCATTTTATGATCTTTGTCTTTCTGTCGTATGTGTCATGTACTAGCTCAGGGGGTGGGGGGCAAAGGGAGGGTGCACCAACGTCTCTCCTTGCTCTGTGGAGCATACTTCGAGGCGATGCTCTAATTTGTTTTTGTTATTTTTTTTCCAGAAATATGTAATTAATCACAATTAAGAGATTGGGGTCTAAAATTTAATATGGTTTAATAGATTTCGGTTTTGGATGACACAAACTACATAAATATTATATTGTGAATGGTTTAGAAACACAGTGAGAAATACAAAAGTGTGACTTTAAGTTTTGCTAGTTTTTCTTGGTTAAGGGTTTTTACGATAAATTTATGTGTACTATGTGTGCCATTTTTTTATTATCTTTGTTTTGCTTAAGAATGTGAATGCATTATTTCACTTCACATGTTTAAAACTTACAAATATTAATACACTTTATATAATTTTATTATAATTAATTTCATATCAATATGTTAAACATTTATATTGTAAATTAAAATTTACATTAATTCAAAAAGTTGTTATTTAAATTGTAAAAATCACCATGTTTACACAAAACTATACACAATAAAATCACATTCATTAAAGCATATAGAAGTTATAAGTTGGGACCAAATTTTGCTTAATAATCTATAAGAGAATACTTACCATTTTTCCATCATACTCGATTATCGTTCATTAATTTTACATCATGCATTAAATTTGATAGTTATACACAATAAGTTCCTTAGGCACAAAAGAATGCAATAAATATGACTTGACAATCATAACTAGGCATGGAGCTCTTACGATTAAATCATACAATATTACGATTAAATCATACAATATTACATTAATAAGGATAAAGGATGAGTGGCACCATACTAGTCACCAAATTTACATAGAAAATACCAAAAGCATTGCTAGAGAATGAAATCTTGTGAAAAGAAAGATGAGGGAAACGTAGAATTCAAGATACACAAAGATAATATTAATTGAGATAGATGGTGCAAGATTAAGTAAGTATATAATCCATTGATTCAAAGGTTACAAAACTCTCGTGGAAATAACTCAACAATAATATTAAGAACATAATTCTCTTATTAATATTTAGGGTTGACTTTAATATCATATATGTTTCATATTAATGACTCAGGTCATGATCAACTATGAGTGAGTTCTTCTTGATCTTTTGATGGTGATCCTAGACTAGGATTGAAACTATAAAGAAATAAAATCAAAATGTAGCCTTTCTCTTTATACAACAAAGTAGAGTTATCTTAAAGAACTATGTTTGAGAGTTTTGTTTCCAAGCTTGACTTTTGTTGCTTCATGTTTCATTTAAGTAAAAGATGCATTAAAATATCTTAGGGCTTTTTCTACTAAAAATGTAGGAAAAAAATACTCTCCTTATCACAATTAATCAAATTGTACCTATTCAGTCCATTGGTCATAGTTTCATATGTAATGTCTCATTCCATAGATTTTAACCATAGAAAGGAAGCACACCTCAAATTTGGGAAAGTAACAACCTAACAAAATAAAAAAGGAAATCCATAAGTGCAACTAATAGAATGTAGTGGAGGTTGAACAAGCACGGATTAACAATTTCAAGGCACTCAAATTTTCATGTTTAGAATTAAGTAGATATCATTCATACACAACATAAAAAATACACATATTTCCATAACATAAATAGAGTTTACTTGTATATCTATATACAACGATAAAACACTTATCTTTATCTAAAGATTGTTTAAGGAGATGACTACCTAAAATCAATTTTCCACTTAACCATAAGAACCCAGTGATGATGCCACTCTCAAGCTTGGGTTATGAGGCTAAACAGGGTGAAGGAGACAAGATACACATTTCTTGTTCACTTAACCCACCCCTTTTTCTCTCATGGCTCAAGAAACCTACTCACTATAGTGCACTCCAAGATTCTAATATAGCCATCGAGCATGGAATACTCCTAATTCTAACCCTTGGATATATTAATTTAGTGTGTAAAATGATGTAAATATGCTAGTATGGATTCTTAGTGCAAAGCTCAAGGCCAAGGCTCAACTAGTAAATGACTAGGCATGTATAATGTTAATATTTCTACATGGCCCATGTGGTTGGCTTGTTGCGATGATTCAAAATCTATGTAAATATTATGATGAAAAATAATAAAATGGTCCAAGATGGTTATGTAAAGAGCACTAGAGGGGTTATGATTCCACTAGGGGAAAAGGAAAGGGGGCCCGTTGGAGATTAAACCCTCTTTTTTCAATTGTCATCCTTAGAACTCATCCATTTATTCCATGTGCCTTAAATGTACCATTTACCTTCTTTTGACTTATTAAATCAAATTATTGAATGAATGTGTGAGGTTGGTGGGAAAGTCTTCTCATGGAGTTGTGGAATCATGTGTTGAATATATTTTTATGATAGTTGTAAGGTTCCCTCCTTCTATGGTCAGAAGTAATGTCAACTATATTTTCACCAATACTCTCATATTCATTGGAGTCTATCACTCGTTTTCCATGCATAATTCATCCACTAAGTAGCCTTCATGTCATTTTCTCCATTTCCAATAGCTAGACTGTGAAATTAACCAGAAATTAGCATTGTGATGAGGAAATTACAGACAATAGAGTGAAAAGTATTGTTGTAGGTGAGCATAGATGCAAGTGAAGATATGAAACCTTTACCCATTGTTTATTTGCTGCTCCTAGATGCTTGAAAATCCATGAATTGATCTTGTAGAAAATATTCTGAAACCGTACAACAGGTTGGACTCTTTCTACACACTAAAGAGCATTATAAGGGTTGGGTACTTCGAGAGACTATTGAGATAAAAAAACATAGGCATTTCTTGTGTTGTGAGGGGAAATGGAAGAGGGCTGCATGGCTAGGATGGATGAATAAGATGAATGTAGTGCTCAGTAGGGAGCATATTGGCTAAGCATGAGAGAAAATGGGTTGGGATGAGAGAGAGTGAAGCATGTAAGTGTTTCCTTTTCCTTGGTTTCCTCATAACCTTGATTGGGGGTGGTATTTGTAGTTGATACCTATGCTTGGGTGTAAAATTTCTCTTACATAGCTAGTTTCCCAGATCTTCTTCAATCAAAAGATAAGTGTTCTATGTTGTCTATGATTGTGCAAAGATTATATTTAATTCCTATTATGAATATATTTATTTATGCATGATGTGTGTATAAATATGGTTTAATTTTTCTATGTATTATACTCATGCACCTACACATGTATTTCTTAGTTTATGTTTCCCATGGCAGGCTTAAATTAGTTTTAAATTCGAATAATGGCCCACAGGGAAAATTTTGGAACATGAAATTCATAACTACTCCATCCTATAGTTAGAGTGATGGGTGGGGATGTGACAGAGTTTTATCGGAGTTCTTGGTTGAAACAATTGGGATATATGGGCTAGAATAAATATCTACAACAAGAAATTTGAGTTTTTAGGCAAAGTGTTTGACAAAATGCTTTTACAAAAACCATAGTTTGAACTATCAAATGGTGTTTTGACATAGTCCATGGATTTAATCTTCTGTTATCAGTAGGAATTCCATATTTTTCATAGGAAAATTTGTGAAAATCAACATTTTGTTAATTAATAGAAACTTAGGTTCCAAATTGTTGGGTGTAGAGTGTTATTGTAGAGTTCAAGGATCACTAGAAACCAATATCAAATTAGGCTTATTAGATCCATATCAATGAATTGTTCATGCAAATGTAAGTGATCATGATTTAATAGGAAGGGTGATTGTGTGAATGGACCAAATTAAAACAAGATGCTCACACTAGTAGATCATGAATGTCGACACAAAGGGAAGTGACAAGAATTTAATAGTCGGTGCATTACTGCGAATGGTCTAGTTATTATTGGGCCCTTAAGATCATTAGATTCTATTTGTTCATGCAACGGTAATTGCTTGCATTTTAACATGGGGACCCTCACCATGAATGCCCCAAATTGAATCAAGAAACTCTCATCATCAAATATGAATCCTTCACACAAACAAACCTAATCAAAGCATAATACAAGGTGCATCACTATGAATGCTTGAGATTTAATTGAGTAGATTAGATCCTCAAATCCCAATCGAATACGAAAATCAAGATGATTGGGACTTAACTCGGGGGCCTTCATCGTGAACGACAGAGATTGAATCAATCAAGTTGGTTATTTAGATACTAACCATTGACATAAAATAAGGTGATCAAAATTTAACAATGATGATGTTTCCACTGATGACTGAGATCATGCCATGCAAATCAAATTGGTTGATACTATCCATTCACACTGAAAGAAGTGATCAAGATTTACCACAATGGGTATTTCCAGTAATGGATCATATTTAATTGCACTCTTAAGATTAATCAATTTCATTTGTTCATGCAAAGGAACATGTTTTGGGTTTAACAAGAGGAGTATTGCCATGAGTGACCATGATCTTGTCATACTAATGATATTGATGATGTACATTATTTGCAAGGTTGGATAGAGGAAAAGGTGGTGGATAGAGTTCCTTGCCACCAATGGCTTAGATCATTTTTTGGATTTGAGATCTATAGCTGATTCATTTGTTGTATTCCCTCCAACAGGGTTAGAATTATGTCATGATGACATGGAAAAGGACCAATGGGAATATGAAACGACATGAAGATGGTGTGATGCATAGGTTATAGGTGGATTATTGTTCCACCTCATCACCTACCGCATGCCATGCCACCTCAATAGGATTTCACATTAGTGTACATAAAATATTTATTAAATAAAATTCTAGATCCAAAATCTTGTTTTGGCCATAACATGAGAATATTAACTCAAAATTTTATGAAATTTTAAGCATTTTTCCTTTGTAAGGAGGAACAAAAAAATTCTAGAGTGGGGTGGGCATATTCAACTTTTTATAGAAGTTGGGAATTGGTGGGTTTTGAAGACTCATACCTAGTAGTTTGGTGGGGGTCCTGGTGGGGTTGGGATTTTGATAATGCAATATTTGATTAGGCATAGAGAGAAACTAAGGCCATTTTGTAAAAAATTACAAGAGGGGTAGAACTAAGGGGTAGAAATACGCGAAAATCCACTATTTGGGATAACACTTTATGGATTTTGAAAATATTGCATGAGGGGAAAGTGACCCAAGAACTTAGAACTATTTGTATGATTTGAGCATTTCACCTCTCAATCAATCTAAACAAATTTTTCCAGTTGAATATTTCTAGAAAATGATCAGTTTGGGAGATAGTAGTGTTCGATAAATATTCCAAGTCTAGAAAAATGTAAAAAGGACAAAGTAGTCAATTCTAGAAAATTATAGAAATTTGAAAGTTTATAAGTAATCCTTGTCATAACTATATCAGTTCTCAAAACAATTTTTTTTTGGTTCTCCATATATTTTCTTCTATAGGTCCCTAAATTTTTTCTTTGAGACTAAATGCACCTTTGGGAAAAGTGCATAATTGAGCAAGTTTGGTAATTTTGAAGGGTTGTAACTTTTAGTTCTAATATTAGAAGTCATGGGAATGGTTATATTCCTTGGAAAGATAATCCATAGGATAAAAAATGTGCATGATCATATTTTTAGTAAGTGCTTCAAATATTCCCATAAAATGAACATAAAAGAGAATGTAGCCTTGTTTTGACAAAAAACTGAATATGGGTAGTTTCGAGAATGTGTGAAAATTAATTTTATACTTTTCTGAGGATGTGATGTAGCTAACAAGTGTACTTATGTGAGCACCTTTTCATACACAGTACCATATCAAGGACACTTAGGGGTTAACATTCAAGATAGTGCAATTAGAAAGGCTTTGGTCTTGGGTGGGCCAAGAAAACTATCACCATGAAAGATGCGCATGATTCTTATGAAGCTGAAACATATGCCATTGGATAAAATATACATTTTGAAAATGTAGAGACATTATCTAATGGCTGTAGAAACCAAGTAAATCCTCTAGTTATTCCAGATACCATGAGAAGGCTAAGAGTGGAGTTACAAAATTACAAAGTAGATAATGAAAGGACCATTAAAGCCCAGTAAGAGAAAAACTAGATGAATGCATACATGCTTCAAATATTGAAAAAAATACATAGGAGGATGCACCATGGGTAGAACTCAAATAATGATGATAATAGTAGGAATAACTCTAGGAGATATTTCATAAGAGGTTCCATATCTAAAGAAGAATGCCTAAAGAGATAAATTAGAATTTTTTTTAGCGATTCATTTTTCTCTTAGGACTTGTAGCATCCCAACCACCTTTGTGGCCCTTTGAGGCCAATGTGGGACTCAAATCCAGTCTTTGAACTTATAAAAACTGTTATAGCTCAAAATGACACATCTGTTCCTGTGACCACTTTCCCATGATTTTGTCGCATGTCGACACTTCCATGACAACACTTCATGAAAGTCACTGAAAAAACACCTAACTTGGAGGACCGATATATTGAGTTTTGTAACTCCGTTTGACCTCATCTCTGCACCGTTGGAAAGGTATTTCAGTTAGATAAAACTTTCCAGAAGACACCAAAGTCCGAAAATGCCCAAAAATATCCTAAAAATGCGTTTTTTTTCCATTCGTAACTTTCCTTAAGGCATACCTGCGAATGATATGCGAGTTGCTTTATATCATACCCGCAAATACAAAAAGTTGCTCATATTCGCGACTTTCTATACTAGCAACCCACATATACTTTTCGTATCCGCGACTGTCCAATTATGCAACCCGCGGATGCCTTTTAAAAATATAAAAAACACGCCTTTTGATATTCGGTTAGTTTGGGTAGTTATGCAACTGACTTCTTCAGTTGTAACCACTTTGTCTTCGCCCCTAACTCTTCTTTCACCATGTAAATAGAGGTAGGGAGGTCCATGAGATGGGACTTGAATTTTTGCATCGTTATGCTGGAGGAATCGAGACTCTCTTTTCCCACACCTTTGCCCTAGAAGCATTCTCCTTGTGTTGCAGATCTTGGAGGCTGAGTTTTTTGAAGAAGAGAAGCAGCAGACCCAGATCAAGGTTTCGTGAGGTGCCAAACTTGAAGAGAAGGTATACTTGTACTTGTTTTCAAGATTAATAAAGATGTGATGTCCTTCTTCTTCCCAAATCATTGTTCAATGTGTGATTGAATCTCTGTTTATGATCATATGATGTTATTCAGATCATTAGTTCATGTTTATTTGATTATCATTGTTTTATATGTGGTCATAATGGTTTGAGGAAGGTATATTTCGTTTTGCAGGTCTCTTGGAGCGAGAGGAGCAAGAAGAGGATTGAAGAGAAAGCTTGGACCAGTCTTCAGTTAGTCAGGTGTGGACCTTTCTTATCTCTGAAACTTGCTTATATATGCTTGCTGAAAATTGTGCATCTCTCTTTCAACCCCAGTATGTTGATGGCCTCTTAAACCCTAGCCATAGGATACTTTCCTTTACAACAGAATTGGCGACTCTGCTGGGGATAGCCTTGTCTGCTTGGGGTTTCTCTTTATTTCTTTCAGTCTTTTGCATTGTTTCAGGTCCTTCTTGCCACTTAGGAACACTTTATAATTCTGATAGAACACCTCCCCTACCTTCCTAAGGCAGTTTTTGACCTTTTTGGGAGTTTTTCCACCCATCCGCGACTTGCTTGACTGAACAGTCGCGTGTCTGGTTTGACATTCGTGACTTGCTCTATTGTAAACCCGCGTATGATCTGCGACTTGCCAGTTATACAACTCGCGGATGCTTATATATACGACTTGCTGTATTAGCAACCCGCGTATGATCCGTGACCTTCCAGTAGTGCAACCCGCGGATGCCCCTTTAAACAGTGTTTTTTCCTCTTGTGTGATTTTTTCTTCTGTTTGAAGGTGTGTTAGGTAGGTATTTTAGGGTCCTCTGCAGGTGCATGAATCCAGGGAGTTAGTGTCATCCCTTTTTGTTTTTTCTTTATCTATGTGGTAAACCTTTTATAGCATTAGGGTTTTGTTCTTTGCTCTTTCCCCCTGCCTCCTTTGCTTGGTATGATTTTTGGCTTATGTTTCTGGTCAGCCTCTGTTAGTGATCTTTGTCTGAGTTTAGAAGCTTGTTGGTGTTGGTTTCCTTCTTCTTTTGTTGGTTAACTTCACCATGCCAAAATTGTTGACTTGTCTTTTATGCAAGCCTTCCTTCCAAGTAGGGTTTATGCTGACTTTAGGGCATTCTAGAGTTTGTTTGGTGGTTGTATAGCAGAGTTCCTTTTGCTGTGTTCTTCTTATCTACATACTTTTGTTTGTAGGTAGTTTTTATTTTGCATTTATAAAATAAAATTAAAAAGAACGTATACTTGTCTTTACTGCTTTCCCCCCTACCTCCTTCTTTGGCTTGACCTTGTTGGACAAGGTACTGAGAAGCCTCTGTTTGTAGGTTTAGATTGATACTTAGGACTTCTTTACCTTTTTTTATATCAGTCTTTTTGCTCAGTCTCTTCATTCCAAAATTGTTGGCTTGTTTACCTTTGTAAGCCTTCTTTTCAAGAGAGGTTGATATCTAACTTTAGGGAAACCTAGGGTTTGTTTGTGGGGTGTAGAGTAGTTGTCTATTTGCTTTGCTTTCAGTACTTGCTTGCATTAGTTGATAGGCTGATTTTTCTTTTGCATTTATAAAAGAAAAAGACAAAAACACATGTTTGCTTTATATGCATGTAGATTAGGTTTTTAGTCTAGATTGCATAGCATATCATTGTTTTTGAAAAAATATAAAAAGAATTTGTTCTTTTGTGGCTTTCAAGTTTCTGTTTGAAAAAGAAAAATAAAGAGAAAAGTTTTTGCTTTTTGCAGTTCATTTCTCTTTGCTTAGTCATTTTGTTTCAACTTTTGAGTCAAAACACCACATAAGTTTCATACCATTTACCCTCTGACTAAAAACAACCCTTAAAATAAACGATATAATTTAAAAATTACTAGTAGGGTCATACACCAACTAGCTCAGGCTATACTTGTGGATTAGGGAGTTTCAACTCTCCACAAGTGTTAAAATTTTAGACGTAGTTGGCCAATCACTAGGTAAATCCTTGACTTTATCGACTGTATCTGGGAAGCTCCTCTCAAACATGAGTTAAGCACGAGGCCGCGTGGAGGCTTGGATAGAGGAGATAACCCTCCGAATCCTTGTAAAAACGTAACTCAGGACTTTTACGCATCTGGGGATTCTGTCCTAGACAAAGTTTCGGGCTCAGCTACCCTACCCATGCGTACGAGTCCGGCTTGCGACTGTCCCCCTAGACTATTGGTATAGCCAAGGTAGCCTTTAGTCTCTTGACATCTAGGGTTCATACACAGGTACACCGGAAGGTTATTTCTGGTTGACCTTGGATGGGCTTGGAAGGTAACCCCGGTAGAAAGTGTGGGAGGGCGGTGGGTGATTCCTCCGCTTGTGCCTAAGAACATCTACAGGGACGCCAAGTAACTGTCTATCAGCTTTCTTCTAGAAAGTATATCTTATACCTGTTTGTCTGTTTGGCTTCAGGAATTTTTTAGTGAGTGCTATGTGGTTTGTCTGTACTTAGTGTGATTTTAGGTGTGTGCTTTGTAATTTTGGTTGCCTATCAACCTCAGAATTTGTCTCGTGGTTTGAAACTATAGCTAACACCCCTTTGAACACCAACCAAGAGATCCCCATGATGGGAACTCCTTGTTCTATTCCTCTCACGGGGAATGTTGGTGTTCCCTTGATGGCCACCTTGAATCTACCTAGATTCACCCTAGGGCTACCGGTTTGGTTGTTTTCCACTCCAACTGTCCTAAATTCTCCTGATGATTCTCAAGTAAGCTCCTTATATCAAGGGCATCAAAACACTACTTCCCCTTCACCTGTAGTTGATTCTCCTCCTCCTTCTACCTCATGCGGTGAAAGTACTGATACTAGTAACCGACAGTCTAAAAGGAGTAAAATAAGGAGGAATAGGAAGAAGGAACATAAGCAAGGGGGCACCTGTTCAACCTTTGTAGGTCAAGTTGAACCTCACCACCCAGCCTCTGTGGTTCATGCTGGGGGCACCTATCCAACCTCTGTAGGTCATGTTGGATCTAAGCACTCAACCTCTGCAAGTCAAGTTGATCTTCACCATCTAGCCTCTGTTGATCATGATGGTGGGATCCTTCCAACATTTCCAGGTCATGTTGGATCCAGTCACTCAGCCTCTGCAGGTCATGCTGAGGGCACCCATTCAACTTCTGTTGTTCAAGTTGAACCTCCCCATCCAACCTTTGTTGTTCATGTTGGATCCATCCACCCAGCCTCTGTGGTTCATGCTGGGGGCACACACTCAACTGCTGCAAAGCATGTTGATCCTAACCATTCAGCCTCTGTTGTTCAT
The DNA here is from genome assembly GCA_001517045.1 of Pseudotsuga menziesii. Taxonomy (NCBI): domain Eukaryota; kingdom Viridiplantae; phylum Streptophyta; class Pinopsida; order Pinales; family Pinaceae; genus Pseudotsuga; species Pseudotsuga menziesii. Next base: position 133,923 of record LPNX010484289.1, read on the forward strand.
GTTGGTGGTGCTCGTCCAACCTCTACAAGTCATGTTGGACCCAGTCTCTCAGCCTCTGATAGTCATACTGGGGCAGTCTCTCAGCCTTTGTGGTTCATGCTGAAGACAATCTGTCAGCCACTGCGAGTCATGTTGACATTGTTGAAAAGACTACGTGTTCAAAACACAAGCCCAAGTTTCCTTGTAAGCTTTGTGAGGGAGACCACCTTACTTATAAATGCCCTTCTATCACAGAGGTGCGAAGAGTTTGGTTTAATGGTCATCCCGTTTTTGAACATTCTGAAGTCTCTCAACAACCAGCCTCTCTTAGTCAGGTTGGACCCAGTCACCTAGCCTCTGTAGTTCATGCTGGGGGCAAACTCTTAGCCTCTGTAGGTCATGTTGAGAGAAAACAGTCATCCACTGCTAGTCATGTTGACACTGTTGAGAAAACTAGTCATTCGAAGTGCAAACTTAAGTTCCCTTGTATGCTATGCGAGGGAGATCATCTTACTCACTTGTGCCCTGCTATCGCGGAGGTGCGAAGAGTGTGGTCCAAGACTAAAGATTCTCCTTCTCCTGAACAACCTATAGTTTCTCAACAACCTAGTCAACCTTTGGTTGATCAAGTGGTCGAACCAATATCAGATTTGGTCGATCCCACTCTTCTTTTGGAGAGTGATCCTGATGTGATTGAACCAATGTCATCTTTGGTCAATCCCACTCTCCCTTTGGAGAGTGAATTTCACGAAGTGGTTGAATCGATCCCAGTATCGATCAATCCCACTCTTCCTTTGGAGAGTGAAGTGTCTGCTAGTCACATTTTCTTCACTGCCAGTTTAGAACTTACTGAACAAGAGGGCACTGAACTCGCTTTGGATCAACCCCCACCAAGCTCTTGGATTGCTTCCTTTGATTGGGATAGCCTAGTTGAGCCGCGCCTTCCTTCTAATGCACCTTTCCAGATAAAAGTCAAAGTTGAACCCTATACGATTGCTCGTTGTATTATTGATGAAGGAGCCTCAGTTAGTATTTTGTCTGCTCGTGCTTGGCGAGGCATGTGATCTCCCAGCCTTGTGTCAACTGCTAGTCAGTTACTGGCGTTTGATAGAAGAACTTGTATAGCCTTGGGAATTCTTGCTCAAACACCTGTTACTTTGGGTGGGAAGACTGTCTTAGTTGACTTCATGGTGATAGAAGATCCCTTGGATTTCAATATGCTCCTTGGACGTGATTATGTCTATGCCATGCAAGCTGTGGTGTCAACATTTTTTCGTGTGATGTAATTTAATCGTGGCGAAGAAATTGTCACTATCGATCAGTTGGATTTTCTTGATCCGTCTCCTGACCCAATTAGAGACCAGTTCTTTCCTTTATTGATTCCCAGTGTTTCTATAGACACTACCCTGCCATAGGTGAACGATGTGGCCTCTTGTCCTTTATGTTCAATTGCTACTGAGAAGCAGCCTCTGTTTTCATGCTTACCTTCTCGGGATTTGGTCCCAGCAGTTGACTAGGTGAGTCATCCTATACAAACTGTAGAGCTTTCTCTCCACTCTATCGATCCATTTGAAAGTTTAGACATGTATCCTATCTTGGACGATCTCCTTCCTTCGGATGAAGTCTTCCTAGAGTCTTTGATACAGTCTGATCTTCTTTTGGATGTTGGTTCAGTTGTGACTAAGTATAACCCTATTTTTCCTAGTAAGCCTAACCTTTCTTCTTATGTTGGTCTTGTTGAGTCTTTTGACTCTTCCTTCGAACAACAAGTCAGTGATCCTGATGAGTTTGATTTTTCTTATGAATTTTTCAACTCCTGTGATACTGAGTTTGTTCCTGCAGACTCTATCTTCCTTGTTGATTTTTGCTCTCCTTCTGAGGTTGATCTTATTGATTATAAACCCTCGAGCCTTGGTCCTATAGAATCTCCTTCGGTTGATTCTTCCTTGACTTTACCTTTTATAGAAGATAGCAAAGTCACATGTGTTTTTTCCAAAGTGACCTGCATCAGATCTTTTCTTCTGAATATGATCCTAATGTTGTTGTTTCTTGGAGACAGGATTTTTAGTTGGATTCACAACTGTTTATTGGCCTCACCTTATTTTTCAAGTCGTAATTGCATTTGCATGTGCCTTGCTCACGCTTATGAGCCTGATGCCGACTTCCACGCTTTTAGCTCGTTGTATAAGACCTCACCTTTGTTCTCATCGTCGCTAAGCCTTGTATCATTTTGTCTTTGCAACTTGACACCCTTTACCTTGAGGAGACATTCCCCGAGTGTCCTTATCTTGCTCATTTTCCTTGCATTATGCATAGGTCTGTTCCTTGTGCTTGGAACTAGTTTCACCTGCCTATGACACTCGTCTCCTCACATTTAGAGTATTCTTTTCGCTCTCCTTCGAGCTCGTTACAAACAATAAGGAGGCCGCAAGTTGAATTTTCTGGACTCGTTAAAACTTCACGGGAAAGATATTGAGTTTCTTTAGGCCCAAGTCTGACTCCTCAAAATAGACTTGATTGCTGAGTAAACTTGTCCATTTAGGCTCGTTAAGAATTTGTGAATGGGCATCCACGTTGGTGGTAGGTTATCTCTTTCTCGGACCATGTGGAATAATACGAAAAAGGATCCCTCTCTTTTCTTTTTGAATTGAGAAGAGTATTCTCAGGCATAGGTTTATCACTTTTCCGGACATGAGGGACTAAACGTACGGAAAAGGAACCCCCGGTATGAGCTTAGTTTTCTCTTTTTCATGCTCTGGACCAAAACATGAAAAATATTTCGAGTGTACTTTATGTCTTTGTCATGCTTGTTAAACCTTAAAGAACAAAGCATCAATTTTACTGTTGTAAGCCCCATTTCTCGTAATCAAATGGATCTTTCCGAGTGATCTTGCCTTCCTTCACAGTCATAAAACTCAGGCTATATGCTGGTTTTGAAGGAGCATTGGGTAGGTGGTAATTTAACCTTTTTCGAACCTTCCTGACTAAGTACGAAAAAGGTGTGCCTTTTCTTCTTCAAAAGTTAAGAGAGTTCTTATTTGGTATGTTTTATACTTTTTCGGCCTTAGGAGACTAAATTGTATGAAAAAGGACCCCCCTGGAGTCTTCTTTGGAGTTTTCAGACTCTCTAAACTATGAAAACACCGTTGTGCATGTACTAGTTCGGGCTCGTAAAATCCACGAATCAGTGCTTTATCAAGCATTCTTATTTATTTTCTTCGAGCTTGCAAAAAATGAAGATGGTCCCGAGTTTTCTTTCTTGGACTCGTTAAACCTTTACAAGAAAGAGGGGAAGGGAAGTTCATTCACATGTTTTTTACATCATGGTAGCAAGTCTTGTTTCCTTGAACAAAGCACCAGTTTTGAGTCTATCAACAGTTGGGTCCTAGTATTTTGACCTTATCCTGATTCAGAGTTTCTTACTCCTCCAGTTGGTCTCTTTTCCAATTATATGGGGAATCTGTCAATGTCTCCTACATTGTAGATTTGTTTCATTGGCCCTTTTTGTGTCAAAAGCTTCCTAAGTCACTTTTGTGTCATGCTCACTATTCAAGGATTAAACCTTTGTCGGCCATTTTGCAGTTGCCTTGACCTTTTTTGTCGGCCATTCCCTGGTATCAGTTCATTACATCATGTCTTCGGCGTTCCTTGTTGTGAAATTCAGTACCAATTCCAGATCCAATTAGTCTTTGACTTACCTCGTGTTGGATGATGAAGGATGCCTTAATTCCTTCCTTCCAACGGATCTCTTCCTATCGACTGCAACACATCTTGCTCTGGGAACGATATTTAGAATTTATGATAGTACCTTGGGGATTGTTGTCATCAATGGAAATTTCCCTCACTATTGGGTAGTGGGGATACCTTAATGTCTCCTACTCGATGGATTCTTCAAGTGTTCGACTTCAAGTCCTTGTAATCACACTTGTTAGAATGTACTAGGTACCTTAGGGACCATTTTCATTAATGGTGGTTTCCCTTGCATTTGTTAACGGTTTTCATTATTGACTGGTAATCAAATGGTTTCCTCCATGTTCGACTTCAACTCATTTATTCGCATGGTTAGGATTCATACCTTTGTTGGGCGGTTTGGATTGAAGACCTTGGGCCGACAGTAGCATCCTCATTTTTGCTATTGCCCAAGTTGCGCAAGGCCTTGTTACATTTTATATGACATTTTGCTGAGACATAGATCCACCTTGTATTTTTGTGGCTATGATCGATTGTTGAGCATGGATCCACCTTGTTCATTTGTGGCCATGACTCCTTTAGATTTGATATGGTGCCTTTTTGCATATTGAGCGACCATGATAGTTTCATCAGTTATACATATGTTGGATCCGCCTGTATCTTTATGGTGATGTTTTGTATATGGAGGTGTATGTCCCAGAGATCAGTTTTTCTGACATTTATCTCTCTTACAGGTACCTTCATTCAAGCCTTTTGAACTTGGATTCTCTGCTCTCTCCATACTCAGCTGTTTCCTTAATAATGTATTTCGGCTATCATCTTCCCCTCTAACCTCACACATTAGAGGGCATCTGTTATAGCTCAAAATGACACATCTATTCCTGTGACCACTTTCCCATGATTTCGTCGCATGTCGACACTTCCATGACGGCACTTCATGAAAGTCACTCAAAGTCATTGAAAAAACACCTAACTTGTAGGACCGATATCTTGAGTTTTTTAACTCCATTTGACTTCATCTCTACATTGTTGAAAAGGTATTTCAGTTAGCTAAAACTTTCTAGAAGACACCAAAGTCTGAAAATGCCCAGAAATACCCTAAAAATGCGTTTTTTGTCCATTCGTGACTTTCCTTAAGGCATACCCGCGAATGATACGCGAGTTGCTCTATATCATACCCGCGAATACAAAAAGTTGCTCATATTCATGAATTTCTGTACTAGCAACCCACGTATACTTTTCGTATCCGCGATTGTCCAGTTATGCAACCCGTGGATGCCTTTTAAAAATATAAAAAACACGCCTTTTGATATTCGGTTAGTTTGGGTAGTTATGCAACTGACTTCTTCAGTTGTAACCACTTTGTCTTCACCCCTAACTCTTCTTTCACCATATAAATAGAGGTAGGGAGGTCCATGAGATGGGGCTTGAATTTTTGCATCATTATGCTAGAGGAATCAGGACTCTCTTTGCCCACACCTTTGCCCTAGAAGCATTCTCCTTGTGTTGCAGAGCTTGGAGGATGAGTTTTTTGGAGAAGAGAAGCAGCAGACCTAGATCAAGGTTTTGTGAGGTGCCAAACTTGAAGAGAAGGTATACTTGTACTTGTTTTCAAGATTAATAAAGATGTGATGTCCTTCTTCTTCCCAAATCATTGTTCAATGTGTGATTGAATCTCTGTTTATGATCATATGATGTTATTCAGATCATTAGTTCATGTTTATTTGATTATCATTGTTTTATATGTGGTCATAATGGTTTGAGGAAGGTATATTTCATTTTGCAGGTCTCTTGGAGCGAGAGGAGCAAGAAGAGGATTGAAGAGAAAGCTTGGACCAGTCTTCAGTTAGTCAGGTGTGGACCTTTCTTGTCTCTGAAACTTGCTTATATATGCTTGCTGAACATTGTGCATCTCTCTTTCAACCCCAGTATGTTGATGGCCTCTTAAACCCTAGCCATAGGATACTTTCCTTTACAACAAAAACCTCTTGTGACATGGACTCAAAAATCCATCAACCCTTCCTCAATATAACGTAACTTCCTTGGCAATACACTACAACAAAAACTGGATTTAGTGTTGAATTTGGCGCCAGATTTTAGTGTAGTTTTTTCCCAATTATGGTGAACAATATGGCGCTAAACCTGGCGCCATTGTACATTTTCGTAAAACGCCATCTATTACATCTTTTTTTGCGTCCTTTTTAACATCCATTTTTGCGTCCATTTTTGTGCCCAATTTTTTACATCTTTTGTTATGCCTTAATTTGCGCCCAATTTTGCAACTTCTATTGCATCTTTTTTTGCGTCCTTTGTTACATCCTTGTTTGCACCCAATTTCACGCTCAGTTTTGCATCCAACGTTGTGTCTTATTTTGCTCCTAGTTTTTCATCGAGTCTTGCACCCAATTTTGCACCATGTTTTGCATAAAATTATGTGTCCAATTATGCATCTAACGTTGCATCTAGGTTTGCATCGAATTTTCAGCCCAATATTGCGTCTAGTTTTGCATCCAATTTTACTTATAATGTTGCATCCCCATTTGCGTGTAGTTTTGCATCCAATTTTACTTATAATGTTTCATCCCCATTTGTATCTTGTATCTTGTTTTATGTCTAATTTTGTATCTTGTTTTACGTCTTTTTTTGTATCCATGTTTGTGCCTAATGTTTCATCTCGTTTTAGGTCGTATTTTGCATCTAGGTTTGCACCTAGTGTTGCATCCTAGTTGATGTATTTTTTTTGCATCTATGTTTGAGCCCAATGTTGCACCCCGTGTTGCGCCTAGTTTTGCGCCCATGTTTGTATCTAATATTGCATCTAGTTTTGTGTCCAATTTTGCATCCATTCTTGCATTCAATATTACTTCTAGTTTTACATCCAATGTTTTGTCCCATCTTGCATCCAATATTGTGTCTCGTCTTAAGTTTTTGTTTGCACCAAGTGTTTCTTCCAGTTTTGCACCTAGTGTTATGCCTGGTTTTATGTCCATTGATACACCATATTTTGTGCTCAATTGAATGTCCAATTTTACGTCTAGTTAGGAGTCCACTTTTGCATCTATTGTTGCATCTAGTTTTGGAACTAGTATTGCATCTAGTTTTGAGTCATTAATTGTGTCTAGTGTTGAGTCTCTTTTTGCATCCAATTTTTCGTTTAGTGTGACATCCATTTTTGTGTCCACATTTGCGTTTGACATAAGGTCGACTTTTGCATCCAATTTTGTGTTTGGTGTGACGTCCAATTTCACATCATCTTTTGCATTTAGTGTTGTGTCTAATATTATCCATATTGCACTACTACATTTTTTACCTTTATAAATACATTGCAATATCATTAGGGCATGGAGGAATCGAACCACCAATTTCCTGCTTGTAAAGCAGGCGCTCTTCCAGTGAGCTAACACCCTTTAAGAATCAGGAAGAGGAACAATATTAACAACAAAATATCCTAAACAATTACGCAATCTATTAAAGTGGTTTGCAAAAGGGGCTTAAACAACAACATAATGCATTGATGCATACCTAATAACCTAAACTTGATATGGACAAAGAATAATGGATGTGTTTAAGAAATAGTTGTAGAATCCAATTGAGGATGCGTGTTTCTACATAAATGTTGTTATTCATTGATGATGTGATTTTGTTAGCAATAGGATGGTAAGAGAAGAACTCATGAATGGTTACTAAAAGAAGATGCCTACTATGAGCATCATATATGATATAATGAATATTTTAACAATGAACACCAACAAAGACAATTTATATTATGTGCATTATTTATAATCTCGAAATTAGTAAGATGTCAATTGGGAAAAGCATCATACCGGTTTCCACAATTGATAAGGCCACAAGGATGTGGAAATTGAACCCAGGTGTTAGAACAATTACACTTACAAAAATTGCCAATTACACATGCAAATTACACACAAAGGAGACTGAATATGGAGTAGAACACTAATCTGTATTGAATAAGTGTACAATATCCAACCCTGTGAAGTCATAGGCTGCCACAATAAATAATTACATGAGAGATTCGAATGCATAAGGATGCCATTCGAATTTGGTCAAAAGCAGGCTTACTAAATCTAAGCAAATCCCCCATAGGTGCATAAAGTAGTTTCCAAATCTGTCTAGGAGCTCACGAATTGAAAAAATCAATTAGGCAAGCTAATAGGTGATGGAAGGAAAACTCATACATGCTTTTATTAGGAGAAAAGGGTGGAGGATGATGAGGACAAAAAACAAGTTAACTTCACCTAGTCAAACTTTCCCAATTGCCTTAAAACTTAGAAAAAGCAGGAAATAAAGCAGAAAAAGCAGACATGCGCCAGGAAGGCCAGGAATAAAGCAGATTTGGTTCCAAGTGGTTTCCCAAGTGATCCATGACTCAAATTTAGCAATTTTGACCACTTTGGATGTGTGGAGGACAACTTGCATAAGGTGGAATATGGAAACTAGGCAAATAGGACAAAAATTGGATTAATTAATGTCTAAGGTAGCTAACTATGGGTTGATTATTCTAACATCCCCCCTTAAGCCTGAATTATGAGTAAAATATCAGAAAATTATAGGGCCTAGCAACAATTCTTAGTCACCCTTTACATACTGCATGTCCATTTAACCAAGGAAAGAGGCAAAAACCCAGTGGGAAAAATCCTCCCTTAAACATGGACAGTAAAACAAAATTTGAAAATCTTGTCATCACTCATGCTTCACAGCATGATCAGCAATCCCTAATAGTGATTTGAGATTGCTGAATGTCTTCTCACAAAAAACTTTGGTGAAGATATCTGCTACTTGTTCTAAAGATGAACAGAAGAGTAGGTGAATGGTGCCATCATGCACAAGCTGTCTGATGTAGTGCATATGGATCTCAATGTGTTTGGTTCTCTATTTCTGAACTGGGTCATTACATATTCGAATGGTACTCTAATTATCACAATAGATAGTAGTTGAGTATTCTAATTCGAAGCCACACTCACCAAGTAACCCCTGTAACCATAAACATTGAGTTGCCGCATTTAGAACTCCGCTATACTCTGCTTCTGTAGATGAGAGTGCAATGGCACTCTGTTTCTTGCTTGACCAGCTAATTGGTCCTTCAACAAGCATGAACACATATCCTGATGTTGACTTTCGATCTATGTTGTCACCTGCCTAATCACTGTCAATAAACCCAATCAAATCAAGATCAGATTTAGCTTTGTAGAAGATCCCATGAGTCCTTTCTCCCTGAACAAAGTTAAGGATCCTTTTGGCTGCTCTCCAATGGATCTCATGAGGCTGATCCATGTATCTTGAAGCCACACTTACTGCATAAGAAATATCAGGTCGAGTATGTGTAAGATACAACAAACATCCAATCAATTTCCTATATAGTGTATTGTTTACCATAGGTGAAGAATCAAGTTCTTCAAGCTTAACTCTTGAAAGGAAAGGAGTCTTGCTTGGCTTGTAATCCTTCATGTTAAATTTGTTCAGCAAATCCAAGGCATACTTGGACTGATGTACTTTGATTCCTTCTTTGGTTTGAGCAATCTTGAGCCCCAAGAATTGGCTCAATAAGCCCAAATCAGTCATTGAGAAGGCATGGTTCATTGCATCCTTCAAGGAGGCAATTTCATCCTTTGAGCTTCCTGTAATGAGAAGGTCATCAACATACAAAACAATGATCATTAATGAACCATGAATCAGCTTCAAATAGACATTTGTATCTGAATTGCATCGAACAAAATTTAGTGATAGCAGAAAGCTATCAATCTTGGCATACCAAGCCTTGGGGGCTTGCTTAAGCCCATATAATGACTTCATTAACCTGCACACAAGAGATGGATTAGTAGCAAATCCTTGAGGCTGCTGCATGTAAATATCCTCAATGAGATCTCCATTCAATAAATCACACTTCACATCCATGTGATGTACCTCCCACTGCTTTGAAGCTGCAATGGCTAAGGCCATCCTGATGGAGTCCATCTTTGCCACTGGTGCAAAGGTCTCATTGTAGTCTATGCCATGTACCTGTGAGTAGAACTTGGCTACCAATCTGGGCTTGCATTTTAGAGGTGAACCATCAGTAGCAAATTTGGTTTTATAAACCCACTTACACTGAACTAGCTTCCTCCCTAGGGGAAGATCAACCAGCTCCCAAGTGTTGTTCTTCTGGAGTGAGCTGAACTCTTCTTTCATGGATGTTTGCCATATTGGATCATTTTTTGCATCTTCATATTTCTGTGGGTCTGATTCAACCATTAGATAGCATTTCTCTGCAAACATAGGATCTTTCATGCACAGAGCACTCTCAAACTGAGATCTAGTCCTCCTAGGATCATTAGGATTTCCAGCTAGTTCTCCAGCTGCATGAATGGCCTTTGCTGCCCATTTTGGTCTTGTAGGACTGTTAGGATCTACAATTAAATCATCATTATCAGACATATCAGAATCATCAAGTTCAACTATCTCTTCACTTACATTCAAAGGTTCTGGTGGTGAAGAGGATTCTCCAACTTCCACCGCTGCTAGGGGCTCTTCTTGGAACTGAACACACCTTTCAATGAAGGCTTTGTTTGTACTAAAATTGATCAAATTATACCCTTTTGAATATTTAGAGTACCCAACAAATAGACACTCTTGGATTTGGGGCTGCAAATCCTTCCTCTTTTCTGTTGGAATTCTAGCCCAAGCCCTTGAGCCAAAAATCCTGAAATGGGTCACATCTGGCTTGTGCCCACTCCATGCTTCGAAAGGAGTCATACCATCAAGATGTTTATGAGGCACCATACTCTAGATATAGGCTGCACAGTTTATAGCTTTGGCCCAAAACTTTGGTGGTAAAGTCTTAGCCTCCATCATGCAGGTTGCCATCTCTTTCAGTGATCTGTTCTTCCTCTTAGCAACACCATTCTGCTGTGGTGTGTAAGGGATAGAATGCTACATATGAATACCTGCATCTGCACAATATTGAATAAAATTAGACTTGACATACTCACCACCATTGTTAGATCCGAGGACCTTGAGTTTCCTCCTAGACTGGTTTTCAACCAAAGCCTTAAAGACTTTGAAGAGGCCAAAAACTTCAGACTTGTGTTTCAGGAAGTAAACCCAGCAATACCTGGAAAAGCCATCTATGAATGTCAATGCATATTTGGCCTGACTCATTGACATATGAGGAAATGGACCAGCAATATCACTATGGATCAACTCAAGAGGTGCATAGGTTCTCTCATGACTAGCTTTCTCAAATTTATGCTCTGGGTGTTTTCCTAAGATGCAACCTTGACAGACTCCTTTGGAAAACTTAATCTTTGGTAACCCTATGACCATTTCTTTTTCACTAAGATCAGAAAGATACTTGTAATTTAGGTGGCCAAATATTGCTTGCCTCATTAGCATGAATCAGAAGAGCAGAGGGGTTTGAGTAGGGTAGGAAGTGTGAGAACATGTATACCTTCGAAGTGTGATTTGCAACTCCTTTTGCAATGACTTTACCACTTGAGACATCTATGATATCAACTTCATTAGGGGAGAATATGACCTTCTTTGGAGACCCTGTATGGGTCATCTGATACACTGATAAGAGGTTAGAGGCAAGACCTAGAACATACAATACATTGCTGAACTTACCATGGTCAAGATCAATCCTCCCTTTGCCCAAACTTTCAGTGAGAGAGTCATCTCCCAGTACAATTGGTGGAATTTTCAACATGTTAAGTGAGGTGAATGCCTCCTTGGTCGAAACCATATGTCTTGAAGCTCCAGAATCAATGATGAAACTAGGTGAGCTTGATGTGCCAGCAACCAATGCATGAACTCTCTCTTTGTCTTCTGAATTTGATCCTCCTTCCCTCTTCTTTGAGTTGTCTGGAAGGGAGATGCCATTCTTCTCCAAAAGTTGGGTCAGCATGTCTATTTGCTTCTTCATGTAGGAGCTTTCAGAATGATTTCCCTTACTGCAGTATGAGCACTTGCTCATTTCTCCTTTGTTCTTCTTCTTCTGGGGGTTCTTCTTGGAACCTTGAGGCTCCTCTGGAGACTTGTTCTTGTCTCTCTTTTGCTCAGGTGGCTTCTTAGATTTCTTCTTTCCTTTTGAATCCAACCTCGAATCTGTAGCAACCAGAGCTTGGTCTTTGGAAAATTTGATGGTGCCCATCATCACCAATTTATCTTGTTCTTGTGTGAGAGATTCCATGAAATCTGCAAGGCTAGGCTTTTTCCAGGCTCGAGCTATCAACTTTGTGGCATGGAAGGTCGATACAAACACTGAATAGTCAGGGCCAAGCTTCAAGAGTATGGCCAAAACCAGTTGCTCATCCTTCTTTTCGATCCCACATTGTTTTAGCTGCAAAACAAGGGCTTTGAACTTGGAAAAATAGAGTTGCAGGGATTCAAAGCTATTGGGACTCAGGGAGATCAATTCATTTTTAGTTTGATGTCCGCTCATCTCATCTATCTTACCAAAAAGCTCAACAAGCTTCTCCCATACTTCATTTGGTGATGTTAATCCATCAAGATGGAAAAGGAGGTCTCTGGATATGCTTAGACACAGGAGACCATAGGCATCATCCCTCCTGTTGTGCCATTTAATATTCTCTGCAGCTGCATTGGGCTCTGCTTCTGTTGCCATAGTCACTTTGTAGAGGCCTTTCACTCTCAACAGTATCTCCATCTCTGCTTTCCATTCAAAGAAGTTAAATGGAGTCAAGATGATCTTCTGAGATTGATCAATAGCTCAGAAATTGTCCCTTCAGTCAGCAGAATGCTCCCATTCAATGATGTCGAACCTACAATAACAAATTGGAAGGAAAGAAATTGATCTACAAAGGCTTTGATACCATGTGGAAATTGAACCCAGGTGTTAAAACAATTACACTCACAAAAATTGCCAATTACACATGCAAATTACACACAAAGGAGACTGAATATGGAGCAGAACACTAATCTGTATTGAATAAGTGTACAATATCCAACCCTGTGAAATGATAGGCTGCCACAATAAATAATTACATGAGATATTCGATTGCATAAGGATTCCATTCGAATTTGGTCAAAAGCAGGCTTACTAAATCTAAGCAAATCCCCCATAGGTGCATAAAGCAATTTCCAAATCTGTCTAGGAGCTCACGAATTGGAAAAATCAATTAGGCAAGCTAATAGGTGATGGAAGTACAACTCATTTTTTGAGTAGAGCCCAACAGCTATAGGAAAAGCTGCCATTTTGGTGGATAGATAAGTTTTGGCGAAGATGAAGAGATAAGGTAAAGATACAACAAAGTAGCATGTTTCTAGCTGCAGAGAAGAGACGGAAACTATGACTACCGGGGCAGAGAAGTCAAAGAAGATGACAGTACCTGAGCGGCTGAGAAGAGAGAGCTCACCCACTGCATTGAAGGCATCGGCGGAAGACAGGAGGGCTCAACTACCCTCATAAAGGAAAAGGAGCAACGAGGCCGAGGTGTTGAAGACGAAGGACAGAAAGGGAAGCGGTGCACAGTACCCATGGTCAGCGCCAAGAAGCATGGAAGACTACAGAGAGCAGTGGTGTGATGGAAAGTGGCTACCCCAAGTACAGATATGCCGACTGTCACTAGTTAGTGTTTTTGGGTTACTGTTGGGACAGGCCCACAGTGTTGTAATGGTGAGACCTTCGGGATGCCTATAACAGGATGTATTTTGTATTGTAAAAGGGTTGGGTAGTTGGGAAGTTAGACAAGTAGACACTTAGACAGTAGTTATCTTACTGTAACCAGTAGCTAGCTCATTGAGCATGTATGTAACAATCTGTAGGGATTGACAGAGAGAGAAAGAGAATATTGTAAGAAGGAAATATAGAGATAGAGGAGATCTAGGAGAGAAGGGCTCCAGGCAGTGAGTGCGGAGTTACCCAGAAGATCTCTAGCTGCATATGTGGTGCAACAGAACTGTGTACTCTCTCAAGATATAATAAAACACAGTTCTATGGATGTAGCTTCTACCTTATAAGTGAACCACGTAAAATCAGAGTGTTATGTGATTGATTCATGTGATTGTATTTACTTGTTATATCTGTCACTCATTGCGTGAAATTTGCTTATAGTTAAATGTATGTATGTGTTATTCAGTTTACAGCATTATAGAAGGATAAATGCAAGTTGAAGTCTTTAAGTATTATGTATAGGATTTTGTCTATGTTTCACTCAAGACAGCTAAGAGTCGCAGTGTAAAGTAGCCTTGTATGTTGAGTCCTGTAAGTCGAACACAAGTAACGCTAGGTACGCTGAGCCGCAACGGTAGGATATCGCAGGAAGGCGATATCGCACCATCATAGGAGCTGTGGTGCATGGTACCACAGGTTGAGGATCAAGCGTAGGAGAGAGTTACGTGTTGGCCATGGCGCGGCGATGCGATAAGGGCTAGAGTCATCGAGAGTTAGAGGAAACTGCGCATCGAGGAGAGAAAGAGACCTCGCCATGAGAAGAGCTACGAGACGCACATAGGATGCTACGGAACCTGGTCGAAGACACTTGAGTCTTTGGCCAACCCATTAGAATCACTTTGGGTGAGACTTCAGGCCGCTCCGCGGTCTGTCACCGAAAGGGCCAGTGAGCTAGGGGTGTTGTTGGTACATTACAGTAAACCCGGGTCTGCCCATAGTGACCAACAAATGGTTCTGTTGCCAGTTTTGAACAAACTGAGCACTGATGTTCTGTTGGCATCCTACAAAAGACAAACTCAACCAGTGGGTTGGGTCCAAGGAGAAAGAGTTTTCCGAACACAAGAACAAGAGTCCTAGACTGAGTACAGGGGACTGGTTACAAAAACATATCTTTACAGACTTGCATATGATATTTTTTGCGACCTATGGAAACTAGCTTTACGACTGGTTATCAAAGTTGACTGATAAGAACATATTCAAGAAGAAAAGAAACATTGTCTGGACACCAGAGCTGATTTAGACCATGAAGAACCTTGATAATCCCATTACAAGGACAGTAGACTTCTAGCTTGCGAGTGTGCTAGAAGGCTTCGTCACAGAGTTTGTAGTTGAACAGAGAAAAATCTTCAGCGAGGCTAAGCGGTACTTTTTCAAAGGATATCGTGGTAAGTACCTAAAATCTTTAAACTTGTCCATTAAGATGTTATTACATGAAAAAGGAGTAATGGATATGGTTTCAGATCAATAAGTTAACAAACTGTAATGTCACAAGATTTTGAGAGTGATTTCGATGACATTGGACGCACACGTAGTGGAAAGAAATACAAAGTAGATTTCAGATCTCCCATATTTGAAGACAGTTCAGATAGTACTAGACAACAGAGTCATAGCCATACAGACAGAACAGAAGGGGGTATCCCTTACCACCCTTATACCCCACAGAAACAGATCAGGACTCAGAGCAATCCCGTAGGAACTCCATCTAGTAGCTCCCAGGCAGTACATACTACCGCTACATCACCTCCACCTACACCGCCAAGTGGTAGTAACACAACAAATCAACATCCACCACGCAGAAATAGAATGGGGGATGATATGAAGCTACCTATCTTTAAGGGTACAGGGGCAGAGGACCCAGAGAAACATTGGTTTCTATGTGAAGCCGTGTGGACCATTAAAACAATCCATGATGATAATATTAAACTTGTACAGTTGGTCACCACACTAAGAGAACAAGCATTAACATGGTATATGAAGTATACCTCAGCAATACCCAGAACACTTGTTCAGGTCAGGACCGCCATGATTAAAGAGTTTAAGAAACCGAAGTCTGAGTCACAGTGCATTACAGAGCTCAAAGACATCAAACAGTTACCTACAGAGTCAGTGTGGGACTTCAATCAGAAATTCAAATCCCTTATAGACCAAGTCAGCTTTGAGTTTGCGCCAGAGCAGCATAATGAATGGTTTATTATAGCCCTGCTCCCTCACATCAGACTGCCATTAATGCAGTAGAAACTCTAGATGCAGGATGACACGTTGGAGATGGCGATGAAACTAGAGGCTTCACCTCTAGCTGAAACCAGCACAGGTATGACAAACCTGCAAAACCAGTTGGCTAATCTCACGTTACAGATGCATGAGATTAGAAAAGGAAAAGAGGTTGCGCAAGACATATGGTGCATAAAGTGTAAAGCACAAGGCCATACTAAAGACAACTGTCCAGTATTTGTAGAATATCTAGCAACTGGGGCTCCTAACCCCTTACCACAGACCCATAGGCCATGGTGTGAAATATGCAAAACAAGAGGACATCTACCTCAGTAATGCCCTCTACTTCAGAAGTACGTGCAGACACCTAAGAACTTATACTG
This sequence comes from Pseudotsuga menziesii, assembly GCA_001517045.1. Lineage (NCBI taxonomy): Eukaryota > Viridiplantae > Streptophyta > Pinopsida > Pinales > Pinaceae > Pseudotsuga > Pseudotsuga menziesii. The sequence continues at coordinate 149,874 of LPNX010484289.1, forward strand.
CATCTTCTGCAAGTCCGTAGGCCATGATGAACATGATTGCCGAGCATATGATCTCATGGTCAGGAGCAAGCAAGACTTGTACAGAGTCCAATTAGAAACACAGGGTCCAGCAACAGGACCACAGCATGATCTGGCTCATGTTGGCCGTGGAGGAGGATTCAGAGGACGAGGACGTGGAGGAGGCTTTGGCCATGGAGAATGCTTTGGCCGTGGTCATGGACCAATTACTTGTTACAACTGTGGAGTTGTAGGACATTATGCTAGGGACTATCAGAGCCCCACCACCACATGTAACTATTGCAAATATTACGACCACACTATAGAAGAATGTCCTGCCTTGATAGCCAAGATCAGAGAACCTAAGCCAACAGTACAACAGAACATCCAGCTTATCGCTGCTGAGTAGAAACAGCCAGAACCAAGAGTCTACATTGTGACTCGCAGCAGTGCTTCCACTAATGGGACATCGTAGGATAGTGAAAAGAACACAGGACCGGAGTGGGTGCGTAAAGATACTAACAAAGCAACACCACATGACCTATAGAAGAATAAACAGACATTTCAGGAAGCTAAGACTTTCTTTGATGACCCTATGCAATCAGGATCGCAGGTACCGTCGTCTAGGGGCATACCACAGCAAGCACCTTGTGGTGTTAGCCCTGTACAGATATCGCAGGCTACCACATCGGGCGCTTGCGACGAGGACGAGTTGGAAGGAAGTGTACAATCCTTCCTGTGGAGTTGTTTAAAACTCGTGAGAAATGAGAAAGCTATCGGAGAACTTTAGCGCATCATAGATCAGTGTCAGCCATCTTCTTCCATGAGTAGTACACATCGTGCTGTTCATAATATTATGGGACATACAAGAACAGGAAGAGAGATGCTACTCACAACACAGGTTGGAGAATTTGGAATGGATGAGGTGATCCTAGATCTAGGATCAGAGGTAAATGTTCTGACTAAGCAGACATGGGAACAGATGGGTAGCCCTAAGTTAGTCAGATTGCCTATCTCCTGAGATTAGCTAATTAGCAGCGAGTATCACCCCTGGGTTGATTACCGCAGGTGCCAGTTGACATTGCCGGAGTTCGCAGCTCTGTGGACTTTGAAGTTATAGAAATCATTGGCGATAGTAGACCGTATCCATCTCTACTAGGTATTGATTGGGCAATCGATAACATGGCCATTATCAACTTAAAGAGAAGACAAATGACCTTTGAGGACGTGCAGATCCGGGTGATCGCACCGTTAGATCCTCTTCAGGGTCCTAGATACATTGAACCTATCCGAGCAGAGGAAGAGGCATGTAACATGGAGAGTCTCTATCAGATGACTGCGAACCAGAATGACTACATCAATCCAACCGCAAAAGGGAACATTAGTTGGCGATGTGACAGCTCATGCGCATTGGATTCAGATGTTGGTCTAGAGAACTGGCAGAACAGACTTTACGAAGTTTCAGCGCGCAGATGTGCGTACATGACTAAGTCACTGCGATGGATTGGCGCAGAGATCAATGAGATTCCATCATTTCACGGTCTAACAGATATCCAAGACTTTCTCATGCAGTTTGAACAACAAATTCCTCATGAGCAGAAGATTGCAGCTATGGACCTTGCAGTACGAGCCACACCTGCAAGATGGTGGTATGCACATAAAGAGAATATCGCATCATGGGATGATCTTAAGAGATTGATGGCGATCAGATTCTCTACTGACAGAGAGTATGTCCAACAAAGATACACAGGAGAAAGTGACCCCAGGTCACATATTCAGACATGTGAACAAAATTGGTCAGACATTCCCGAGGATGAATGGGTTCACCGATTCATTCACACTTTGGATACAGTTCCAAGGAACTGGTACACAGAGACTGAATTGCGCAAGGGAATGACTACATGGCCACTTATGATATACAACATTATACTCACCTTTGCTTTTGAATCTGAGTATCCAAGTGTTGATTAGGCCCTAGATGTAATAAAGATTAAGATATTTGAGGATTGTACCATATCAGTGTCAGCTCAACCTGAGTGGGCCATCCAGTTAGAAGAGGCACTAGAGTGTTATAACTTTGCACTAGAACCAGAGGAGGAGGATGAGGATCCTCGCAACATCAACATTCCGGAGTTAGAGGGGACTCGCGATATTGATGGGCCGAAGCTACAAATTCCAGCAATCACAGAACCGATCAAGATTAAACAGATCAATATTGGCACAGACACAGAACCAATGTTTGCCTCTATTGGAGACTATTGGAATGATGAAACAGTCAGACAGATTGTAGACTTGCTACATGACTATCAGGACCTATTTCCCACCAAGTTCACAGAGATGAAGGGAATAGTCGGAGACCTGGGAGTAATGAGGATACCATTGAAAGAGGATGCTAGACCAGTTAAGCAGTGTCCATATAGATTAAATCCACGCTATAAAGAAAAAGTTAAGGATGAGATAGATAAGATGCTAGTGGCAGGAATCATTGAGCCCGTAGAAGAGAACAAATGGGTTAGTCCCATGGTCATGCAAGAAAAGAAAACCAAAGGAGACATCAGGATCTGTGTCGACTTGCGTAAACTCAACGATGCATCACTTCACGATCCATTTTTGACACCTTTCACTAATGAAGTATTAGACAATGTGGGAGGACAGGAGGTTTACTCCTTCACTGATGGATTTTCAGGCTATCACCAGATTAGAATCCATCTAGAAGATCAACATAAGACCACTTTTGCAACAGAATGGGGCTCATTCCAGTATACGGTAATGCCCTTTGGTCTTAAGAATGCACCAGCTATCTTTTCTAGAGTAGTAGTTACTGTATTTAAAGAGTACATCCATAAATTCCTAGAGGTTTATTTTGATGATTGGACTGTATTTGGATTAATTGACATGCACATAGGGGATTTAAGACTGATGTTAGATAAATGTAGGCAGTACCAGATTTCTCTAAACTTGAAAAAATGTATATTCTATACGCCATTCGGTATTTTGTTGGGCAAGGCTTGATGGTAGATCCTGCAAATATTGCCATCATTGTAAATATTCCAACACCCAACTCAGTCAAACAATTGAGGACAGTACTTGGTCATACCGGGTACTACAGAAAATTCATCAAGGGATACGCAAAGATTACAACACCGATGGAAAAGCTGTTAAAGAAACATGTAAAATTCCTATGGAATGAGGAATGCCAGCAGAGTCTAGACACACTTAAAGAGAAGATGGTTACAGCACCCATCCTAGTATTTCCAGACTGGACCAAGCCATTTCATGTACATGTGGATGCATCTGGCATCGCACTAGGGATTGTTTTAACGCAACCAAGAGAAGGAGGTATCGATCATCCTATCACATACTCAAGCAGAAAGCTATTGACAACAGAAAAAAACTACACCACTACAGAAAGAGAAGGCTTAGTTATGGTGTACGCACTACAGAAGTTCAGGAACTACCTGTTGGGTGCCTCGTTCAAGATGTTTACTGACCATTCCGCTTTGAAGTACTTGGTCAATAAGCCAGTGTTAGGGGGATGAATCTGTAGATGGTTACTCCTATTCCAGGAGTATGATTTTGAAATTATTGTCAAACCAGGAAGATTGAACACTGGACTGGATCATCTGTTGTGGATAGACTCAGGAGAAGAGCCAAGTAACTTAGAGGAAAACTTGCCCGATGCACAGTTGTTTTCTATTCAGATCGCAGACGAATACTATGCTGATATTATTCACTTTCTCACTATAGGATGGGCACCTGATGAGTTTACCAAGCATCAAAAGAGGCAGTTGGTTGTTAAAGCAGTAGAATTCACCCTGATCGCGGGACAGTTATACAAGTTAGGTCCAGATGAAGTCCTGCGCAGATGTGTGATGTCGCATGAAAAAGAGGCTATTATCAGAGAAGCACAATCCGGTACCGTAGGAGGTCATTTCGCAGGAAAGCCGACTGTGCAGAAAATCCTGACCGTAGGATTATGGTGGCCTACTTTACATAAGGATACTAAGGAATTTTGCAGATGCTGCGATATCTGCAAGATGGTAGGAAAACCTTTGTAGAGAGATGAAATGCCACTGCGACTGCAGATTACGCTACGCGCATTTGACAAGTGGGCTATAGACTTTGTGGGTCCTATCAACCCACCAGGAAAAGGAACTGGTGCGAGATACATCATCACAGGAATAGAATACCTCACTAGATGGGCGGAGGCCAAAGCAGTAAGAAATTGTGATGTTGCTACAACTGCATAGTTCCTTTTTGAGAACATCATCGGTAGATTTGGATGTCCAGTAATTTTGATGAGCGATCAAGGCACACACTTCTTGAACTGCACCATTGAGGCCTTGATGGAAGAATTCTAGATACAGCACCATAAGATCACTCCCTACCACCCACAAGCTAATGATACGGTGGAGGCCTTTAACAAGATTCTAGAAAACACTCTTACTAAGATCTGCAACAACCAAAGGAATGATTGGGACCTCAGGGTTAATGCTGTGTTGTGGGATTATAGGACGACATGTAAGAAACTTACAGGACATAACCCTTTCATCTTGGTGTATGGACAAGAGGCTGTTATGCCTATGGAGTATATTCTTCCCATTTTAAGAATTGCTCAGATCACTGGGATGGCTGATACAGACACGGTGCATGAAAGGCTAGCGCAGCTGCTTGCCTTAGAGGAAGACGGATTCATTGCTGGATTCCATCAGAAAGTGTAGAAGGCACGAGAAAAAGCTTGGAATGACAGACACATTAAGAGTAAGACTCTTCAGATCGGAGACCTAGCACTCCTCTATGATAGTAAATTTATTAAGTTTCCAGGGAAGTTCAATACGCATTGGTTGGGGCCATACCAAATTCAGCAAGTTACAGAGGGAGGAGCCGTTCAGCTCAGCAAACTAAATGGAGAGCTTCTTCCCACGTTGATCAATGGATGTAGGCTTAAGCTCTATAGTGATAGCCACTCCACCTCTCAGCCCTAAATCATAGTCACAGACGGTGCAGATGTCCAGTGTAGTTGAAAGGAGGCATCGCACCGGGAATTAGTCTACACCGACAGGTATTCTAAGTATAAGGAATCGCATAAGGACGGTTCATTTTGCACAAGACATTAAGGGGGAAAAAAAACTATTTAAAGTTTATTTTGAGTAGGTGATGCGATGGGGCATCACAGCAACGCGATGTTTCTCCATGCCACGTATCCAGTTTTGAATAACGACAGAGGGCCAGTCAAGTTGCCTTCTGATAGGTAGTTAATGAAGAAATGACCGGTATACCTTACCATAGATTTGGCAACAGCATATTAAATTTTCCAGATTTAGTAAATCTTCGACGAGGCTGGCGCCTGCACACAGGGTTCGAGGGAAATTTGATTGGATTTTAGCATTTAATGAGGATCGAAACGATGGGTGTGGTCTCATCCATGCATTAATACCACCGATGGGTTCATCCTAGATGACCGTTGCATCCGGGATTATAGCCTTCAGCATAAAAGCAGAGATCATTCATTCAGATCGGTTACTTTTGCGAGAGCCAAGAGCTATAGATTAACTTGTTAAGTGTTCCCTGTGCAGAGCTAATTTCATTATAGAGTGCTATGATTTCCCTATTTCACAGCCATTTCCAATCCAAAGTATTCCACTGAGTGGGTTCTATCCAAGGCGGAACCTATAGAAGCGATTTTGGAAAGGTTCGAGCGTGGTGGCCTTACAGCTGCCATGGCGACACCACCTAAGAGTATGAAACCAGGTTCAGCATAGGTTAGACAGCTACCAAGGATGAGGAGTCAAGCTCAGACAGTAGACGAGTCCATCCTCGAACAACGAAAAAGGAAAATGAGGAAAGTAAAAGTGAGAAACAGAAAGAGAAGACCAACTCGGATGGTTGTGCGCATGGAGTTTCCCAGAAGATCTCACGAAAAGAAAAAAGGACCAAGAAATAGGCATCCGAGACGCAGGAAAAAAAAGGAAAAAGGAAATGAATGAAGGTTCTCGGAATGGAATTCAAGGCCTGTATAGTTGGTACGAAAGGATCCAGACTGAATGAAATATTTGAGAAGGCCGGAAGACACAAATTTTCCTTGTGATAAAAGTTCTAACACAGATAAAGAGGAAAGGATATATGTGGAAGGCTTCTCAAAAGCTTAAGATCCTTTAGGTCTCACAAGCGACGAGAGCAATATCATGACAACGAGGGAAGGAAAGATAAGAGAGCCCAACGAACTAAGTTACAGAACCTATGCAGAATGAAGTCGCAGGACTTTGTGACAAATTTAAGAAGACTTCGCAGAAAGGCAAGCAGAAGCTATAGTAGGAGAATCCCACTGGTAGTGGCTTGAGGACAAGCCACAAGTAAGTGTTAGGGGACTATTGGAGTAGAGCCCCGCAGCTACAGGAAAAGCTGCCATTTTGGCGGATAGATAAGTTTTGGCAAAGATGAAGAGATAAGGTAAAGATACGACACCGTAGCATGTTTCTAGTTGCAGAGCAGAGCCAGAAACTATGACTACTGGGGCAGAGAATTCAAAGAAGACGATAATACCTGAGCGACCGAGAAGAGAGAGCTCACCCACTGCATTGAAGGCAGCGGTGGAAGACAGGAGGGCTCAGCTACCCTCATAAAGGAAACGGAGCAACGAGGCTGAGGTATTGAAGATGAAGGACAGAAAGGGAAGCGGTGCACAGTACCCATGGTCAGCATCGGGAAGCATGGAAGACTGTAGAGAGCAGTGGTGTGACGGAAAGCGGCTGCCTCAAGTACAGATACGTCGACTATCACTAGTTAGGGTTTTTGGGTTACTGTTGGGACAGGCCCACAGTGTTGTAATGGCGAGACCTTCGAGCCGCCTATAAAGGGATGTATTTTGTATTGTAAAAGGGTTGGGAAGTTGGGAAGTTAGACAAGTAGACACTTAGACAATTGTATTATAGAAGCCGAGCTCTGGTTCTATTATCAGCAGTAGTTATCTTACTGTAACCAGTAGCTAGCTCATTGAGCATGTATGTAACAATCCACAGGGATTGACAGAGAGAGAGAGAATATTGTAAGAAGGCAATCTAGAGATAGAGAAGAGATTTAGGAGAGAAGGGCTCCAGGCAGTGAGTGCGGAGTTACCCAGAAGATCTCTAGCTGCATATGCGGTGTAGCAGAACTGTGTACTCTCTCAAGATATAATAAAACATAGTTATGTGGATGTAGCTTCTACCCTGGAAGTGAACCACGTAAAATCAGAGTGTTATGTGATTGATTCATGTGATTGTATTTACTTGTTATATCTGTCACTCATTGCGTGAACTTTGCTTACAGTTAAATGTATGTATGCGTTATTCAGTTTATAGCATTATAGAAGGATAAATACAAGTTGAAGTCTTTAAGTATTCTGTATAGGAGTTTGTCTATGTTTCACTCAAGACAGTTAAGAGTCGCAGTGTAAAGCAGCCTTGTATGTTGAGTCCTGTAAGTCGAACACAAGTAACGCTAGGTATGCTGAGCTGCAGTGGTAGGATATCGTAGGAAGGCGATATCGCACCATCAGAGGAGCTGTGGTGCGCAGTACCATAGGTTGAGGATCGAGCGTAGGAGAGAGTTACATGTTGGCCAGGGCGCGGTGATGCGATAAGGGCTAGAGTCATCGCGAGTTAGAGGAAACTGCACATCACAGAGAGAAAGAGACCTCGCGGGCTGAGAAGAGCTGCGAGATGCACATAGGATGCTACAGAACTTGGTCGAAGACACTTGAGTCTTTGGCCAACCCATTAGAATCACTTCGGGTGAGACTTCAGGACGCTTCGCGGTCTGTCGCTGAAAGGGCCAGTGAGCTAGGGGTGTTGTTGGTACATTACAGTAAACCCGGGTCTGCCCATAGTGACCAACACTCATACATTATTTTCTTAGGAGAAAAGGGTGGAGGATGATTAGGACAAAAAACAAGTTAACTTCACCTAGTCAAACTTTCCCAATTTCCTTAAAACTCAGAAAAAGTAGGCAATAAAGCAGAAAAAGTAGACATGTGCTAGGAAGGCCAGGAATAAAGCAGATTTGATTCCAAGTGGTTTCCCAAGCACTCCATGACTCAAATTTAGCAAGTTTGACCACTTTGGATGTGTGGAGGACAACTTGCATAAGGTAGAATATGGAAACTAGGCAAATAGGACAAAAATTGGATTAATTAATGTCTAAGGTAGCTAACTATGGGTTGATTATTCTAACAAAGGAGGTAGATGAAGTTGAGGGGTTTCTCATCTTACTAACGATTGTTCCATCAAGAGATTCTGAAGGGGCATTCCATCACTTCATCAAGTTATTAATTTAATTAGAAATAAATTAATATTAAAATTGATAATATTAATAATAAATAATATTAATTATTTTTATTGATATTAATAATATTAATATAATTAATATTAACATTTGCTAATTAATAATATTAATAATATTTAAAAATTAATAATGTTTAATATTGATAATATTTAAAAATATTATTTAATATTAATACAATCCTAAGTTCAAATTAATATTGAAATCAAATCGTGATAATAAAGACTTGAGTTTATTGTTTTTTTGTTTTATCTTTATGACCTAAGAGGCCCGCACTAATTCCTAGAAGGGTCCCCAATATTTTTAAGGTTCATAATTGTGGTCCAAGATTTACTTAATTTCCATCTGTCATTGTCATCTCTATAGCCTCCCAGACACGGCTCTTTGTGTACGGGTCAATGCCAATAATAACCCTTGCATTCTCTATATCGAGATGGTGTTTAGAGGATTTTGAATGTTATGCCAGTGCCGATTTCTTTATCCTTTCATGAATGATGTCCGCTTCCTTCAACCTTGTATGTACCAATCGACCTGTCTCGCCAATATAAACCTTTCCACAATCCTTGCAAGAAGTAGCAAGATATAAAATCCTTGCAAGAAGAAACAATGCATTAGGTAATGTACATAAGTACAATAGAGATATGATTCCAAAATGATTTCACACACTAATTTCTATTGTAAAGCATGTTTTCTATTTTAATAGTTGAAAAGATATACAAGGAAAATATCAAAATCCAGAACTCAATCCATATATAAATGTTTCAATTATTGACAGAGAACATGATGAAATGCTTGCATTACGGATCCAAAAACAACATTCTAGTGCAAATTTATTTTCAGCTTTAAAGTAATACAATTACTTAAGTGCACTCACAAACTTGGGTCAAACCTTCTACTTAATTCTCCATCTCAACAACAATATAGTTCTCAGAAAACTGATCAAATGATATAATCTACTAAAGGTTCTTCTAAGGGTAGACATTTATAGTGGAGTTCAACAAAATCCTAGAAAACTATACATCACCTCTAGTCATGACTCTTAATGATGTCTCTGAGGTCTCTTATCATCAAGAATCATATTGTAAAGATGACGGCAGTGACAATGTCATGTCATAGACCATATCGTACATATAGTTTGTCTCCAATGTTGATTGCCATGTGGTTGCACATGTTTACTACATAACAATAACTTGCTGAGAATTCGATCAAGCTCATATCATCCTTTGGTCATAAGGGAAAGAACTCTAACACAATTGACCAGAATGTATTTGGTTGAATATGGAAGGGATTATACAAGAACCAACACTAATTGATTCTTAAAGTATTTAGCAGGAACCAAGATCTCATTAAGAAGCAAAAATTCATTTGTTAGTTGATTTCCTGGTCTCCCTTATAACACTGACATGAGTTTTAGAAGACTGGAGGAAATGTAGAACTTGACCTCCTAAATATAAAGGCAGCTTATGAGTGCCTTAAATTTCACAGCAAAAAACAAGAGAATGATAGCTATGGAAGAAGGTTGTCAGCTCTAAGAATGGTACTAGATAAGTAAGACAACAACCTGTATTTAGGAAATTTTTTAAATATAGAGAATGTAGGTGAATAAAAACCCAAGAAAGCCCAATTATGTCATCAGAAGTTGCTAGACTCATGGCCTAAATGGAGGGTACTCCACCAAAGTACCCCTAAACCTTTGGCCTCTACAGGTATGATATTCCAAGGAATTTCTTCTCTTATTCTCAATGTCAGCTATAAAAAAAGTACAAAAGATAGAACATAAGTTACCTTTCCATCTTCTGCAACAACTACTGGATCTGCACCTTGTGTAATAACAAATATCCTCTTGTGAGTTCCAGTTGCCTTTGGTAGTGCTGACATCTTTAGAGCTATTTCTTCAACATTATCATTCTAAAAAATATAAAATAGTTAGTAAACATCTCTACACCATTCATGCTTACAAATACAGTGGTTAGAAATTAAGATATCAAATAATTTACCTCCCACCCTTGCACCCGTGCAAAAGTCCTTGCTTTAGTCTCATTTCCAAAAAACATAATCCATATACCTAAGACAAAATACCAAGATATAATGAACAAATTCAAACAGTAAAATAATATATAACATAGGGAATTCAGACATCATAGAAGAAAAAAGCCAAATCAACTTGGCATGAAATTAGAAATGTTTTTCTATCTGTGCAATCATCTGCTATCTAGATATAAAAAAAACAACACAAGGAAGTAAGTCTTACGGAAAGACTTTCATCAATGCATTAGAAAAAAATTCGCAGATAAAAGGAGCTGCAAGATTCATCATAAATATTTGCACAACATGAGATACAAGAGTCATACAAGATATGAGACAAACCCTTTGGTATGGACATTGTTAATTTGCCAAACAACCAATAAAACAAAATAACCGGTATGCTACCAGATACCAGGGTGACTGCAATACCTTTCCTTTCTGAGCTGCATGTTCAGCCACAAGTAGAATTGACTGAGGCGAGATTGTAAGGAAAAAGCCAGCTATATAAAAGAACTTGACCTTCTCCACTGTACAACAAAAAATAATTTTCCTTTAAAATGAACACTAAGTCAAACCCAAACATAGAGAAAACAACTTAAACAGAGCAAGACCTTACAGTACATTACCTAAAGCCCAGTTTTCTGGTAATTTCAAGTGTTTTGATTTGTAGCAATTTGGTGCTGACAAATTTGCAACCAGTGACCTGCACATTACAAGGTTAAATTTTAAACAAGTGAAGAAAGCAACATCTAACAATAATAGGTGGATGAAGAGAATAGTATGGATAGGTCAAGAAACTCAGGTGTTGGGCGTCAGTGGCCAAAGAGCTAGTATTATACAATAACATTGATAAGAGAACTTTTCAGTCCTCATCTTTCACCCCCAACCACAAGAACACCGCATGTACCAGTTGGTTTTGTTTCATCCTCATAATATTGCACCTATATGAAATGCAAAAAAAGTTCCTCATATTAATGATATTTAGGAAAACATAGTACTCTTGTAAATATCAGCCAAATGAAAGTATAAAACAATGCAAATGAAAAATACTAAAGATAACTGAACTTACATTGACTCCAATAGCCTTTGAATTTTTCTTCATCTTTACCCCAAACTTGTCCTTTCCAATGCACCCTATGTAGCTTGTTGCACTAGGAATTTGGAGCATCCACTATAAAATATAATCCATAGAAAAGTACCTGATCAGAGACGAAGAGAACTAATAGCATTTGAATAAAAATATAGAAACATGTTCATTTCAAGTGAAGAAAGAGATGATCACATGTGCAACCTTGATAGAGTTATGTGTGGCCGCTGCATTTCATAAAATGACAACAAACCAGGAAAGAGATATTAGTTACTTTGAAAGAGCCACTAGTATTTCAAACCTACCTAACATCCACAGTATCATTTTCCATGTTCAACATTTTGAGGTTCAGATACCATACATCCTGCGATATACTCAACATTTTTGCTCTCAGCAAGTTCTTGATACCTAGTTCAATCAGAAAAAAGGGTAAATAAAATTTTAAGAAACAGTCCACAACAATTCAAAAGAAAAGAACTATATAAACTTAATCAAAAAATTATAAACAAGAACTTAAGGCCAGGTAGACCATATGCATGCAACCATAAAAATGTAGATCACCAAAAAATGCAAACAGACTAAAACAAACTAAAAACAGAAATGGGTAGATGGATAAATCACAAACTTTGCATCTCGAAAGTGTGTGATACCTCGAGGAGACTTGGTTAATTGCAGGAAGCACAGCACTTCCACACTATAACATGGATAAATGCTTATCACATTAACACAACATCACATATCAGAAAGACTTGGTTAACTACCTAATCACAGAGACGTAGGGGTTTTGAACTTGGGTCATCATCAAGGCGAGCACTCCAACCTACAACTAGACTACTGCCAGAGAAAAACATCGGTAAGTTGTATTAAGCTTGATACACTTGCAATGGACTATGAGAATACCACAAATTTATTGAAACCCATGCAACCAGATACATCCGAAACCTGTTGTATTCAACAGATCAATTAACACTAACAAATCTTATCGGAGATTTAATCGCGTGGAAATAGTATGGTAACATTGAGCTCACCCATCAATATTAAATTACAAATAGTAGATAAACAGTTGGATCAAATGACTAGCAAATGACTTTTCTCTATAGTTGGTCATGAGTTCAAGGTCTCATGGGATGATCTAAAGACAAAATAGAATAGATCCAGCTAATGTGTTGCAAAATCCAGAGCTAACACTAAACTCATCTATTCATCACGACACCAAAAATAGTTCGATCCAATGTAAGGGGTTCAAATCGCTCGGAATGTTCATACAGATAAAATATCATGAAAGAAAATAGATCCATCAAAACTAGTAGCAAACCGAGAACATACATTGGAACGTGATGGGGATCTGCCAATATTGTGTTGTTGAGCTTCACATCGTATCTGGAACAAAATCCATTAAAACACATTAGCATTCAAGTTATTTACAGATCTAAAACCCTAAAACACATAATCTCTTCAGTCAAAAAATGCTCAGTTCTTCAAAAAATCCTCATCTACAACAAAAAAAATATCCAACAGGGGATTGCCCATGCCGAAGAGCACGCCTTCCATAGCCATTTCCTACTTCTTGGTAGACTGAATTTGTCTGTATTTCTTTCAGGAATCGATCACGTGATGTCTGCTTGGTGTGAGGAAATAAACTTGCTCCACAACTCCTCTTAGGACTGCATATTCCATTTTTTTAAATTAAAAAATATCTTAATATTAATATTTTATTTAATTTCAGATTTCAAGTTAGTGGCTTCTTTGGTTGGGCCAAATGAGAGAATCACACCAATTATTGTTACAATGCAATGGTCTATATGCATTTGGTGGGTAGGTTAGAATGAGTGGGTTAGTGAGGTGGGCCTCTTATACCAAACCATGAAAAGTAACCCATCAATTTTTAGGTGATTTCTTCCATTTCTTTTTTTACTATTTTTTCTCAGGATTTAAGGGAATTACGTGGAATTACTCTTTTATTTTTGAGGTCTTTTTAAGATTAAAAAATAATTAATAACAAATTTTGAATTTTGAATTATTATTTAGAAAATTTAATCTTTATTTATATTATAATTTTGTATTATCTAATATCTTCATTTACTCTATTTATGTAAATTTAATAACTTATATTTATAATTCTAACAACTCCTACCACATTTTGGGCAAAAATATTAGAAAATGAGCTCTAAAAGTGGTCTTAATCATCAATTGACTACTTTGGTTAAAAACTTAGAGAGATACTCTCAAAATAAAGTCCCACTAAAAGGGCCAATGCCTGCTTCGAGATTTGAATTTAGGTAGAGAAAGCTAATTATTACCCTAATTTTTTTTTTAACTTATTATTTTCTTTTTTCTTTTTCTAAATTTTACCTTTGTGTTAATTTTCTTTCTCTTAAATAAAATATATAAATTTGACTTTTTTTTAGAAAAATAACTTTATATCATTAAAATTGGGATAAATATTATGAAAAAAATAACTTTATATCATTAAAATTGGAATAAATATTATATTCAAAGTGGGTTGGTTGAGAACTAACTCATCATGAATATGAATAGCACTTGTTTGAATTACTATACTTTACAAAGAGCTAAAATGGGTAGATAGCCTTTTTCAAGATATGTAAGACATTGGCAATTGGAACATGTCATATCTTTTTGAGTTGATCTATCTTTAACTATGGAGGTGCTTAGTGTAATCATAATATGATAGCTAAAGAGTTTTTCGATCTATTTGAGTGACAGGGTCAATATTCTAGGCCCAATAATTACAAGAATTTGGATTCATCTTCATAAATGATAGCTTTAGACTATGAATGTTTGATTGATTCAATCGTTACAAGTTTTTCTCTGATCAAGGGATGTGTACAAGAGAGGATATTTCCCTAAAAAAATAGTGTTCTTGACCTTCCAAATTGTCCATATATAATATGTTGAGGCTATACTCCACATGCTATAGAGACTTTTAAGGCTTCCATAGACCACTACTCGAATTCTAAAATAGTTGGTTAGCATTTCCCACTAGTGGATTAGCCAAACTTACAAATTTCTCCCATTATTCTCATACTTATATGGCACAAACACAATGAAGGAAAAGGCGGGAGCAATCTTTACACTTATTCTAGCAACATGAGCACCATGTAAGTCCTTGAATACCTTTGTGCTTTAGAGCTTCCCATGAGAGGATTTCATTTATACTACAAAATTTGAAAAAGTTGTCACATTTTCCTAACATTTGAGATCCCAATTTTTCCTCCATATCTTCAATTTTTGGATTTAAACAAGTTTCATAAGTGATACAAGATAAACTTGTTTAAAAAAATAAACCCCTATTGGAGAATCTCGCCTAAGAATATTTTCTCGTTCTCTAAAATGATTCAAACTCCATTGAAGAATGTCCCCACATATGTTAGCATACTCCTCTTAGATATAAATGAGCCAATTAAGAGGGTCTTCACATTCTCTAAAGGGTCTTGTATTTAGTTTTTACTAGCCTGTGACCCCATTTTCCTCACAACTCTATCTTTACCATTAGTTACTTTGGATATATAGCATTTTAATAATGGTGTAAATTTTTGGAAGGATGCACTAGCATACTCATGAAACTCAAACTCATTGTTACCCTTCCATTTCAACATTTCCTATAATTTATGGTTGTGCATAATTTAACCTTTGTTTCATTTTCATTTATAAACTACAAGCATGAGACATCTCATCCATACTAGGATTTAGACTACACCTTGTTTCTCTCAGTACGAAAACGGAAAAAAAAATAGTTCATTCTTTCTATTACTCATGTTTTCTTTTCACACCCCACCCCACCTACTTTAATTCTTGTTGGAAGCTATTACTAAAAGTATCAAATTCCTAAACCATATGTTGGCATTCTTACTACCTATTGGCATTCCGATTACTAAAAGTATCAAATTGCACCACATGTTTCTTACTACCTATTGTTTCTATTGCTTCTTTTTGGATCAATGTATCTATTTTGACACATTCCTCATTTCCCTTAACTGACTTCTTGTCATTATCCAAGAATTTAGTATAAGATTTCTCATCTACAGAAATCTTGTATGCATCATTCTGTCGAGTCACACCAGTTGCCACTGGCTCCACTAAAGCAGTTGCAGCCTCAACACATGTAGACATAGCTTCCTGAGCCCGGTGACGTCGTTTAGAGGGAGGTAGGGCAGCTTCATCACTCGATAGGCTACTTCTCAAATGATATTTATCAGCAAGCAAGTAGATCATTTGGTAAAATATGGAATTGGGCAAATATGAATTCTGTACAAAGTATTGAATTTATGGAGATTTGGGAAAATATGGCTTCCTTACACAACCTGGGTGATGATGTATCACTTGACTACTTTGTTTCCAGCTGCTTGGTTGCATTTGGTACTTGTTTTAACATCCCTTGTGGGCTCCTCCTTCCACATAGTTTGCATTCGGTGTGGTTGTGGTGAATTGGCATATGCATTTGATAACCCGTGATGCTCTTTGTGATGAATGTACAAGCATTATCAATGGGCATGGAGTCAAAGGATGAGTAGCGATAAGAATTAACAATGACTGGTAGTGGAATCATTTAGGAATGGTGGCAGATATGAGAATTACAGTCCACTAACACAAAGCATTAGCTAGAATGAATTTTATGTTAACTTTAGAGGAATGGGTGAAAACATTTGAATATGGATGAAATCAAATCTTCCTATTAGAGGATGAATTGTGAATCATATATTTTCATTCAAATATTGTAGACAACATATATAAATGGAAAACTTAGAAAGAAAACATTTACAAAGGAAAACATAGACCGAGAAATATTGGCACATGAATCTCTTCTTTGAAAAACTTTGTACTTCTACATTGATAGTTTTAGTAAGCTCAGACAAACATTTCACTATAAATATTGTTTCTTTTTCTCAAACTCTGAACCCTCCGTACATTGCCAAACATGAAGAATATATACAAAATGTTCTTCGTAACGAACCCTAACTATGTATTAGCAAAAAAACTAGTTTTTTCTCACAAATGCCTAAATTTATGGAATTATGTTTTGCTTCTCCTCCCTATGAAACTTCATAGGTTTTAATCTATATTTTAAATTGTATAATGTATAAGTAAATAATATGTGTATATATTTAATTATTTTAAATCACATAACATATGAACTATATATATTTATTTATATTAAATCTTTTAACATATGAACTATAGTAAGATATTTATATCAATCATATATTATTATTATATTTACATATTTTACCATTATTAAGGTGAAAGAAGTTTATATATCATAAGGTGTTTATAAAATATTTACCTATTTTATAAATTATATTAAGTATTATATTTATATTTCTTACAAGTATAGTATGGATGGACTATGAATGTATGTATTTTAACATAATTCCCTAAAATGAAGAATGTTTTGTTGGGAGAAAGAAAATGGGAACAATTTCAATATTATGTTTCCCTTGTGGTTTGAATTTTGTACTTTGGTGGGGTGTTTTAGAATAATCTCGCTTGTTATGCATGCTTTAATTGGTAAACATACCCCATATGCTTTAAATGATGACGATGATGAACTAGATGACACTGACAATGATGATGTTTTTGATGATGATTATGATGGAAATGATGATGATGATGACCATCGTCATCATCTTTGTCATTGTCATCATGATTATCACAATAGTCATCATCATCGGCATAATCATCATCCATATCATCATCATCGCCATTGTCCTTGAGATCTTCATCATCATGATTATTGGCATTTTCATCAGTTATTCATCATTACCTTTGGAATAAGAAATAACATCTACCAAAAATATGTGATTAGTGGAAAAGGGACATGGAGGACACACACGATTTATGCATGAAAAATAACAACTTATTTTTTAAGATGATCAACATCATCACTCTCATTGTATTCATCATCATTGTCATTGTCATCATCACCATCATCATCATTCATTTCATTGCCATCATAATCATCGGTGATTTTGTCATTGCCATTATCCTCATCATCATCATCATCATCATCATCATTGTCATCGTTCTCCTCATTATCAACAACATTGTCATCATCATCATAACCATCCTCAATATCATAATCATTATCCTCATTTTCATCTTCAACATCTGGGTGTAAAACTGGATGCAAAAGTGAATAAAAACATGGATGCAACAAAAGTAGGCGCAAAAGTGGGTGCTTAATGGGGTGCAACAAAAATGGATGCAAAAGGTGATGCAAAAATGGATGCAAAAAATGATGCAATCATGGAAGCAAAACATGATGAAAAAAGTGTCGCAAAAGTGGATACAACCATGGATGTAAAATTGGATACAAAATTGGATGCGAAAGTGGATGCAAAAGTAGTCGTAACACCCAACACAAAACCTGATGCAAAAGTGGATACAAAAATGGATGCAATAACTGATGTAAAATTGGATGCAAAAAAAGGTGCAAACATGGATGCAAAAGTTGAAGCAAAAGTGGGTGTAAAAGTAAGCGCAAAAATGGGTGTGAATTGCGACATGACAAAAGTGGATGCAATAGTAGATGCAAAAAAAGATGTAAACATGGATGCAAAATAGGATGCAAAAAGGGATGAAAACGTGGGTACAAAAGTGGATGAAAAAATGGATGCAAAAGTGGATGCAAAAGTGGCTAAAACAAAACGAGATGCAAAACTAGACTCAAAACAGGATGTAAACTTTGATGCAAAACTTGGCGTACAGAGGGATTCAAAAAAGAAGCAGAAGTGGATGTAAAAAATGATGCAAAAGTGGATGAAAAAAATGTTTGTAAAAGTTGAGGCAAACATGGGTGTAAAAGGGGGCACAAAAAGAGTATATGTACAAACTAGGCGCAAAATTAGGTGCAAAACTAGGCTCAAAACCTGTCGCAAAACCTGATGCAAAACCTGGCGCATAACCAGGTGCAAATTACGCTGCAATTTGTGCCAGATTTAGAGAAAGGATGCAAAAAATTCCTAAAATAGCACCAACCCGTGAAATTGCGCCATTTTGTCCAAAAATTGAAGAAAAATACAATGAAAGATGGTCTAGATGCAAAAGGAGACGCCAAATCCAATTTTTGTTGTAGTGATAGGATTTACACAAGCACATATATAGAGACATATATGTGCACCATGGGCGCATAATTCTTATGAAGCCGAAACATATGCCATTGGATAAAATAAACATTTTGAAAATGTAGAGACATTATCTAATGGCCGTAGAAACCAAGTAAATCCTCTAGTTATTCCAGATACCATGAGAAGGCTAAGAGTGGAGTTACAAAATTACAAAGTAGATAATGAAAGGACCATTAAAGCCCAGTAAGTGAAAAAATATATGAATGCATACATGCTTCAAATATTGAAAAAAATACATAGGAGGATGGACCATGGGTAGAAATCAAATAATGATGATAATAGTAGGAATAAATCTAGGATATATTTCACAAGAGGTTCCATATCTAAAGAAGAATGTCTAAAGAGATAAACTAGATTTTTTTTTAGCGATTCATTTTTCTCTTAGGACTTGTAGCATCCCAACCACCTTTGTGACCCTTTGAGGCCAATGTGGGATTGAAATCCACTCTTTGAACTTATAAAAATATTTTGTGACATGGACTCAAAAATCCATCAACCCTTCCTCAATATAATGTAACTTCCTTGGCAATAGGATTTACACAAGCACATATATATGTGCACAAATATAAACATAACATGCAAAAGTAGGCATATTCATAACTAGAGGACAAATATAACATTAAATATTACATAATCATAGTAAACAATGAATACTTATCTTGAATGGAATATGGTCAAGGAAATTGGATTTTTAGGATAAATGTTCCACCCAAACGTAGGTATAAAACTATGAAACCACCCCCAAGTAGGGCTATGAAGACACTTTGGTGAAGAAAACCTACATGATTTTATATTCCAACCCGAAACCCATTTTCTCTCAATGTTTATCCAAATGCATCCAAATATTCTAAATGAATCTCACTTAGCCATCAAAACCATGGAATTCCTTCCAATTTCCCTACACAACATGAGCAAAGATTTCCCTTCATTGTTCCATAGTTCTATTAGAAAATCTATCCCTTATAGTGCTTACTAGTGAGTGCAATAAGATTTCAATCTATTGTGTACATTTTAAGCATCCCAGGTAGAAATCAACATTGGATTCTCATCCATATCATGGAAAATAATTTAGGGTAAGGTTCCTATATTTCCAACCTATGTGCTCACCTACATCCAACCTAGATTCATTCTCCTGCTGCCACTTCGTGGCTTGCATTCACATGTGTGGAAAATTCCCACCAACAAAGCCTCACTGATAGGGGTTCTCACTTTGTCGATGCCCAACCAACGCGATCTCCCTGAGCACCAACCCAGATAGGTTTTACCCTTCCTAGTAACATCCGCAGAGCGGGTGAAGTCTCACCCGAGATGATCAAGGGAGAGCTGTCAGAGGCAAGTTTTTGGTAGTAAGAAGGGAAGATATGGCATCCATAGCTTCGAAAACATAACTATTAGATTACAGAACTAAGACAGTTGTTACAATTCATCTTCACAACTGTGGATCTAACAGATCGCATTATTCATTTATCGGAGCAATATTATTCATAAAACAACTTTAATAAGCTTCATCATCATTTATCAGAATTGCGATAGAATTGGGATAGATCGCATCATCAGTTCATTGCAGCAACATCAGTAAATCATAAACATATTCAAGACACTTCTCATTGACATCACAGCAGAGAAAATAGGAAAAAATAAGACAACATTTAGGAAACAACCATCATGTCATATTAATTCTACGCAACAAATCCAAAACAGATAATTCTTCTCCACACCAGGAGACTGATTACATCCCAAAATTCAGTATCTGACATAGAAAGATTGCAACATATTGATCACTCTCAGATAGTGCCTTGGACTTGTATCGCACTGATCATGATTCTTATCTTCCTCCTATCATGTCCTTACAATTGAAAAACTAGCTCTATATATAGGCTTGCGCCTTTACATCAAAGGTCCACTTCTAACTGAATTCTAACCACTAATGACCTATGTCCACAATATGTGGTCAATTAATACATTAAGTATTCAAAAATGGTTATCCTTCTTCCCATTGCCCTGATATAGACTTGCACGGTGTCGCGTGAGCTTACGCAGCTGCTGTGACGTTGCGTAACTCACTTACCCAAAACCCCTGCCAACAGGCTCCCAACACAGTCTTGTGGGTAGTCCTTGAGCCATGTCAGGTTGACAGGGTATATGCTAATGTCTTGGCCTTGAAATATTCAAACTACTACAAGATCTCTCGAACATAGAGTTGGACTCTGTCGGTAGTCCTTTGACAGTTGAGCAAATCCTGCTACACGGGGTGCGTTGGCCTAGCCTTGCCATCGATCATCTCTTGTACAGGAATAAACACCTTATAACTGAAGGTCTAGTGTTACCAACATACTCATAAAACTTGCAGGCAATTGACTCTAGAGTACAAAAAAGGAAATAAGAGGATAGAATAGACTCACCCGATACACGACGGTTGATCCTAGCTTTGTCCTCTTCCTCTCTGCTTCTCCTCCAAAGCCTTTAGGGATGCTTCTCCTTCACCTGTCAAGAGTAAATTATCCAAGTGCAAGATGATACATGTATATAAAACAGGTTATATAAATCATATACAAAGTGCTTAATCATAAGTATTCATCAAACCATGATACATGAAAGGCATTCAAAACACATATGGAAGAAGGATTCTTTTTATTAACAATAGTGAATGAGTTCAGATTACAACCCAATGCCTGAGACAAGGACTCCTCTGCAACCAAAGGATTCTGAGTTCCACTGCTCCAAAGACTTCTGAATAGACACCAATAGCATAACTTTGCTCTCCAAGTATTATTGATTAATACCCTCCCCAAGGCCTTTATTTATACTTAGTGAAATAAGGTAGTTTCGAGGGTTGAGGGGGTTGAGACAGTTAAGATGGTTATAGTTAAGGGCTTAACAAATCTCAAATAATCATGATTTATTATTTTTAATGTCAAATGAAGGTGTACGCGGGTATTAATACTGGAAACCCGCGTATGACACACGATTTCCTCCAAGGGGAGCCCGCGTGCAGATCTATATGCGAGATGCAATTACAGATACTTGCGTACAACACGTGACATGCTTTAATAAAAGTCACATATGTACGTGAGTTGCATATAAGAAAAGGAACTTACAACACTTGACATATTCAAAGGTAAAAATAACCAGCTGGATGGATGATAAATGTAGTTCATAACATGCCCATCTATAGTGTTTTAGGAAACCTTCAATCCATAAATGTCCTTTTGTGTGCCAACATAGGGAATGTCGGCACTCAAATGGAGAAGTGCCATTTAGGTAGATAACAGATGCCCCCTAATGTGTGAGGTCAGAGGGAAGCGATGGCCGAAATACATTATAATCTTTATCTTTGGAGAACTCAGAAATCCAATGGAGAAGAGGAAGTACCTGAAACAAATACATAATAGTGTCATATACAAAGTCATATCTGAGGATGCTATGTTCAATATACTGGAACACTAGCTCCTTTACAATATTTGAGTACATCATATGATACGGGTACAAAACCACATATATTACAACGGTGGATCGAAGCCACAATATACAATAATGATGAGTCTTCAAAGATCTGGAAGTTGTGTACATAAATAGAACATAATCTTGCTCAACTTAGTTCATAGGTGAGGAACTAAGGTCTTCATAAACAATCCCAAAGAACCAGTATAATCCAAGCCATGTGAATAAATGTAGGCTAAAGTCAAACATGGAAAGGATTCAACAGTTTTTCAATCAATAAGTGATAATCGACAACTGAAGCAAAAGAATTCACCAATGATGAAAGTGAATCTTGAGGTATGATCGTCAAAACTCTAGGTCTTCGTCATCAGGAAGTACTAAAACGGAACCATGCTATGATAACGAAGGCAATAGATCCTCCAACGGATCACAAGAGTGACTAGGAACTGGGTAAAAGAAGGGAGACACAATAGATAACAGATATGACAATGATGGGATCAAGATACGGATAAAACATTGAATTAAGTCCTTGAACAGTGAGCACAACATAGAGATGACCCAAGGCAGCTTTTTAACTCATAGATAGAACAACTAGACTTATCTGGCATGTAGGAGACATGATCAGATTCCCAAGGTATAACGGACAAGAGGAGGAGTAGGAAACTCAAAGTAATAGCTGAACGGAAAGTAAACACTAAGACATGGGTATCACAAAAGACAGAGAGTGCTATGTTCAAGGATGACATGCTGCTATTAATTCTTTCACATGATCTAGGAACTAGGAATCAAAATCATCAAAGAATAATTGACAAATACACATGAATTAGCAATAATTGGAACCAAAATAGGTTTCCTCTCTGTATCTTTTATAAACAATAAGGGTTACAATTCCCATGCATGAGCCATAGCTTAAATCAATGAATAATTCGAATACCTAAGGGACAATTCGAATTCCCATGCATGAGTCTAGCTTAACTGACTCTTTGCCATGCAATACCACTCAGTTAACCACTTGACAAAAACCCTAATTGACTCACCAATCCCTAACTGAAGTTGGAGTGCAATAAATGACTTAATCTCAACTAAAGGAGATCAAACACATGTCATAGCAACCAACCATGAAGTGTTAGTACTGCATGACTCCAATAAACCCTGATGAGGTTAACTGAAGCTGAACTGACCATCAGAAGTTGGTGAAGGCACCTTGTTCACTCCAGTTCATTAAATAATAATAAAATAATCATTAATTAATATATTTAATGAATGGAGGCGCCTTAACTGACTGTAACTGATTTCTTGAACTGAAAGTAACCACTAGTTAGCAATTAGGTGCATTAATGTCACACAGATCACCCCTGGAGTGCTCCAGTTAGCCTCCTTGACTGTAGGAAAGGCTAAGTTAGCCTCCTTGACTGTAGGAGGCATGGGTATGACTGGGATGATGGCAATTAATGCTCCACTGATGTCAATTAAACTTAGGATAGTGGTTTAACTAGGCCAATTTGACTGAAAGAGTGTGTATGATGGTAGATGTCTCCAACAGCTGCCACTACTGAAAACAAGAGAAAAATTCTTCCTTTCCTTCCTTGTTAAATTTTAATGAGTCCAGGAAAGTCAACTCGGATCCCTCTTCATTTTTTAACAAGCTTGAAGAGAAGGGAAAATAATGCTTGATAGTGTCATTGATTCGTGGATTTAATGAGCCCGAACTAGTACATGCTCAATTGGTGTTTTCACATTTAGAGAGTCTGAAAACTCCAAAGAAGACTCTAGGGGGGTCTTTTTTCATCCAATTTAGTCTCCTAAGGCTAAAAAAGTATAAAACATACCACAGAAGAACTCTCTTAACTTTCGTATAAGAAAAGGTGAACCTTTTTCGTACTTAGTCAGGGAGGCCCGAAAAAGGTTAAATTACCACCTACCCAATGCTCCTTCCAAAATAGCATAAAATAGATTGAGTTTTACGAGTGTGAAGGAAAGAAAGATCACTCAGAAAGATCCATTTGATTACGAGAAATGGGGCTTACGACAATAAAATCGTTGCTTTGTTCTTAAGTGTTTAACGAGCATGACAAAGACACAAAGTACACTCATAATCTTTTTCATGTTTAGGTCCAGAGCACAAAAAAGAGAAAACTAAGCTCATACCGGGCACTCCTTTTCCGTAAATTTAGTCCCTTAGGTCCAGAAAAGTGATAAACCTATGCCTGAGAATACTCTTCTCAATTCAAAATAGAAAAGAGAGGGATCCTTTCTCATATTATTTCGCATGGTCTGAGAAAGAGATAACCTACCACCAATGCGGATGCCCGTTCACATATTCTTAATGAGCTTGAACAGACAAGTTAACTCGGTAGTCAAGTCTGTTTTGACGGAGTCAGACTTGGGCCTAAAGAAACTCCATAAGGGTGGAGAGTCCTATAAAGGGATAGCTTGTAAAAAGAGATTCCAAAGAAGCTCTATTTGGTGTGAAAAATATCTAAAAGGATACCCCTGTACCTAAAATAGTTGCGGCATGAGTATCAAAGAACAACATAGGTTTTAAAGGAAGATACTCATGAAAAAAGGGTCCTATCCATGGAAGAACAATGGTAAAAACAAGGAACTAATGGTTTATAATACCATAGTCCGTGGAAAAATGTTGATTGCTAAGGTTAATGTGGATTGAGTATAGATGCCAAAAATGCATTGGAAATGACAAAACCACCCTATGGGAGCAAAAAACACTTTATAATGATGAAAAACCTGTTTCAAGGAAAAAATAAATATGGTATTAGTTGAATAGATTTCAAACTATAGGAAAAAACCCACTTTGAGAAATAAAATTTCTATAAATAGTTCAAAATCAAAACAAAACTCACCATTTGAATTTTTAGCCATAAAAAGCAAGTTTTTACCTCTACCTTCATTCGATCGTTGTGGACAATCTAGTGGATGAAATCAAATTCCACAAGTTGCAGGTAAGCCTACACCTCGAGCTCTTCATTTTGATCCTAGAAATTATTAATTTTGAGTCCCAATTTCATTATTAAAAGCATCCTAAAGCATGTCACAGCGCGTACATGGGTTCACAGTGTAAAGACTCGCGTACACGCGTTCTGTACGCGGGTTGCCTTTAGAGACAGTCATGTACAGTATGCGACATGTCTAGCTAGAGAATCGCGTGTATTGCGTGAAGGATAAAAAGCTAATTATAGTAAAAAAAATTTGAAATTTTATATGAATATAATGAATCAAATTACTTGTTTTGCTAGGTGTGAAGTTGGTGTTGGAATGGAGGGAACAGGAACATGAAATAATGGACCAAGAAGCACTCCAAAGTGCACCCACTATACATGCATTGCGAACGAGTGGGTTATTAAAGTTCTTTTGCACATCACCCATGCGGGCCAATGTCCGCCGATTGGAGTTCATGATAAACTATTGGGATCATGATTTGGGGATGTTTGACCTACAAGGTGAGACTTTGGAGATTACTACTGAGGACATATATTTCATTACCGGTCTGTCACGACGAGGAGCACCGGTCAAATTAGAGGGCACTGATAGGGGCGGTGAACCTTTAAGTGTCCAGAACTACATAGATGTGTTTTGCACACCAGGTACCCAGAAGAGAGGGAGCTGTGTCCCCATTGTACATATCCGTGATTTCACACTATAGGTACTTACGAGCACCATCGTGAGGATTGCAGGATCCTCCTCATTACATTTGGATACACGGAACCAAATGAGGTTGGTGATGGATTGTATGCATGGTGCCCTCTATGATTGGTGTTCGGGAGTTGTCCCCATCATGAAAAGACAACTCTCTAATTGCAAGAGAGGAAGGTGAAAGAACTTTGGGTATTCGAGCATATTGGTTGCCTTCTTCTTCTTCGAGAGTACTAGGGTTGAGCCCCGCCATACCTCTACCAGTTCGATCTCCACGTCAGCTGAGGCTGAGTAGATGGGGAGACATCTTCCTCTATCAAGAAGGAGGAGACACAGTGCAGAGTGTATATGATGATGATTTCTATATCTGGTGGGAGCGACAACTACTGGCACTAGAGTAGTTTCCATATGCCAGCATGGATTTTTGAGGTGATCCAGACCTTGTCCTCCCTCCAGGAGGAGCATGGGGAGAGCTAGGTAAACAATTTTTTAATTTTTAACATTTTTAAAATTTTTATGAATTTTAAAATGATAGATATATACATATGTATACAAGTATTAATCCTATAAACAAGTCAAAATGCAGATATTGGACCGGTACGCCCTGAGGGGCATCCACGCATGTTTGTTTGTCTTGTTGTAGGCGAAGACCCGTTGCTGATTAGGGTTCTAGAGGGAAAGCTGGCCAGGCTGACCCAAAGAGTTCCCACCTTGTGGATAGAGCATATCCCAGTCGTCATGCAGGAGTTTGTAGCTGGGGTTCCACATGTCTGGTTATGCCTTTTGAGGCGAGTAGCCAGAGCAGCACTTGTATACATAGATGCTGTGGAGGATGCCAAAGTCGAAGAGGCTGAGGAATCCAGAGTACAGAGAGACCATGGGGACCAAGGTGGTCCAAGTGACTAGGGTGGTCCTACTTAGATCTAGGACATTTTGATGGACTGCGATCCACATTTTTGTATATTATACAGTTATGATGGGATCTAAGGATCAAACTCGACCTATCTATGGACAGATATTTTACATATATATATATTGTTGTCGGTTTATTTACAAGTGTTTTTTATGAGCATGCTGTATATTTTTATGAAATGTGTGTTAGATGCCAATCTAAAATGTAATTAGCATATGCATCAGTCAATGAATTCTAATTTCGTGGAATGTGATTGAATATAATAACTTCAAAATTTCTTTTCAATAATCGAATTTGCATGAACTGACGTAATAGAATAGGATTTCGTACCTGATAATCTCGATTGAGCTGGGAGACCACAAGTTGAGATTCTAGATGGACCTCGAGCTGGGTGATACCACGTGACAAAGCATCCCATAGAAGCTCAATTACAACCCTATACTTAGCAACATTATTAGAAGCAGGACCTAGACAAGTGCCTCCTGTGGAAACTAGTTGTCCTAAGGGAGAGTAAATGACCCATGCTGCTGAAGCTAGATTACAAGTGTGGTGACTAGCGCCATCAGCGAACCCTATATACCTTTCAGAAGACATCTGCAACAACCAGCAGATGGTATAAAAAACAAAACCGAAAACCTAATGTACATAAAAATACATACAATAAAAATACAAGAAAAAGTGCAAAGCCTAAGCATAGTACTTCTTCAGGTAGAGCCCATTTCTAGGCTCAAGCAGCTTATTTCCATCAAAATCAATTAACTCATATGCGCCCTTCTTCAATACTTTCAACACGACATAAGGTCCTAAACACATGGCCTTGAATTTTCCTGCCCCCAGGGGTTCTTTGTCTTGGTCCCAAAGTAAGACAAGTTCCCCCTCAGAGAAAACCCGAGGTTTGAACGATTTATCATATTGAGTTTTGAACCTATTCTTATGAGCTTAATTAGCGGTCAGCGCATCTCTACGCTATTCATCAAGGTGTTCTAAATGTACCAGACGTTCCTCAAGCTCTGTCGTATCAGGTAACACATGAATATCTATTTTTAGAGACGGGATTTCACACTCAATCGGGGTAACTGCTTCCACTCCATGAACGAGTTAGAAGGGGGAGAAACCCAAAGCATTTTTTATGTTAGTTTGGTAGGCCCAAAGAGTAGGATATAGCATGATGTGCCAGTTAAAATGGGCTGCATCAATTGTACATTTAAGGATAGTCTTTAAAGTCTTGTTTACAACCTCAACTTGACCGTTTGCTTGCAGATAATATGAAGATGAATGTTCTTGTCTGAATCCGAGCATAGTGGTCAGTTCTGTCATCATGCTATTTTGAAAATGACTTCCATGGTCAGTGACAATCACTTTGGGTATACCAAACCGTGCTATAATATGATTGAATACGAAGAAAGCTACTGTTTCCCTGTTGGCTTTAAAAGTAGGCATTGCCTCTGCCCATTTCATAAAATAATCAACAGCGACAATGATGTATTTATGCCCCCCAGCCAAGGCTGGGTTGCATGTCACGTAATCAATCCCCCATTTCATAAAGGGGCCTACCGAAATAACGAGAAATAACTAAGTAGGATGTGACCACATTTTCCTGGTGTAAAGCTGACAAGGATGATAGCGCCTCACTGCTTCCACACAATATTTGAAGATTGTGGGCCAGAAATATTCGGCACGTAGTGTCTTCTGGGCTGTTGCTAACCCAGATAAATGAGCCCCACATGCTCCACTATGGGAATAATTTAGGACAATTTCTGCTTCCTCATGGGTAAGGCATCGACGTAAAATGGAATCTATCCCTCTTTGATATAATGTATCTCCTATGATGAGGTAGTTCTTGGCATGAATGCATAACTTACGTCGTTCCTCCTATGAGGAAGCTGTAGGATACTTCAAAGTCTGGAGATATATAAGAATATCCCCATACCAAGGATCAGAGGTGGATATCAAGAAGATGTGCTCATCTGGGAATGAGTCATCTTCAACGGATACATCTTATTTAGTAGGAAATTTTGGTATAAGTTCAACAAAAACTAAGGACTTCTTAGACTTAGCGGACTAAAAATCCAAGTCAAACTCTTAAAGAATGACTATCCATTTGTTAAATTTTCCCCCAACAATCCGTTGGGATAAAATATATTGAAACGGATTCACATCTGCCACTACTATTGTGGTCCTCAGTAAAATGTAGTGACGTAACCTCTGAATAGCATAAACAACTGCTAAGGCTAATTTCTCAACGTGGGAGTATCTAAGTTCAGGTCTAGACAAAGCATGGCTAAGATAATAAACAACATGCTTTACAAGCTTATCGTCCTCCTGGACTAGTACTACCCTAATGGTCCACTCATACACGGCCAGATATAATATAAAATCCCTAGAATAATCTGGTGGACGCAATAAGGGTTCCAACAACAAAGATTTTTTCAATGCCTCGAAAGCAAGTTGTGCAGTTTCATCCCATACAAATGGGGTGTCCTGTTTGAGTAGGCGCATGAAGTCCTTAGTAATCTTGGCATAGTTAACAATAAAACATCAAAGAAAATTAGACTTTCCTTGTAGGCTTTGAAGTTGCCTGATAGAACAAGGAGGAGGCAGATTTACAATGGCCTCAACTTTTAATGGATCCACCTGGATGCCTCTACTAGAGACAATGAACCCGAGCAATCTTCTTGACTTGACACAAAATACACACTTGTGGGGATTCAAGCGGATTTTATAATGTCTGCATCTCTCAAATATCAACCGTAAATGATTTGGATGTTGGATCCTCTTATGATAATGTGTAGGCAGATCATCAAGGTATGGTTCAACAATGGATTTAATATCATGGAAGGAAAAGTTCATAGCCCATTGAAAGGTTGCCCCAGCATTTTTCAATCCAAAGGGAATTTTCTTGTACGCGAAGGTACCCCAAGGACAAATGAAAGCAGATTTATGTTGGTCTTCTGGTTTTATTTGAATTTGATTGTATCCGGAGAAACCATCCATAAACAAGAACACTTCACTTCCCGCACAAGCATCTATAATTTGGTCTATAAATGGCATGGGATAGTTATCCTTAGGACAAGCTTTATTCAAATATCTAAAGTCAGTACAGACACAGATAGTCCCTTGCTTCTTATCAACATGAACAGGGTTGGATACCCATTCTGTCAAAGCTATGGGATAGATAAAACCAACCTTCAACAGCTTTTCAACTTCAGCCTTCACAGCCGTCACTTTGCGTGGGTTAACAGGTCTTAACTTTTGTTGAACCGGATTGGTATCAGGATATGTTTGGATTTTGTGTTCAACAATCGATGGATCAATGCCTGGAATCTCCTCATATGACCAGGCAAAGACATCGCGAAATTCCTTAAACAGGGAAGTATAGATAGCAATCTCTTTAGGAGAGCAATTTGCACCTATGTATATGTTTTCCATGACCTCAGGGTTTACAGAGATGTTAATAGGCATAGTGGCGGAAATATTTGCCATACTCCCCTCGGCAAACATTCCTTCCCTAGGTAAGGGATTCATAGATGTATCGACATCTTCTAACAGTCTCAAACGAAACTCTTGATTTTATATTCTACTTAGTTCTGGAAGAAAATAGGATCGATGGTGAAGATCTTCAAAAATCTTACCACGTCCACTCATGGCTTCCAAAATGGCTTCATCAGAAGGCAAAACCATGTCTAAACAATCTATAGAGGGAAAAGATTTTTCCTCCCATGCGGGAAAATAGACTTCTTCCAGATCCTCTGAGACTGTAAGAGGATCTGGAATGGGATCAACAGTGGCTTGAGTGATAGCTTGATAAGCTACCTCCACTGTCGATAAGGGAAATTCTGGTCCGTGGGGGGATGGGAGAACCCAAGGATCAATCCTATCAATATCCGTAACTATGGACCTCCCCACACCAGTAGAACCAATATAATTAACTGGGGCTGGAAGATCAAATGTGCCCATCGGTGATGTTTACATTCCAGCCCCCAAGCTCTGTGCAGCAGGTTTGATCCGATCAACCAATGGCACAGCGGACTCATTAGACTCTAAACAGCCTTTTCGAGTATAATCAAGTTGATAAATAGTAACCAACTTTCCCTCATGTGGAAAAACCACTACACGAAAAATGACCGACGCAATAGTGGACATCGCCTAAGTCCAGTTTCTTCCCAAAAGTAGATTATAGTCCAAAGGAGCATCAATCACTTCTACCTCAACAGACACTACTTTGCCTGCCAGCTTAATTTCAAAAGCTGGCTGGATACCATGCGGATGGAAGGACCTTCCATCGAAAGCAGTAAGTCAAGTGTTTGATGGGACCAGCTCTGGGGATCCCAGAGCTTTCCAACAGGTCAAGGACATAATGCATGTAGAAGCACCCTCATCAACAACTGCCCTTCCAATGGTCTTTCCACCATGGATGACATCTATTGATAAGGATACATGGTAAGGTAGGAGAATTTTAACATCAGACAAATGAAATTTCACCATGAGACTCGATGAGTCCATGCTGCCTAAAGCTGCTAAGAGGGAATCGCGCTGGGCGGGACAACTCTGTAGCACCTCTAAAGCTGACATTGCACACGGGCTTTGAGCTAAATCTTCAACCACAGAGTAGTTTGAAGTAGCCCTAGCATTAGGGTTATGCAAGGTCTTCTTGAAGACACCTTTCGGTATCTTCGGCATAATTTCAGCAGGTTTCTCTATCGTGAGAGGGTTAGAATTTTCACCTACAGCTTTACCCTTCTCAGAAATCTCTTTCTCATAAATTTTATTCCTTGTCTGTAACAAAGTGGAAGATCGAACCATGTTGATATAGTTTGGGTCAGGGGAGTTTTGAGTGCTCCCTGCTACATTAGAAGATGAAGTAGAGTTCTGTTCTTGGGGAAAACGATCCTTCAGGACAACCGGTTGTTGAGCTTTAAGCAGCTTCTGGGCTTGTTCCATAAGGGGACAAAGGTGAGTAAGGTGGTCCTCGTGGCACAACTTACATGGGAAATTAACCTTCTTCTTTTATTTCTTGCCCCCATCAGCATTGTTCACGGGATTCTACTTGTTTTGGTTTCCCTCTCCTTTGTTTCCTCTCTTTTTCTTCCCACCGAGCTGCTGATTTCCCTTCTGAGAGGTTTGTGCAAAAAAAATTGCACTCTGGGGGGAGGGGGAAACCTTTGCTGCCTCCACCGTAGACTGCTTGATAGACAACTGATGAAGTTGCTTAGCTAAAGACTCTACGGTGGGAGAGTTAACAGACCCAACCACACCATCGGTATGGGGTCTAGGCTTAGGCTTCTCCGCATCGTGCATAGGCCTCGGTGCCTCAGGGATAATCTCATACAAGATCCCAGATTGTGAATAAATCAAATCCAATTGCTGGGCCCTGAGAATGGCTTCTTCTTCGTTCATCACTCCTGAGATCGATACGTCCTTAGATATGTAGGGCAACAAGGATTTAAGGAACCACTCTAGAAGGAACTCAGGATGGATAATGGCTTTTATAAGGCTCTTTCGCTTCCTCCACTCTTGGATATGATCTGAGATGTGGGTAGCCTTGTTCTGCCTAAAGGTAGATAACAAGTCTGTTCCAAAATCATATCGGACCGGAAGCTGAATGTGGCTAAGAAATGCACTAACCAAGTCCCAAAAACTACTGAAAGCAGCAGAAGGCAATTCAATATACCATTTTTCCACGGTACTTGTTAAGGTTCTCTGGAATAGCCTCAACTTAACTGAATCTTCATTCAGTGAATTTGAAGAACACCATAAATGGAATGTGGTGGCATGAGCCCCAGGATATTCACCAACTTTTCCCTTGAATTTAGGGATGTCCGATGGCAATTTGGTGGGAACAGGTGGCCACAAGCGGTCATGCCTCATCGGGTTTTTCATCAACTTTGAAAAATTTGGCAAGTTTAACGTTGCCAGGAATGGAAGTTTGGGTCGAACCGGGGTACTAATTGTGCTAGCCTAGGGATTAGAAGGACTTGCCCTCGAATTATCATAGGTAAAGGTGGGGTTTCCCTTTGCCACCGGTTGTGAAGTGGGTATATTAATCTGAAACGAATTCTGTCACATACCCTAATTTTGTAAAATAATGTTATTTGTTTTAATTGGATTCCTAAGACATTATGTTAAATTTAATGCTAAGTTGAAACTGATGGCTCAGCAAAGTCAAAAGATGTGGAATGTAATTCTAAATATTTTATTTTTAATAAATAAAAAGTGGAGACAACAGCTTGGGAGAGCTGTTAATAAGAGTGTTACTAGTACAACTGGTGGAAGGAACTAGGTGGAGAGCAAAAGACAAGTGGCAGCATCCTCAAACACTTCCTATGTTGCAGGTAGCAACTTCCCTACTTTTGGGGTCATGATCCCCCAAGAAAGTGGGATCAGATTAGGTGGCTCAATTAATGACAACTAACCCAAAAAGACCTAGGCAATCTTTTAAAAGTACCTAATGTAGAGAGCTGAGGATGCTCAAATATTTTCCAGGAGAAGAATCATTCAGGAGGAATGCACTTCAATGAATTCATTGGGAAAAAGGGAAACTGTAAGGAAGGTGTTTGAGAGATAAACTGTAGTAACTTGATCTGAAACAACTTTCTAGCTGAGAGATTTGACTGACAAGTTCAAGACTGGTATTGAGTCTCAGGACTAGTACTTGATTATTTGTTGCACCTAGTTCCAACCAGGGAGACCAGAGCAAGCTTGGGGGTCCTGAGGAGTCGCTGTTTGAGTGCTCTCCAAGATTTGGTAGGGAGGAATGACCTCCCATTGCTGTTGTCGACCACGCTTTAAGAACATGTTCTACTAACTATTGATTTCTGTGTTATTATCTGTGTGCGATTGAATGATGCAATTGCAGTTTGTAGTGTAAAAACTTAGAGGATAGAATATCTTAGCTTCTTTAGTAATGAATTTATTCCTAATGAGAAACAAATCCTAGCTGTGTTTTTCCCCATCTGGAGTAATCCAGATCATACTCTAGCAAAGGTGGTGTATATAAATGAAGATAGTATGATGTAAATTTAAAATAAGATGTTAGATTGATTAAGAGAATGTTTACTTTTATTTGTTATCAGAAGAAATAGTATTCTGTGCATGGAGGAGGGTTAGGGTTAGACCTAGACTATGAATGTCAGATTTTAGAAACGAAAAAAGAAGCTATATCATTTTACAGACAGTAGTATGTTTGGTAGTTGAAACAGTTCTTTTTACAATATTCACTTTCAAAATCTTTATATCTACTTTGAATCAAAAGGAAGAGAATATATAAAAGTCAAAATATGTAGTGACAGGTTTAATTAGAATGCCATTTATCTCTACAAGTTATTTCTTTCCTGTATAGAATAAATAATTACTGTATTTTTTATAGCATTCAAACTGTGAGTGAGGATAGACAAACTTAGATTTATTTTTAAAGCTAAAACTATTTGGTTTAAGATTTTTAATTATGCTGTAATGTAAATAACCTTTTCGTTTTATCTAACTGAACTTAAACAAGTTATTCAGCTACTAACTTGTTTCTTTTATAATTTAAAACAAACACTACGATACAGTTCATAGAAAAGAATATAGATAGTTTGTTCTTCTTTTAAATTATAAATACTATTATTGTAATATAAATAGGATAACATAAGAAATAAACAATAGAATACTATCTCTCTATACACCTATAAATAAACTAAATATAAAGATAACATATATAATTATAGGAGCAATATTACTTATAGGTAATATAATATTCTTATTTCATTATAATAAATAACAAGTAAATATGAATTCTATACTTTAAAATATGTAACTATCAGTTACATAAGTACAACTATAAAAACATGAATTTACTTATATTCTGAAAGATGACAGTTATAAAACAATGTTTAAAATTTATTTAGAATGAAGTAAATCAAACCAAGATAATATAAAAACAATATACAATTATCCTAAATAATTTACAGAGTAAACTTAAATACAAATAACTTGCAGAAATGAAATTTACAGAACATAGACATGCTCGAATCACAGAGCTTAAATAATCAGTTATGCAATATAAGGAATAACCAAATAATTTACAGTATTGCATTGTAAATAAAATATAATTTAAAGAAATGATAAATATATTTTCTTCTTATCGCCGAGTTAGGGTAAAACCCTAGTATTTCAAAATATACAACAGAGGTGTAAAACCAAAGAGTTTAAGCTCTTCTATGCCTCTCGGCTTCAAACAAAATTCACAGAGTAAGGATTTAAGAGCCTTTCTATCATTTACATATATATACATAGTAACAAGAACAAAAACCAAAATTTACAGTCACGACCTAAGCCGGAAACCCCACATAAAGAAAGGGTTTTAACATCAACTAAAAAAAATGAACCAAGTAACCTAGGTAAACCAAAACCACGTGGGTTTCACAGGCCACGACGACCAACCATTAAATGTCCCATAAGAGACTGGACCAAGAAGAACTACCATGGGGTATCCAAGGCTTACCCGTGAGCAAGCTGTTGCCACAGCCTCGCACCAACCACGCAGAGGGATAGGTCGACACCTGTGAACAGCGAAGAACGATAATGTTAAAACCTTGTATCAAACATAAACTATTATGTAATAAAAAAATTCTGCAAAGATAATAAAAAGGTAAATAGTATTTCTTACCTTAAATCTTCACCGAAACATAGCCACCCATGAGAAGAAGTGCTACCACCAGCATGAAAATAAGTAAACATTTCATCAACTTCAAGGGAGAAGGTATTATTACACATTATCAACCCACAGCGACAAAGAGTTGCAGTCACCGGCCCAGCAAGTATAAACACTTGTGCCATAATGGTTCTTCAACTAAAAACATAGTATGCTGCTAAACCCTAAGACTCAACAAAACTTGAGAAGTGAAGCCACAATGCTCACTACTGAGCCAAGGAAGAAGGAGATTTTACAGTCTGGTAGGAACCAAGATGGGCAAGCCACGAAGGATAAACCCTGGAGGAAAAACCAACAACCCAGTTCATGTAGCAATTAGTTCGTTACAGCGTGTCTCTATGAGCGTTCAGGGTGATCTCACAACGAGCAGGAGATAAAGAAGCGAGCTGGGAGACTACCTGCGACGAGAAGCAGAGCGATGGGGTGAGCAACCAAGACTACCAACACAGTAGCAGAGCGGCTGGAGGCCGAGAAAAATGGGGAAAAATAATAATTTTAGGGTTCGACAGTGCTCCTTTTAACTATTTAACAGTTGGATGCGATGAGTCCACGTACTCATGGAAATTATTTGCATGCAGTGGGTGAAATTGTATAGTCTCGGCGTGTTCTCGGCATGCAATCAACAAACAATTATATTCCAATCACTTGGAGATCTCGAAACTTCTATAAGGTTCAACACCCCAAATTCAACCAAGCTTGCACGCTGGAGTAAACATCATAACAATAGTATATTGTTAGGTCTTAAATTTATTAAAGAAGTAATCAATACTACGACCCATCCATTATACAAACACGATGCTCCAACGATTTTAATCTGTCGAAGGTTAGG
This sequence comes from Pseudotsuga menziesii, assembly GCA_001517045.1. Taxonomy (NCBI): domain Eukaryota; kingdom Viridiplantae; phylum Streptophyta; class Pinopsida; order Pinales; family Pinaceae; genus Pseudotsuga; species Pseudotsuga menziesii. The sequence goes on from LPNX010484289.1 coordinate 185,973, forward strand.
GTTATAACATAGCAAGGCTATAAACTTATATGCGAACTAGCACATCTTACCAACAAGGAATGTATATATTAAAAGATTATAAAACTTTGATCCAAGGATAAACCATAAACTTTTTATGGGCGCGGTCTAGTCTATGACCCATTTGTTTATACATTGCAAAGTATTCATTCAATATACAACTATAATTTTATTTAAAAGTTATGCCTTAAAGCTCTTTAAGGTAGGGATCAATATTATTACCCATTATAATACTAACATTTTATGCATTCTTTCAATGGTTATAAATCCATTAAGGATATGCCTTTTAATAACTATAAAAGGAAATTCATAGAACCTATTCTTGATAAGATACCCATCTTGCGAGATTATCTCTAGTTTTGTATTTAAGTATTTGTTGTATAACCATTAAGTTTGTAGACAAAAGAAATATTAAGCATTATAGTATTTCTCAGGGTTGGCATCATATAAATTTCGATGATTTAATAACCATAAATGGACATTATCTTCCAAATAAGTGATGTGTACAAGAACTCAGTGCATCAACACTAACTTAACTCCTTTCGAGAGCAGCATGTAATAATGTTATAATTCGTTTAAACTTCAAAGCTTTAGAAGTTGGAATATTGGTACGAAAACTCAATTATCAATGTGCATTACTTATCACAAGGGGAAACCAAATCTATCATGACTTAAATAGTATATGTTCACAGTTAAAGATAGACCTTTAACGTAATAAACCTGCCATCCTTAGTCTGCATGCAAAGAAAGATTTAAGATGTTTACACCCACGACGACTATGGTAAACATCGAAGAGTTTAGTACGCAATAGGAACTATAAATTACAACTACTAGAAAGAAAGAAACTATCATCAATACTGATAGGACTGAATCTCATTTCCATAGTGTTTTTAGAAGAATAACGACTTAATGGTTTTACCTCATAAAGCTTTTTGAAATTGAATAGCATTTATATTCTTTTACTGAGTTATTATTTTGTGACGAACATATATCTGTATGCGTAATGATTATTGACAAGCAGCCCAGATCTTTCTTACCTGTAAATCTGTAAGAGCAGGTAAAATTTCTGCGTTAGCTGAAAAGCTAAGTAAGCCCAGAATACCAAGACAGTTCCACCTTGTGGTCGCAAAGAAAAACAAGTCATTAAACTGAAAAGGAATTGTTCTATAAGATAAAAATAATCAAGTAGATAATTCAGATAATGAAATCATTAACATATAACTAATTTAAACAATTAGTTAACTGCATTTATGAAGATTATTTGCAATTTAAATTTTTTTAAATTTTTCAGAAATTTTGGGATTTTTACATGTGGTATCAGAGCACAAGGTTCAAACACTAGGCCTTGATGTAGCCCAACTAGCTTTTATAGAACAGTAAATTAAAATAATATGCTAACATATATTTTGTTTTATGTTAAGAGCAAAAAATTATCTTTTTTCTGAAGTTTAACAGGCAGGTATGGAAAAGCTAGGAGAGTATGCACAGGAGGAGTCTCCAGATACAGAAACAAGAAATTTGCCTAGAGAACCTATGTTAGAAGAGGTGACTGCCAACTCCTCAGAGCTGTTGCAGACTGTAAAAGATTTGAAAACTGAAATGGAATCAGTAAAGAGGGAGAATGAGAGGATTCTGAAGGCTCATGAAGAATTGAACCAAATTTTAATAGAAAATTTCCAAACTGAAGGAAGGAGTAGAAGATTAGAATCTGAAGATGTCGGTGATCAAAGAAAATCCAAAAAGATGAAGCTGAAAATAACTGAAAGTAGTTCATCATCTGAAGGGTTTGGTGAAAGAAAAATTTATCATACTACTAGTGATAGTAGTGAAGATGATTTGTATGACAGAAAGAAGAAATACAAACCCTATGAGGAAATTTCAGGGGAGTTTAAAAAGATAAAGCCCCTAAATTTTAATGGAGAGACTGAGAAGGGGGAGGAGGCAGAGTCCTAGTTGTCCGGGATGAAGAAGTACTTTCATATATATAATTACTCTAATAAGTTAAAGGTAAGGATGGCAATATATAATTTCTCAGGAAAAGCTGACATATGGTGGCAAGACCTGAAGAGAATCAAGGGTATAAGAGAAAAAGAAGTTAATTGGAGTACCTTTAAAAGGTATTTCAAAAAGAAATTTCTGTCTGAATAGTATTACAAGGAAAGAGCTAAAGAGTTTTATGAATTGAAGTTAGGTTCAATGACAATGAAGGATTTGAACAACAAATTCTTAAGTTTACTTAGGTATGTACCCTACCTAGTAGACGAGAAACTTAAAGTACAATGATTTCTTAGCTGTCTACCGTATCATATCAAAGACAGAATTGAGTATGATAACCCAAAGACTTTGGAGGAAGTTATGAGGAAGGCTAATTTTTGTTTTGAGCAGAACCGGAAGAAAGAAGGCTTGGCCAACTGGAAGGCTAAGAAAAATAACAATCAACCTGAATTTAAGAAGAAGGAATTTGTGCCTCATAGGAATTTCAAGAATAATAAAACCAAAAATTATTCTAACAACAAGAATTTCCAGGGTAGTAGGAATGGTACTTCCAACAATTTGAATAATTTTAAGGGCAAGGAAGCTGCAAATAACCATGGAAATTTTACCAAGATTTTTGAAAGTAAAGAGCCTGTTAAGTGCTGGGAATGTAATGGCCCGCACTATGCCTTGGTCTGTCCAAACCAGAAAAATACTGCTAGCAATATTCATAATGTACAGGAGGAGATGACCGTTGGGGAACCTGGCAAGGAGCATGCCCAGAATTAACGCGGATTTGGAGAACTGTCAAGTTGAATATCAGACTTCCATGGTGGAAGTAAAAGGTATGATTAATCAGACCCCTGTAACCATTTTAATTGATCCAGGAGCTAGTCTCAGTTATATTGCACTTCAGATAGTGGAAAAATGTAAGTTTTCTGTCGATAAGTTTGAGAATTCTTGGTTAGTTCAATTAGCCACTAGGGATAAAAGAAAAGTAACTTGTTTTGTGAAAGAATGTGCTTTACTTATGGATGAATTTAAAACTGTAGTTAAGCTTAATGTTTTTCCACTTGGCTGATATGATTTGCTGATTGGTATGGACTGGTTAGAACAGCATAAAGTGATTTTAAACTGTTATGATAAAACTTTTACATGCTTAAATAGTGATGAACAACCGGTAAAGGTTAAGGGTATTCCTAGAAAAGCTATAGTAAGGTATATTTCTGCTTTACAACTTAAAAGAGCCATTAGAAAAGGATGTAAAGCCTATGCAGTAACTATTACAGATGAGGAAGGTAAAACTAAAACAGATAAGTTAACAATAGAAAATATTCCCATTTTAAAAGACTATACTGATGTATTCCTAGAAGAAATTCCAGGATTACCTCCAAGGAGGGAATTGGATTTTACCATTGAACTGGTACCAGGTGCGGTACCTATTTCAAAGGCCCCTTATCGAATGAACATTTTAGAACTTAATGAGCTAAAATCACAGTTAAAAGAGTTAATTGATAAAAAGTACATTCGACCTAGTGTGTCTCCCTGGGGGGCACCAGTCATCTTTGTTAAAAAGAAAGACGGAACCATGCGATTATGCATAGACTACCATCAACTAAACAAGATGACTATTAAAAATAGATATCTGTTGCCCTGCATAGATGATCTGTTTGATCAACTACGTGGAGCCACGGTGTTTTTGAAGATAGATTTGAGGTCAAGATATCATCAAGTAAGAATTAAAGATGAAGATATCTTTAAGATAGCCTTTAGAACAAGGTATGGACACTACGTGTTTGTCGTAATGCCATTTGGGCTTACTAACGCCCCAGCTATCTTTATGTGCTTAATGAACAATATAATGCATAAGTATTTAGATAAGTTTATGGTCGTGTTTATCGACGACATATTAATTTACTCTAAAATGGAAGAAGAACATAAAGAACACCTAAAAATAGTTTTACAAGAGTTGCGAGAACATCAACTCTTCGTGAAGTTTAGTAAGTGTGACTTCTTTAAGGATGAAATTCAGTACTTAGGTCACGTAGTGACTAAGGAAGGAATTTCAGTAGATCCTGAAAAGATACGGGCAATCGAAGATTGGCCAGTTCCTAAAGATGTAACGGATGTTAGGTCGTTCATGGGAATTACCGGTTATTACCGAAGATTCATTGAAGGCTTTTCAAGGATAGCAAATTCGATAACTTCCTTACAAAATAAAGGAAAGAAATTTGACTGGAACCTGAAATGTGAAGAAAGTTTTAAGAAGCTAAAAACCTTATTGACTAGTGCACCTATTCTAAGAATAGCAGATCCTAAAAAAGATTTTGTAGTATGTACTGATGCCTGTAATGATGGCTTAGGCGGTGTTCTGAATCAAGAAGGGCATGTCATTGCCTATGAGTCTAGAAAGCTAAAAATTTACGAAAAGAATTATGCAACTTATGATTTAGAACTAGCAGCTGTAATACATGCCTTAAAAATGTGGTGACATCATTTAATCGGCAGAAAATTTATTTTAATGACTGAAATATCTTCTAGATCAACCTAATTTAAACGCTAGACAAGCTAGGTGGTTAGCTTTCTTAAGCGAGTATGACTTTGAAATCCAACATATAAAGGGTAAGGAAAATAAGGTGGCTGATGCATTAAGTAGAAACGCTAAGCTAAACTTTACAGCAGCAATCAACACTTATGTTTTAGATTTAAATGAGCAGCTTAAAGAAGGGGTAAAACAAGATGGAATTTATCAGAAATTGCAAATTACAGCTAAGGAAGAACTTACAGAAAGCTTAATAAAAGGTTATAGTTTAAATGAAAATGATTTTCTACTATTTAAGGATAAGCTATATGTACCTAATGTGCCTAAGGTTAAGTTGTTAATTCTGGATGAAGTCCATAAAACACCATATGAAGGGCACCCAGGTTATCAAAAGACTATAACCATGCTAAGAAAATAATATTTTTGGCTAAATATGAAAAATGAAGTAGCTGAATACATTGCAAGGTGTTTAGAATGTCAACAGGTAAAAGCCAAACACCAACATCCAGCTAGTTTGCTACAACCTTTGCCTATTCCTAGCTGGAAATGGGAAGTGATTAGCTTAGATTTTATTACTAGACTGCCTAGAAATCAGAATCAGAATGACTCTATTATGGTATTGGTTGATAAGCTAAGCAAGGCAACACATTTTATACCTATTAAAACTACTTACAAGGCTGCCAATATAGCTGATATCTTCTTAAAGCAGATTTTTCAGTTACATGCAGTACCGAAGGTTATAATCTCAGACAGAGATCCTAAGTTTACAGGAAACTTTTGGAAGTCCTTGTTAAAGGATTAAATACAACATTGAATTTCAGTACTTCCTTCCATCCTCAAACAAATGGAAAAACTGAAAGAGTAAATCAGGTACTGGAGGATTTATTGAGGATGTATGTGAAAGATCAGCCAGGTAAGTGGGAAGACTATTTACATCTAGCAGAGTTTGCATATAATAATAACTATCAGTCATCAGCTAAATTTAGTCCATTTGAAATTTTATATGGATGCAAACACAACACTCCTATATCTTAGAGTAATCCAGTAGATAGATTGGTGTTAGGTCCAGAATTGTTGAAAGAAATGGAGGAATGTGTGAAGCAAGTGCAGGGAAATTTGAAGGTGGCACAAGATCGACAAAAAATTCAAGCAAACTTGAAAAGAACTCCCAAGGAGTTCTAGGTAGGTGAACATGTGGTCATCAAGGTAAGGCCCAAGAAAAACTTTCTAAGACTGGGGAGTTGTGCAAAGTTGGCACCACGTTACTGTGGTCCATTTGAAATTTTATCTAGGATTGGCCAAGTATCCTACCAACTAGCATTACCACCTAACTTGAGAGTACATAATGTTTTTCATATCTCTGTTTTAAAGAAATATGTTCATGATGCTACTCATGTGGTTGATTGGAATGTTGTACAGGTGGAACCAGAAGGATAAATTCTGGTGGAACCGTACTGTATCCTCGGGAGGAAGAAAATTACACTTCAGAACCGCACCATTGGACAGGTGAAGGTGCAATGGAAGCACCTTAGTCCTGAAGAGGCCACCTTGGAACTGGAAGGTAAGATGCAGGAAGCATATCCAAATCTATTCCAGGGAACTATGGAGGATTAAGAATAAGTAACATCGAGGACGATGTTACATTTTAAGGGGGTGTGTATGTCACATACCCCAATTTTGTAAAATAATGTTATTTGTTTTAATTGGATTCCTAAGACATTATGTTAAATTTAATGCTAAGTTGAAACTGATGACTCAACAGAGTCAAAATATGTGGAATGTAATTCTAAATATTTTATTTTTAATAAATAAAAAGTGGAGACAATAGCTTGGGAGAGCTGTTAATAAGAGTGTTACTGGTCAAACTGTTGGAAGGAACTAGGTGGAGAGCAAAAGACAAGTGGCAACATTCTCAAACACTTCCTATGTTGTAGGTGGAAACTTCCCTACATTTGGGTCATGATCCCCTAAGAAAGTGGGATCAGAGCAGGTGGCTCAATTAATGACAACTAACCCAAAAATACCTAGGCAATCTTTTAAAAGTATCCAATGTAGAGAGCTGAGGCTGCTCAGATATTTTCCAGGAGAAGAATCATTAAGGAGGAATGCACTTCAAGGAATTCATTGGGAAAAAAGGAAACTATAAGGAAAGTGTTTGAGAGATAAACTGCAGTAACTTGATCTGAAACAACTTTCTAGCTGAGAGATTTGACTGACAAGTTTAGGACTGGTATTGAGTCTTAGGACTAGTACTTGATTATTTACTGGACCTAGTTCCAACTAGGGAGACCAGAGCAAGCTCGGGGGTCCTGAGGAGTCACTGTTTGAGCGCTCTCCAGGAGTTGGTAGGGAGGAACGACCTCCCATTGCTATTGTCGACCACACTTTAAGAACAGGTTCTGCTAACTATTAATTTATGTGTTATTATCTGTGTGTGCTTGAATGATGCAGTTGCAGTTTATAGTGTAAAAACTTAGAGGATAGAATATGTTAGCTTGTTTAGTAATGAATTTATTCTTAATGAGAAACAGATCCTACCTATGTTTTTCCCCATCTGGAGTAATCCAGATCATACTCTAGCATAGGTGGTGTATATAAATGAAGATAGTATGATGTAAATTTAAAAGAAGATGTTAGATTGATTAAGAGAATGTCTACTTTTATTTGTTATCAGAAGAAATAGTATTCTGTGCATGGAGGAGGGTTAGGGTTAGACCTAGACTATGAATGTCAGATTTTAGAAATGGAAAAAGAATTTATATCATTTTACAGACAATAGTATGTTTGGTAGATGAAACAGTTCTTTTTACAGTATTCACTTTCAAAATCAAGGAAGAGAATATATAAAAGTCAAAATATGTAGTGACAGGTTTAATTAGAATGCCATTTATCTCTACAAGTTATTTCTTTCTTGTATAGAATAAATAATTACTGTACTTTTTATACCATTCAAACTATGAGTGAGGATAGACAAAATTAGATTTATTCTTAAAGCTAAAACTAATTGGTTTAAGATTTTTAATTATGCTGTAATGTAAATAACCTTTTCATTTTATCTAATTAAACTTAAACAAGTTATACAGTTACTAACTTGTTTCTTTTATAATTTAAAACAAACACTACGATACAGTTCATAGGAAATAATATAGATAGTTTGTTATTCTTTTAAATTATAAATACTATTATTGTAATATAAATATGATAACATAAGAAATAAACAATAGAATACTATCTCTCTATACACCTATAAATAAACTAAATATAAAGATAACATATAATTATAGGAGCAATATTACTTACAGGTAATATAATATTCTTATTTCATTATAATAAATAACAAGTAAATATGAATTCTGTACTTTAAAAGATGTAACTATCAGTTACATAAGTACAACTATAAAAACACGAATTTACTTATATTCTGAAAGATGATAGTTATAAAACAATGTTTAAAATTTATTTAGAATGAAGCAAATCAAAGCAAGATAATATAAAAACAATATACAGTTATCCTAAATAATTTACAGAGTAAACTTAAATACAAATAACTTGCATAAATGAAATTTACAGAACATAGACATGCTCGAATCATCGAGCTTAAATAATCAGTTATGCAATATAAGCAATAACCAAATAATTTACAGTATTTCATTGTAAATAAAAGATAATTTAAAGAAATGATAAATATATTTTCTTCTTATCGCCGAGTTAGGGTAAAACCCTACTATCTCAAAATATACAATAGAGGTGTAAAACCAAAGAGTTTAAGCTCTTCTATGCCTCTCGGCATCAAACAAAATTCATAGAGTAAGGATTTAATAGCCTTTCTATCATTTACATATATATATATACATAGTAACAAGAACAAAAACCAAAATTTACAGTCACGGCCTAAGCTGGAAACCCCGCATAAAGAAAGGGTTTTAACATCAACAAAAAACAGCGAACCAAGTAACCCATGTAAACCAAAACCGTGAGGGTTTCGCAGGCCACGATGACCAACCATTAAATGTCCCATAAGGGACTGGACCAAGAAGAACTGCCATGGGGTATCCAAGGCTTACCCATGAGCAAGCCGTTGCCACAGCCTCGCACCAACCACGCAGAGGGACAAGTCGACACCTATGAACAGCGAAGAATGATAATGTTAAAACCTTGTATCAAACATAAACTATTATGTAATAAAACAATTCTGCAAAGATAATAAAAAGGTAAATAGTATTTCTTACCTTAAAGCTTCACCGAAACGTAGCCACCCACGAGAAGAAGTGCTACCACCAGCATGAAGAGAAGTAAACCTTTCATCAGCTGCAAGGGAGAAGGTATTATTACATAGTATCAACCCACAGCGACAAAGAGTTGCAGTCACCGGCCCAGCAATTATAAACACTTGTGTCGTAATGGTTATTCAACTAAAAACACAGTATGCTGCTAAACCCTAAGACTCAACAAAAATCGAGAAGTGAAGCCACAATGCTCACTACTGAGCCAAGGAAGAAGGAGATTTTACAGTTTAGTAAGAACCAATATGGGCAAGCCGTGACAGATAAACCTTGGAGAAAAAACCAACAACCTAGTTCATGCAGCAATCAATTTGTTACAGCTCGTCTCTATGAGCATTCAGGGTGAGCTCACAATGAGCAGGAGATAAAGAAGTGAGCTGGGAGACTCCTTATGACGAGAAGCAGAGTGACGGGGTTAGAAACCAAGACTACCAACACAGTAGCAGAGCGACCGGAGGCCGAGAACAACGGGGAAAAATAATAATTTTAGGGTTCAACAGTGCTCCTTTTAACTGTTTAACACTTGGATGTGATGATTCCACGTACTCATGGAAATTATTTGCATGCAGTGGGTGAAATTGTATAGTCTTGGCGTGTTCTCGGCATGCAATCAACAAACAATTATATTCCAATAACTTGGAGATCTCGAAACTTCTATAAGGTTCAACACCCCAAAGTCAACCAAGCTTGCACACTGGAGTAAACATCATAACAATAGTATATTTTTAGGTCTTAAATTTATTAAAGAAGTAATCAATACTACGACCCATCCATTATACAAACACAATGCTCCAACGATTTTAATTTGTCGAAGGTTAGGGTTATAACATAGCAAGGTTATAAAATTATATGCGACCTAGCTCATCTTACCAACAAGGGATGTATATATTAAAAGATTATAAAACTTTGATCCAAGGATAAACCATAAACTTTTTATGGGCGCGGTCTAGTCTATGATCCATTTGTTTATACATTGCAAAGTATTCATTCAATATACAACTATAATTTTATTTAAAAGTTATGCCTTAAAGATCTTTAAGGTAGGGATCAATATTATTACCCATTATAATACTAACATATTATGCATTCTTTCAATGGTTATAAATCCATTAAGGATATGCCTTTTAATAACTATAAAAGGAAATTCATAGAACCTATTCTTGATAAGATACCCATCTTGCGAGATTAGCTCTAGTTTTGTATTTAAGTATTTGTTGTATAACCATTAAGTTTGTAGACAAAAGAAATATTAAGCATTATAGTATTTCTCAGGGTTGGCATCATATAACTTTCGATGATTTAATAACCATAAATGGACATTATCTTCCAAATAAGTGATGTGTAAAAGAACTCAGTGCATCAACACTAACTTAACTCCTTTTGAGAGCATCATGTAATAATGTTATAATTCGTTTAAACTTCAAAGCTTTAGAAGTTGGAATATTGGTACGAAAACTCAATTATCAATGTGCATTACTTATCACAAGGAGTAACCGAATCTATCACGACTTAAATAGTATATGTTCACAGTTAAAGATAGACCTTTAACGTAATAACCATGCCATCCTTAGTCTACATGCAAAGAAATATTTAAGAGGTTTACACACACGACGACTTTGGTAAACATCGAAGAGTTTAGTACGCAATAAGCACTATAAATTACAACTACTAGAAAGAAAGCAACTGCCATCAATACTGATAGGACGAAATCTCATTTCCATAGTGTTTTTAAAAGAATAACGACTTAATGGGTTTACCTCATAAAGCTTTTTGAAATTGAATAGCATTTATATTATTTTATTGAGTTATTATTTTGCGACGAACATATATCTGTATGCGTAATGATTATTGACAAGCAGCCCGGATCTTTCTTACCTGTAAATCTGTAAGAGCAGGTAAACTTTCTACGTTAGCTGAAAAGCTAAGTAAGCCCAGAATACCAAGACAGTTCCACCTTGTGGTCGCAAAGAAAAACAAGTCATTAAACTGAAAAGGAATTGTTCTATAAGATAAACATAATCAAGCAGATAATTCAGATAATGAAATCATTAACATATAACTAATTTAAAGAATTAGTTAACTGCATTTATGAAGATTATCTGTAAGTTAAAATTTTTTAAATTTTTCAGAAATTTTGGGATTTTGACAGATTCCATCCATAAGCCATAGGATTGTGTGTGGGAGGTGCAGTATAAGAAGTTCGGGCTATCCCAATTGAAACTAGGGTCTGAAAGATAGGATCCGGTATCCCTCTGCTAAACAATGGAAAGGGAGAGCTCATAAACGGGGCCGAAATCGAAGTTTGAAAACTTTGCCCATAAGAGGTATTGTTCCCAAACTACACTCCTACATATGAAGGTGATGGGCCTACATATGGAGTGGATGGGGGAATGTGCCCCCCATTCCAAGGAAATCCTTGGACGAACGTCGAGGATCCTACCGGACCACTCTAGGTACTGTATGGAAAGGAAGAAGGAATAGTAGGTATAATAGGAATCCTAGTAACCATATCACCAGAAGTACCTGCTAGGTTTGAATGAACCAGTGGTTGGACAACTCAGCTCGCGGGAGTCAAAGGTGTAGAAGGTATACTAGATCTAGGGGCACTTACTGGGGGAGGTAGTACCCCTTCAACTGGAATGGCTAAGGTGAACACAAAAGAACTTTCTCCCGCAGAAGACATAATCCTACCCACAGGGACAACTAAAACAGGTGAATCAAAAGGTCTAACCTGAAAAATCACAAGATCATTTAAATCAGTCAAGGGTGTGTTAAAATTACTTGCAAACTCGTTAGTCTGCAAGTCTTCGATCTCAACTGTATCAAGATCAAAACAGTTAGCTATAAGTTCTGGTTCACCTAGAACTTCACTTACTCCTACTGGTTCAAATGCACCATCAGTGTCCAATCTCTGCCTTTGGGGTGGAGGTGGAGCTTCCAATGTGATGATAGGAGGAAGGTTTCACAACCTTATTGACCATCTTATAGGTTGGTCCTCCACGATTGAAAATTTAACAAATAAAATCCTAAGGCCAACTAAACATAGGAAAAACCATAGAGCACACACTATAAAAAATACTAAAGCTTCAAACAATCAATCAAGGGTGAAAGATATGCTTTCCCGAAGAAAGCTAAAGAACGATTACTTGGTGTCCTTGAAGTGGTTCTTAGGCACAAGCGGAGGAATCACCCATCGCCCTCCCACACTTACAACAAGGGTTACCTTCAAAGCCCGTCCAAGGTGAACCAGAAATAGCCTTCTGGTTTACCTAGGTATGAACCCTAAATGTCAAGAGACTAAAGGCTACCTTAGCTATACCAACAGTCTAGGGGGACAGTCGCAAGCCTGACTCGTACACATGGGCAGGGTAGCTGAGCTTGAAACTCTGTCTAGGACAGAATCCCCAGATGCGTAAAATTCCTGATTTACATTTTTACAAGGAATCAGAGGGTTATCTCCTCAGTCCAATGCCTCCACGCGACCTCGTACTTGACTCCCTTTTGAGAGGAGCTTCCCAGATACAATTGATAAAGTCAAGAATTTACCTAAAGAAAGGTCCCTTATGTCTGAATTTTAAAACTTATGGGAAGTTTACACTTCCTATCCCACAAGTCTATCCTAAGCTAGTAGGTGAAAGGCCCCTAAAAATAAAAATTACTAGTAAATTTTAATTATTGTGTTCATTTTAAAGGGCTTTTTCGTACTCAGAAGGAAATGGAGTGATGAACTATGGTGTTTTTGACTTGATAATAAATAAAAAAGTAAAGGTGTATTTTTTCAAATCAAATTGCCACTATTAAAGAAAAATTCTTTTTCTTTTTGTAAATATAGATTGGTGAACAAATGCAAGTGATAAAGAGAAACTAAGACTATGTTTTTGTAGTTTTTGAGATTATATTTTTAAAACTGAAATGAAAACTACTTATGCAAAAGCAAATGCAAAAGCTTGAAAATGTTTTTCTTTTCACTTTTTAAAATGCTCAAACTCTGCTATGCACCTAAAATGCACTGAACTTGAGTATGCTTGGATCAAATCAACTGTATAAAATAAGCAAACTGAAGTAAACAGGTCAATAAAACCAAAAATCAACCAACAAGGGAAGACCGGGAATCCTAGCTTGAGTGTGTATAATGACAAGAAATCATCGTAAACTCACAAAGGTAAGTGACAAACCAACCACTATCAAAATATAGACTGGAAAAACAATGCCCAAAACCCTGGTCACTGATTTGGATAGAGACACTTCAACCCATAACCCAAACATGCCAACCTACTTCAAAATGCAAACAGAAGACAATCCAAACAAAAGAAACCCAAGGGCTTTACGAGAAAGCACCAAGTGTGGTCACCAAGGTCTTCAGACTAATTGCACAGTATTCATAAAGAAATCCAACTAACAAATAGGAATTACAAAAAGACAGGGACACGCAAACCCTTGCCTAAAAATCCCTATTTCCAGGCTTGTACGCGACTATGTATAAGGGAAACTCATGTACTGTACGTGACTGTCGAAGAGGGCAACCCGCGTATGCAGGCCTCTATACACGATTGTGTATGAGAGCAACCCGTGTACAGGTACAAATTTTTCTCAAAAAAAAAATAAAAAATCCATAAGGCTTTCAAACACTATGGTAAGCATGAACCAGGATAAAATACCACACACAAACTTCAAGGAAAAGACTGGTCAGGGGTGATAGAAACAACCTACAGCATTTTGGGATTCCCTAGTGGACTCGCCAGTTCTGTTGTACAAGAATAAACACCTTATAACTGAAGGTATGGGGTTACCAACATACTCATAAAACTTGCAGGAAATCGACTCTAGAGTACAAAAAAGGAAATAAGAGGATAGAATAGACTCACCCGATACATGACGGTTGATCCTAGATTTGTCCTCTTCCGCTCTGCTTCTCCTCCAAATCCTTCAGGGATGCTTCTCCTTCACCCGTCAAGAGCAAATCCTCCAAGTGCAAGATGATACATGTATATAAAATAGGTTAGATAAATCATATACAAAGTGCTTAATCATAAGTATTCATCAAACCATGATACATGAAAGGAATTCAAAACACATATGGAAGAAGGATTCTCTTTATTAACAATAGTGAATGAGTTCATATTACAACCCAACGCCCGAGACAAATACTCCTCTGCAGCCAAAGGATTCTGAGTTCCACTTCTCCAAATACTTTTGAATAGACACCACCAGCATAACTTTGCTCTCCAATTATTATTGATTAATACCCTCCCCAAGGCCTTTATTTATACTTAGTGAAATATGGCAGTTTCAAGGCTTGAGGAGGTTGAGACAGTTAAGATGGTTATAGTTAAGGGCTTAACAAATCTCAAATAATCATGATTTATTATTTTTAATATAAAAGGAAGGTGTACGCGGGTATTAATACTAGCAACCCACATATGACGCATGAGTTGCTCTGAGGGGAGCCTGCGTACACCATATGTGAGATGTAATTACAGATACTCGCGTACAACACGTGACATGCTTTAATAAAAGGCACGTATGTACACGAGTTGCATATAAGAAAAGGCGCGTACAACACTTGACATATTCAAAGGTAAAAATAACCAGCTGGATGGATGATAAATGTAGTTCATAACATGCCCATCTATAGTGTTTTAGGAAACCTTCAATCCATAAATGTCCTTTTGTGTGCCAACATAGGGAATGTCGACACTCGGACAGAGAAGTGCCATTTAGGTAGATAACACCATCTACTGACTTTCTTGCACCGCCTGTAGCGTTGCGATCGATTTGAAAACTAGCTACCCACCAACTTCTTGAAACTCATCCAACTAGGTACGGTTCTTTTGTTGGAATTCTTGGCCATAGGAAACTCTCTGCTGCAGGTCCTTAAAATCCTCAGAGTGTGTGATCTGCACCATGAGCGGCAGTGCTCGCAGTGACATCTTTAGTGTTGTCAATTGTCCTTCAGCTTCTTGCACCTGTGTGCTCAATTGGTCGAGCTATTCGTCTTGGACAATGCTTTTCCATAACTACTTCATCACCTCCATGATTGTATTTACTTCTTGCTCCATTGTTTCAAACTGGGCATCTATCTCCTCAATCGTAGCCTTTCGTTCGGAAACCTGCTCTAGTGGTGTCTCTGGATGGACCAGGGCATTGAGCAGAATATTGGTTTCCTGGAGCTAGACAATAACTTCCCCAAGTCACTTTGCCTTAGCAACTGTAGTAAGATTGGTCATGCTCTCAAATATATGTTGATAGGCCTCATCAATAGTTTACTCAACCTCGCCACAATTTGCGCACATATGTGCCTTCCCAATGATAAGACAGTCTTGCACCTTCTTCAGCCCAATGATTTCCTTGGAAGCCTTGCACTACAACTCGGTCTATGCTTCCTTCAATGCCTTAATCTCCCGTAACTTCTCTTTCACCAGCTACACCCTAACCTAATGCAGCTCCTCAAATTATTTCTGTAGCTTCTCGACTGCGTTTTGTGACTGCACATACCCAATAGTAAGCTCCTTCTACCTATCCACCAATTCTTGGGCAGCAAGATGTTGCAGCTCCATAAGCACTTGAGTGGGTAACTTGTTAAGATCCAAGGCAATGCTATGGAGCACTCGCAGTAACAGGTTCACTTCTTCACTCCCCGCGTCGATCGCAGTCAGGGGAACTTGAACGTTCCTAGCTCGCGGCTCAGTGCTGATCGATGGGAATTATTGTATCACATTTTTCTTGGGTGTCCTCCTAGAAACAAAATCATACATATAATTCAATTTATCTATTATCGCAACAAACCCTTCTTGGTTGGACTCTCGTATCGCTTGTGTTGTGGCCTCAGAGGATTCAGTGACCGCTTTGATGATCTGCTGCAATTGGTCCTCCATCCTTGGTCAGGTACTACTTCCCACATCGTATTCTTAGTGCCATTTGGTTCAATTTTCCTCCTGCATGGGCTGTGATTCGACCTCAGGGTTCATTGACGATTCATTGTCAAAGTCATGAACACTTAGCTCCTTATGGATAGGCTCGTTAGGGGCATCAGCTGGTGGATCCTTAGAGGGTTATTCCTGGCTCATGGGGTTGTGCCATTCAGTCGGCCACTCCTGAATGAGATAATCCAATTCTTCATCATTGAATTTGTAGGCTAGAGGTAGCCTCTTCTTGTCGGGGTCTCTCCGTGCCTAGATATAAATGGAATGAGGCCCAATAGTGAATTGAATGAGCCGCTGATACTTGGCTGTTGCATAATTGGATAAGAGGGGAAATTTGATAGTTGCAGCTTGCAGTGCTTCCCAATAGACCCAAAAATGGATCACACAGTCCATCTGTTGACTGGGCTCCTCAACCCACCACAAACTTTGATAATGTGCACCTCAACACACCTTCGCAGCATCGGATGCCATCGGTTGATAATCTTCTGGTTCCATCCATACGGCAAGTGCAATGAGAATTAATATCCAACTGTAGGAAAATGGTCACCTGAACTGAGCAGTGAGATCATTGTTGAGCAACTGGTTGAGCAAAAACAAGGACCAATTCATTTGCACACCCTCTGTGCCTTTTTGTGCACATGCGACCATGCTTGATTTGCACTGGACTAGTCGATTCCCCCGGACAATCTTGCTCTCCAAAATGCGTGCCTTGATATGCACCACCTATGAATTAATGCTGTCAATATGATATGCGTGGCCATCACGCTGCAAGCCAAATATCTCCTTCAGCGGCTTGGAAAGCTTCTTGTCAATATCTCATCCTCAGATATACTACACTGGTTGAGCAAAAACAAGGACCAATTCATTTGCACACCCTCTGTGCCTTTTTGTGCACATGCGACCACGCTTGATTTGCACTAGACTAGTCGATTCCCCCGGACAATCTTGCTCTCCAAAATGCGTGCCTTGATATGCATCACCTATGAATTAATGCTGTCAATATGATATGCATGGCCATCACGCTGCAAGCCAAATATCTCCTTCAGCGGCTTGGAAAGCTTCTTGTCAATATCTCACCCTCAGATATACTAGACCGGATCTTCCTCGGCCTTCGGCAAGCCCGTAATGCTCGCAATTAAGTTGATTGTGATAGGAATGGGCTCATTCAACCAGAGTGTCCCACAATGAAAGTAGAACAAGATTTGTTTAACACATTCATGAGCTTCGTTCAGTCACCCAAAGTGAGTCATATTAATGAGCCCCAACAATCCAGATTTATTCATCCCGCTCACCCATGGTTGAGGAATCCTATGAATCGGTGCACCATGCCCCGTCAAAACTGATTCATAGGGCTCATCTCAGATGTCTTTAAGCAACAACAAATTATGGTCTTCAAACTTAAACTTGATCAAGGCAGGGATGATATCTACCGAGCAAGTCATCCCTTTTGGTAGTGGTGACAATTTGGGTGGATACTTTCGATTCTTCATGGGATGCCTCGGCTTAGCTCCCGGATGCTTTGGAGGGACATATCCCAGGATATCACTGATAGAGACACCCCTGGGTGTTGCAGACTCTATATCTCTTGACCTCAATGACCCAGTCTGTGCAGTCCCCTCTCCTTGCACTCTAGCCGAAGTGTGGGTGTGCCTCTTCCATGGACATGGAACTGGGCTTCTAAGCCTTTTTCTTTCCTCTGGGGATCGATGAAGAGCCTACCAGCATGCTCATGACTTCTTCCTCAACAACCATGGGTCGAATGGGGGATTTCTTCTCACTGGAAATATCAATTGCGTTGGGGTTGCTCAACATGCTGCACTCCCCAAGCCTTACTATGCACCTGATGACTTTGCACCTCTACTCCGCAACTCGCACTCAATACTCTTCAACTATACTCAGATCGACACTTTGCTCACTCGACTGAACTGCTCTAAACAATTCCTTCCTCTTGTGTCCCGCGTGCTTTTTATAGCCACTTCCCAATTCGAAATCATCATTTCCAAATCCACTGTATCCATCATGACCAAATCCAGCAGTAATGACACCAAATCTGTCGGCAATCTCACCCTACTAACGGTCGGATCGACCATTAATGCGTGTTGCTTTGACAAGCGTCACCAGCTAACTACTTTAACTACCTTCATTTATTGTTGATTTAACCAACCCACAGCCCTAGGGTTTTCACAGGTGGTCTCCTTTCTGTCGCTACTAACTCCTATCCTTGCATGGCCTCTTCCCCTAGGCTTTCCTTGCCGCTATCTAAAAAAATCCCCCCCCCCTCTCTCTCTCTCTCTCTATATATATATATATATATATATTTTCACAGCACCTCAAGAAGTGCGCAGCTCTGACCCCGTCCTATAGGGATTTAAGCGACTCACATTGACGAGAGTCGGTAGTACCGCACCATCTAATTGATGTAATTGAACCGCACCTCCAGAAGTAATGGAATGAATAAGATATGGGCCTAACCAGTGCATCTGTAACTCACCTGGATGCTTCATGAACTTGCTGTTGTATAACAATTTTGATCCTAGATTTGTTATCATTTTTGACAATTGAATTACTCATTTAAACATATGTTTTATTATCTTTTTGCATATTTTATGTCACACAGATCATCATTTAGCCCAAGGTATGTATAAATTTAAGGTTTATATAGAATCCATTTATTATTATTATTTTATGATTTTATTAATTAAAATTGACATTATTAAAGTGCATTTGATATATTAATTGATTTGTATATTTGTTTGAAGGTTTTATAATATTTTTGGGACAAATTAACAACAAGTACGCATTCAGCTTTCCATTTACACAACACATCCAACCTATCATCTAGCTCGCTGCGCGAAACTCGTTGGTAGTTTGTCAGGTGTTAAAAGGTGTTACTGCAAACTTTAGTTTTGAAGCACACCAACAAACAGACACTTCATTTGTCCTAGATCTGTGCCTACCATATCCATTTCACGGTCCAGCTCGCTATTCAGCTTTCCATCCAGATCACTAACCAGACTGTGCACCATTGAAGTTTGATTTCAGGCATTAAAACATGAAACATTTCTGCAAATGACCTGCTATCCACGCGTCTGGGTAATGAATTTCATGTTCTAGATAATCCACTAGCTCGTAGCCTCCTTTGTCGACACCTCACCTACTGACCATGCGTTGGTTTGATGTATTAACCTACGTTCTAGAAAAATCCCCATGTACTCTCCTCTGATCACCACCATTCCACCTGATGCACTAAGGAAGGATCCGTGCACCACCTCTGAGAACCAACCATGCTAAAGAAGGAGCATGTGCGTACCCTATCCAATGAAGACAACCAGACTCGCACTGACGAAGGAAATATCTTGTGCGTTGGCCTATGATTAGTTAAACTCCTTAATAGTCGAATAAATTTAGAGAGAAGTCGACCACTAAGGGGTCGACTTGCTCATCCCTATAAACATTGTATATAAACACCTTCATGTGCAGAGTTAGAGAGTTGATCATTTTATTTGTTAGACAGTTATTTCAAGAGAAGAATTCTGTAACTTTGTTCCATCATTTTAATAGAGCCGTATGCTTTGCTGTTGATGATTGCGTTTGAGTAAGCATTAGCCATGCAACACCCCTGATTGCTGAGAGGGCCCCTCATCAACTAGAGGTTCATTCTTTTGTGTAATTTTGTTCTTTTATTTATTTTCTAGCTAGTTTAGTTTGTTTTCATTAGATTGCTATAAATGTTTATCTCATTTATTTCCTGTAATGCAATTTTATTTCTTAAAAGTTAAATAGTTAACTGCACGCATAGTTTTCTTTCAAATTTACTTTCAGTCATTTTATTTCCAGTTTACTGTTTAGTATTTGCAATTAGATAAGCTAGATCCAGTTCTGTTTATTTCCTTTCTATTATGAGTTATGAAATTTAAATTCTAGTTTATTTCTTAATGATTTATTTATATTCATGAATTTGTTTAAGTTCATTTCATTGTTAAATTTGATTAATAAACAGGTTTGCTTACTGTCTATTTGCATTAGACTTCACATGTGCACGAATTCAGCTGAAGATTTGCTCATTTAGGTTAATTTCTATTATTTTAATTGTGCAGACTGTCATTCGGAAAACCTGTTTAAACTGTTATTCGGTCACCCCTTTCAGACCCATAGTTCAGTTTGTCATTTAGCTCACTGTTTCGTTTTTAGTGTTTTTAATCTGTTTTGAAATTGTTTTAAGTTATGTTTCTTTAGTATTTGAAGAATGATTTGACTGTAATAGTTAAAGGATAGTTTTATTTTATATTAAATTTAATGTGAATTGTTTTAGGTTATTTGTTAAAAGTTACGTTACTTATTTTCACCTTGAATATGTGTTAAACTATTTTACGTTTTGTTTCTTGAGTTTGTTTTTGATTTTGTTGTAATGTTTGTGTTCATGCCTTTGGATTAATTTATCCGTTTGCATGTAAAATTTAGTATTATATGTGTTACCCTTAGAATGTTTTTAGGTTGTTCCTTTTTCATTGTGTGATTACTGAAAGAGACTTGTAGGACATAATTCAAAGATATTGCTATTAAGTTTTCTACTTGTTTCTTTTTATTTAATTTTCTTTATTAAGTTGTCTACTTGTTTCTTTTTATTTAATTTAATTTATTAAGTTGTCTATTTGTTTCTTTTTATTTAGTTTTCTTTATTAAGTTTTCTACTTGCTTATTAATTAGGTCTTCCTTGCATCTTAATTTCCTATTTGAAAAGTTAGTTGTTGATAGTATCTTTTCTGGTTTAAAGTTATTTGCTTATGAAATAAATTATTGATTATCTAGTTTAGTATTATGTTCTGGTTTAATTACTTTAATAATTGACTTCTTAGGAGTTTGACTCGGTTTTTTATTTTGAAATATCTTTCGATATTTTGTTTGTTAAAATATTTACACGACACCCTCTACCTTCGCATATATTTTGTATCAACTCTAAGCCTACCAACCCCAGTTGATAATTAAATATTAGGTGAATTAATCTAGACAGTATAACACCCAACATTTTTGGTGTTGTTCCCGGGGAGTTGTTTTGTAAGGTAGAATAGGTATAATTTCCTTATGAAGTTTAGTAATAGGCTGGTGGTTGGGAAGCGGTAAGATGAGAGGTAAAAACCTGCACATCTGTTATAACAAGGTGAACCCAAACCTAGCAGACATAATAGTATTGTAGGAATCTTTGTTTATTTCATCTTTTCATGAACATATTCGAAAGGTAACTAGTTCCCCCAAACCCATTGCTTTTTCAGTATTTTCTTTGATGCAAAGAGTTAATGTGAGTTTATTTATTTCAAGTATAGGACTTATTTTACAATTAAATCACATAGTGGTGTTGTAAGCGCCACCCATCCTGCTAACAAACTGAAAAGAACATTCAAAAGAGGAACCTAAAGATGACACTTGAAGAACTACTTATGTTTTGGGAAGATATGATAGGAAAGAAGGATGAAGAATTTGTTACCTTTGAATTCCCTATTAGAGATCCAGGAGGAGTGGCACAAATGTAGTGTGTTCCCCCATCCATTCTACCAAATTTTCATGGACTGGAGAATGGAGACCCTGATGAATTTTTATTTAAATTGGAAATACTTTGTAGAGGATATGATGTTCAAAATCTGAAAATTTTTCCTCTTACTTTGAAAGGAGAAACCCTTCGATGGTTCATGAGCCTAGATGGGAATTGGATTCAAACTTGGGAAGACATGAAACACATATTCTTGAAAAGATACCAAGATTATTGCAAGGTCAATGAAGATATCTTCGAAATTTCCCAGGGAGAAGAAGAAATTTTGGAAAACTATGTCGAACGCTTTCAATACAACCTTCAAAGATCAAAACTAAGACAGTTGGGGAAAGACACCTTGAAAATAACTTTACTCAAAGGAATAAAAAATGAATATTTAGAAATTTTAAGTCTGATGGGAACAGGTGATGTATTTCAGTTACCATATGATGATGTTTGTGAATTATGTAGAAGGTATTGTTGGCCGTATTTTCTGACTAGGCCAACTAAAGGAGATTAAGCCCACACAAGTCGCTTAGAGCAGCTCCCGGTGTGTTTGGAATGGCGAAATATCGCAAGTTATGGTCCTGCTACCAACTGAATTTATCCTCTTAAGGGGAACGTAAAAATTCAGTAAAAATTTATCCTAAATTTTTATTACTGCTTAAAATAAACCCTAGAGTTAGCTTTCTAAGTCTAAGTTATCCTAAAGTGCTTTCTTAAGGAAAGTCTCCTGTTTTGGGGTTTTGTTTTAAATATTTTAACTAAAAGACTATTTTAAATTTTAACAAACTAATCTAATTCTATCTAACAACTATTAAAATAAAATAAGCTAAAATATGAATTAAAATTAACTAGGTATCCTATCTCAGATGAGAGCAAACTTTTAGACTATTATATCAACTATCAATTAATGATTATAAATAACAAAGTGAAATAAATCATACAAATCCAGATAAGAAACTATCAGGATTGTATCACTAATAACACTCTGTTTAATAAAATTTACAAAAAAACAGAGAATAAAATAAGAAATTATTTCATTCATTCTATATATTTATTTGTCAACAGATAATTGAAATTCAACATTAACATCTGTATATAAACGATATAATAACTTAACATTCAAAACAACTATCAAAATATAGATGTAATCAATATAAGCTACGAAAATATAATACGATTTGATCACAATCATCAACAACATTTGAATGACCATGACATTGATAGTATCAACAACATATATCAGTATTGAGCGATAAGAGTAATTAAAACTATATTAATGCAATGAAAACTAAGTTCAATTGCACATAGATTTAAGCAAGAAAATTGCTTTTGAAATATATATATTATAACAAAGATCTGAAAACAAAATTTGATACTACTCTTTGATGTGCCAGTGGTAGTCATCCACGAAGAAAACTTCAGTAGACTAATCAAAACCATAAATGTATTATATGTTTCATAAGTATTTTCACTAGTACTCCCATCGACCACTACTACAACAATTTTCATAGTTTTTATAATAAAACTTTGATAACTACATCCCTAACTCTATGCAACTGATAGCTAAAAATAGATTTTAAAGTCTTCTATCTATGAAACATCTGGATCCTATTTATGATAAAAAACATTCTCCAACGATGCACCTGGCAATAGATCATTATTATGCCCCTCTCTTCGAATAGTATCTCATTCATATTGAAAGTGAACAACAACTAATTGTAACATCTAGAAAATGTGAACATATAAAGCGTGACCATCGTAACTGTAGACTAACTATTAATGCACAGTTCATTTTCCTTCAATGAAGTGTCCTTAAAAATGCATATCGATCAACTAACCATCTTCATTCCATTCAATGCATTTATATCACGAGAACACCTTTCAAAATTGAAAACACATTAACTAAAAATAGACTAAGTTGTTGCGATTTGTAACTTGATGGCTTTCCTAGCTTCTGATAGCTTGGCCCTGAGTTTCAAGATTTTTTCTTCATGGATTTTTTCATCTTTCAGCAATTTTTCATTGGTCGCTGCTGACAATTTATTTTCTGCTTTGTATCTGTCCTTCTTGGCTTTCATTTGTTGCCATCGGTCTACCCACATAAGTAATTCATTTTTTTGCTGTTGCAACTCTGTTTTCAACATATCATGAGCTTCTTCAATGTCTTTTAACCGATCAACCTTATGTTGCTTAGAAAGCTTAATTGACTATTTCGCAGCTCTTAAAGTTTCTGCTAGAGAATCCTCATCATTCAATGGTGACTTAAATCAAGATTCATGTTTAGATTGTGCTGGTAATGGTGAATCATCTTTCATGACTCTCTTAGGAGATATCACCAAATTATCATGATTATTACTCTGTTCTTGTTCAAAGTCATTGATTGCGGTTTCATGAGGAGGAGATTCATCCTCCTTATCACTGTTATCTTCAACAACGATAGGTTCACTACTCTGTTCCATGGTTCTTAGAACCGAAAGACTAATCATACTCCTACTAAACCTTCAATTTGTTGTTTCAAATTTTCTCGTGCTTGGTTCAAGAGGTTTATTATCACCTTCCAGATTTTCTCCTTTTAACTCATGCTTCTCTCTCTCTTCCATTATCTTAGGGTACAAATCACCTGTTAATTTAGCAGAGTGCGTTTGGAAAACCATTTTACTTCCCTCTCCCACTTCATTTTCCCTCTTGGGTTGCTTAGGAGGGTTTGAAGTATAAAATTTCTCATTTTCAACTATTAGACAAAGCTTATCCATCCCTTCATGATCAACTATATGACCCGTCTCTTCTTTTATTTCCCCTTCACAAGGTCTTCTTCATTTTGCATGAGTCTTAGGTAAGTAGGTAGGCCAAAATTGGGTAAACCCAAACTCATTTTCTTTTAAGAATTCATCCCAGGTTTTTCCCATTGTAGCTAACTGATACTGAATTAACATTTTGATTAGGTCGTGATGAAAAAGACTACGGTCTTGATTACCAATAGTACGTTGAACTGTAACAACCATTTTATGCAAACTATGAAGTCGAAAGTAGGGAAATTTCAATTTCAAACCCTTAAGATCCATTAAAATTCTCAGATGATATAATTGGACATTTGAGTACCGACCATCACAAGAAATATACCTAGAAAATTACTTCAAAAGGAGCATGCCATTGATTCTTCAAATATTTTACAGGAAATCTAAATTTAAGGTGTGCATCTTCCTTTGATAATGGAAGAAGAAATTGCTTAAAATTTTTCTTGTCTATTTGTGACCCTTTGAACCAGCGTTCACTAGTCCGAGGCAGCTTTGTGGCTTTTGAAGTAAATTATTCATCTATGACTAGATATAAATCACCTATCTGACTAATATTTCCATCAAAAGGCAATGCACATTGTTTGGTAACTTCCTCATTGTGTCCACTGAAACCACAAAAGAAGAGTTTCCAGTCAATTTTCTCAAACAAGGCAAGAACTTTAGGGTCGACTTCTAACATTTCAGGACCAAAAAACTCAAAATGACTTAAGGGAGCCATTTGTTCAACTATCAGTTCTTTCTTTGACAGAGGATTAAAAGGCGTTGTAAAAACTGAAGGAATAGGGATACATGAATACACAGACATGATATGAACCCTAATGCGATTCTGAAAGAGCTAAAGAGTAACCCTAGACTGGTTTCTTATGCGTGCGAACTTCACCATCAAATCACCGTAGGTATTCATCAAACAAATTGATATGATCTGAAATCATTATGAAATATTCGAAATCAAATGTTTTCATGAATGTAATACGGCTGTCAGATAGGATGATGTTAATATGAAAATATCTTATCAAGGTAATTATTTCATATTAAAGTCCTTTGAATAGGTGTTAACACAATAACCATTCATATCCTGTAGAAAAAACAAGACGACCAAACGTTAACAAGAAGGGTCATACGTGGAATTTAATCGTGCTATTAAAACCAGATGATGTGAAGTCTTTCATTACAAACAATGATGTCTCCTAGGGTTTCGTAAATCCAACCAAGCACCAAGATCAACCTTGGATGATAAATAAAATGTTCAAAACCATATTTTATGCATGTAATAGATTCAAAGAGTAAATTATATAGTTTTGAATTATACGATGAAATCATTGAATCCAAATCATCATATGACCTATTGCAAAGTTTGATCGGATGGAGAATTTTGTCAAAAACTAACACTAGATTAAAATTGATTATTATGAATATAACACAAAGATCTTTATAACATTTGAAATGATATATAAAGGTAAACTTTGTTTATTTTAGAAACCTATATACAACTTCCCATAATTTGTTTATTTACACATAAAATGGTATAGTATTTAAAAGATAAAGTTTTAATGTAAAAATGTATCATTAGGGTTAAAATAGGGTATTTAGATTAATTCATCAACCCTAATAATATAAATTACAAAAACTAATGATGAATACTTTGTCAAAAGGACTAAAAGAAATCAATAAAACCTAACTGTAACAAGTTCAAAATGCATTTCCAATTATCTTTAATTTAATCCAAAAAAACAATTTAGCAAGCTATAATCATAATATTTCAAATCAATATATAATAAAAAATATAATGAAAATTGATTATATATAAAAAAAAAAAATTAACAGCTGCTAAAATATTAAATTTATGAAAATGCTTCTTAAACTTTCAGTATGATCATTAATTCTTATTTTAATTGAGAGTACCTTCATAATTGAAGATTCTGAAGGCACTCTTATATAATTTTGTGATAAATCATAGAAGAGAACTGGACATTTTTATTCAACAAAGAAGAAAAAATTGAGAGGGTTGTTTCTTGCCAACAAATGGCGATGACCTGGGTGAACCAGTTATCTCTGCTCAAACAATTTTCAAATGATGGTATAAACAAAATCTTAAAATCTATTCAAAACAATAAAAAATTCTTAGTCTAATAAAAACCACTACCTGATTTATATTTGCAAGTATAATTTAGAATTATCCTATCTCTGTAGATAAGGATTTTGTTAAAGATAAGATTAAGAATATCCTAGTCAAAGCAAAGTACTTATAGTAATGATAATATGAACCATCAGTATAAGATATAGGAATTTACTTCACTGATAAATTTCTAGAATATGTTCCAAGAATATAATGATTTTTCTTATATATATATATA
>LPNX010484306.1:0-23701 GCA_001517045.1 Pseudotsuga menziesii
TTTTGGTAGATTTGTTTGATCAGGAGCTTAGGCCTACGGCGATCTACTGCGACAATCAGAGTTGCATTCAGCTCTCTGAGAATCCAGTGTTCCATGACAGGCCAAAGCACATAGAGATCAGATACCATTTCATCCGAGACTACATTCAGAGAGGGGCAGTTCAGCTTCGGCATATTTCCACTGATGAGCAGGTAGCTGACATCTTGACGAAGTCTTTGGGGAGGGGCAAGTTCGTCTTCTTCAGGGATAAGTTGGGAGTGGTACGGAACACCTTCCTCAATAAGAGGGAGTGTTGATTTTTGTACCTAGGCAGATGTTCCCTAGGTGACTTTAATTTTTGCCTAAAGTCACTTTAAGAGGGAAAAAGGTGACCCTCACATTAAAAGTCACTTAATGAGACTTTATAACAGTAAAGTCACTTTTTGATAAATTTAAGTGGGTGAGTGATTTTATTTATGAGAAATAAATAAAAGAGATTTTCACTCTCATTTCATCTTGGCCATTGATTTGATTCTTTCTCCACCGTTGGATTAAGAAACTCACTTAGGGTAAAAAAAAAGCATGAGGGAGGCAAAAGGGCATTCACTTTTCATTTTTCAGGAGAAGAGAAGAGCTGAGAGAGAGGAGGTCGACTTGCTGAAGGAGGGTTTGATTTTCAGACAGTGCTGGAAGTGATTTCCTGTTGGCACGAAAATCGAGGCAGCCATTGAAGGTACGGACTGCATTTAATGCACAGGACAAGGCATTTAATGCTGTACGGTCTGCACAGAATTTGATGGTACGGCCTGCTGTACGGCCACATTAATTCAGCACGAATTTCGAGGCACATTTCCTGCACGAAAATCGAGATTTTTATGAACAGTACGGGCTGCATTTAATGCTGTATGGACAGCATTTATTACAGCACAGAAATCGAGGTGTACGGCTCATTTAATGCTGGTACGGTCTGCTGTACGGCCTGATTTTTTGGCATTGTTTTCGAGGGAGGTGTACGGCCTGCTGGTACTGTACATTTGCATCTGATTTTGCACAGAAAACGAAAAGGGTGTTGGCTGGTTTGCTAAGCACAAATTTTCCAGACTTTGTGAAGAAGTTTGCCGGTGGAGATAAGTTGAATTTTTCCACTAATTTTCTGTCTTGTACATTGCTGATAAAATAATAAAAATCTCTCCTCTCTGACTGGTTTTCCCCGTGGGGGTTTTTCCAGGGCTGATTAGCCAAAAATCTCTGAGTAAATTTTTATGGTGTGCATGCATTTGTTTTCAGCCTGTTAGTGTTTTTCTGCGTGTTTAAATTGTTCAGAAAAAATTTTATAAGTAGCTTCAAGCCTATGCAAAACCGGCTGAAGTGAAACACACAAAATTGTTCATTAAACCAGCAAGCAGTTAAACTCAGTTTTTCAACAATGGGGCTACCAATTTCAGTCCTTGGAAAGAAAGAATTGTTTTGCTTCTGCAGGAATGTGAGTTGTGGGATGTAGTAAACAACACACAAGCAAAACTTGTGGCCATGCCTATAGATGCAACAACTTTGTCAACCTGTGAGAAAAAAAATATCAAGGCCAAGAGAATTATTCTTGATGCAATTAAGGACCATGTGATTCCACATACGACCAGTAAAGACAATGCTTATCATATGTGGAATGCCTTAACCAAACTTTCCTAGAGTTCTAATGAAAACATAAAGATGGTACTGAGAGAAAAACTCAAGAACATGAAAATGATTAAAGTTGAAAACGTGACCCCATATCTTGCAAGAATAACTCAAGTGCAAAATGACTTGGGAGCAGTTGGGGAGCTAGTTGTTGATAGTGAACTTGTACGGACAACATTGAATGATGTGACCAAGCCATGGGCAATGTTCATTGAAGCGATTGTGGCAAGGCAAAATATTCCCAAATGGGATTGTCTTTGGAATGATTTCATACAGGAGGAAGCCAGGAGAGCTTATGTGCATGGGGGTTCATCTGTTGGTAACGATGAGGAAAATGTGGCACTTGCAGCTAAAGGTAACAAGAAGTCCAAGAAGGACCCCAAGGGTGGGGTGAAGCAGTAGGGTGAGCAGAAAAAGGATATGAGCAAGGTAAAGTGTTTTTCCTACAACAAGATGCGGCACTATGCAGTAGTGTGTCCCAAGAAGAAGAAGAAGAAGACTGCAGCTTTAGCTGAAGTTGATGAGTTTGCATAAAAGTTTGACGAGGAACTTTCCTTGATTATTTGTCATTCTTTGACTTTAGCAAATGTGGAAGAGTATTCCACTGAGTTTGACAAGAAATTGTCCCTGATTACTTGTCAGTAATTGAGTGCATCTACTACCAGTATTTGGTACATAGATAGTGGAGCCTCTAGTCACATGATAGGTGTTCGTGAGTGCTTTACAGATTTTATTGAGAGTGGTTTAGATCTCGACGTTGTACTTAGAGATGACTCAAGGTAGTTGGATGAGGGACAATCTCCTTTCAGAGGGAGTCTAGAGAGTCCATGTAGATGAGGGATGCTTTGAATGTCCCTGGGTTGAAGAAGAATTTGATATCAGTTTCCACCATTGAGGATCGGGGATTTGTGATACAGTTCCAAGATGGGCATGCACTCATTCATCCTAAGGGATCTAGTGACACTACAGTAGTGAGGATAGGTGTTCAATGTGGAAAGCTATACAAACTCAGTTTTCATCTTTATCATGCCTTGGCACATAGCACCAGCAGAGACAGTTGTGATTTATGCGAGTTATAGCATGGGAGGATGGCCCATTTGCACCATTCAACTCTGAGGATGTTGAGAGATATGGGGACAGGTGTGCCAGAGTTTAGCACGGAGCATAGTGATGTGTGCAGGGGGTGTGCACTTAGCAAGTATGCCAAGACTGCTTTTCCAAGCAATAACAGCAAAGCAGCAAGGATACTTGATTTGGTATATTCTGACCTTTGCGGTCTGATGTCTTTTGTATCATTGAAAGGTTATGAGTATAATGTGACCTTCATTGATGACTTCTCCAGGAAGACCTAGATTCACTTTTTGAAGAGCAAGGAGTTGAAAGAATTCTTGCAGACGTTCCAAGAGTTCAAATCTCTTGTGGAGAACCAGACAAGGAGGAGGATTCGAGTGTTGCAATTAGACAATAGGGGTGAGTATACAACCAAGGAGTTCTATACACATGAGGGGGTAAAAAGGTAGTTGACAGTACCATACACCCCACAACATAATGGGGTTGCAGAGAGGAAGAATAAGGCAATTGTGGGTGCAACAAGATCTATGCTACATGATCAGAGTTTGAAATTCTTTCTTTGGGAAGAGGCTTGTAACACAATAGTATACATTCAGAATAGAAGTCCCATAAGGTTTTGGGATGTAAGACTCCTGAAAAAGCTTTCATAGGAAAGAAGCCTGAGGTTGGGTGGTTCAGGATTTTTGGGTGCCTTACTCACATGCCCCTTCTGAGAAAAGGACAAAGTTAGAGCACACGATAGAAAAGGGTATTTTTGTTGGGTATGATGAGACTTTGAAGGCCTACCACATATAGATTCCTGTACGAAGACAAACAGTTGTGAGGTGGAATGTGAGATTTGAGGAGGATAAGGATTTTGGGAAGTCACATGAGTTAGAGAAGGGGGAGCAACAGGCTGCTACATCTCAAGATGGTACATTGCAGTGATCAGGGTTACAGGTATTAGGGTGTTATACCGTGATTTGCCACACTGTATGCATCATGCCTTGTTGGCATTCCCTTGTCCCTATGAAGAATCACTATATCCCCCTTACACAGTATAGTTCTGATGCTTCAGTTTAACCCTAAAAAAGATTTTTTTGAAGATACACGTGAGTCAAAAGTTATACAGCTCGCGAATACGTAGCTTCCACCATTACATCCCGTGTACATCAGGTTTTATGCTCAAAAACAATATCAATCAGTCACTGAAGCAATATCAACCTCCTGATGACCCCTCTCCGACTCAAATCAAGTGCGCTTCTCAATCCTCAAATCTGTGTCCTCTCTCTCCAACGGTTGCGCTCGTCTTATCTCAAGAATGTGCCCTCTTGAATCAATGATGCCCTGCAGCTGGATCACCCTACCTGATGCAATCTCTACTTCCAAGATCATCTCTCTCAACTACGGATCAAGTGCTAGATCTCTTGCTCAGATCTACTCCCTCACTCTTCACAATGTTTTCCCTCTCCTCTCAAGAATGCGCCCTCTCTGCATGCACTGATTCGCACTCTCTGTCCAAATGAACTCACTGCATAAAAGTTGTTTTATCAACCTTTTCCATGCCTTTTCTAACTCACTAGTGAGATTAGAGTTCAAAAACCCTAATTTCATTCTCTTGCAAAAATCACATTACTGCATTAAAAATGGTGTAGTAAAAATGCATGCATGCACATGCCACGTGCAAATCTCATGCACATCTCATGCATATGCATCATACAATACTCTGCATGTCTCCGCCACTAAATCCATGCCAACTGGTAGAGTGTTTCTCCCACCCTGCATCCCTGCCTATACTGATAATGGACCTTCATGCTAGGAAAATCCACATGAAGGACATCCTAAGATACACATCCCTAACAATTAGTTTGATACTCTGTGGAGGTTTTCTTCTAAGCTTAGAATTATTAATTAAAGGCTAATTTGAAGAAGTAAATTATCTGTGTGTTGTGTTTTTCTTCTGCTATTCACTTTCCAGCTATACATGTGATTACTGTTATGTGAAATAATTGAACTTCTGCAGTTAAATAACAAGTTTGTATTTAGTTGAGAACATAAGGACAGTAGTCACCTAGGGTTTGGAAAATTTAAAATGGCATCAAAGCTTCTCTAATTGAGAGGATTCGAAGAGTCTACTACAGTAGATCAACTATTCGGAGTCAGGACTAATAGTAAGAAGGTTTCGAGGGCGGTACTTAACAGAGATGGGATTTTGTGCACAGATCAAAGATGGCATCAGCTGGAACTCAGATGAATGAATTTGCCTCCAAGTTCAAGGAATTCTCGATGGTATCTTATTCTAACAAGGGAACAAGTGGTAGGTTATGATGCCACATGGCCTCCAAAGGCCCCTCCAAGAAATATGTTCCAAAGAAACTGTCCACAAGACAACCTCAAGCCCCTTTCCAAGTGGGGTCTTCCACAAGCCATGTCCTCCAAGCAACCAAGATGTCCACCTACTAGCCTCCAAAGGCTGCCCTCAAGGTAACTTATTCCTCAAGCATGGTCCAGAGGGGATTTGAAACCCAGCAATGTCATCCACTTGTCCACATTGAAGATAACAAGCAATTCTCCAAGGGGTTATTAAAAAAACTTCCATCAAAATGAGTCCACATATGCTACCATTTAGGACCAAGACAACTTCTAAATGCAAAAACGTCATTAATAAAGCATGTAACAAAAACCTTCAAAGGTTGCTGGACCAAGACAACTTCTAAATGCAAAAACGTCATCAATAAAGCATGCAACAAAAACCTTCAAAGGTTGCTGCTCCACCAAAAACACAAGCAATCTTCCATAAAGAGAGGGACAAACTCATGTATAAACTTTCAAACAAGGAGAAGCTCCTCCTAATGGCATGAAACCTTTCCTAAACTGGCCATGAATCTTCAAGGGGCTGAATGCTGTCTCAACTAGGGCGTCACCTTATCAAGCTCAATTTTCCACCTTTTTGGAACCCTCCACCACACAAGCGGACTGTTTAATGGCTGCTGATACAGGAAACACCATTTAGGAAAACACCATTTAGGAAGGGGTAAATCATGCACAGATTTCAGGCTTTTGAGGCTGTTTGTATGCACAGCATTGACCAAGAAATGACCAAGCTGTTCTACTGCTGATTATTTGCCCAGTGTTTCCCAGTGGTGCTGTTTACCCCTGCTGTTCACCTTCAGATCAGAGATTAGGGCTACTTAACTTCTGAAACTATACCCATTATTTATACACTAAGGCTGTAAGAGGATAGGCAAGGTCTTTTTTACCATTATTCACTTCGCATTTCACTCAGAGTGCTGCTTCTTATGCTCAGATTGGAATGTATCTCCTTTAATACTGACCCAACATGTTTTACTATTGTTTTAGGGTCTGAAATTTCCCTTAAACTGCCCAAAACTGTTGTTACTGTTTGTTTTTTGCTCCTGTGCTGTTAGGGTATGCCCAGAACTGCTTGATCTTGCTGTTTGCTGTCCTTCTTTATGCCTAGATATAGCCCAGATTTGATTCTTCCCTGCTGCTATTACCTTAAACATGCCTAGAACGGTTATACCTGTCTCTTACTGCTGTTCATGCCCAGAATGCTGATTGCGATGGTTTGCTGCTGGTCAAAGGCTTGAAAGGTGCCCAGAACTGCTTTTTGAGGGACTGTGGCATGCCCAGATTAATTCATTGATGCTGTTTTGTACCCAGACATTCTGAAGACTGCCATTTGAGGCTTGACATGCGCCCAGAACTACTCTAAAGTTCATATGGGGAATCAAAGGGATGGCCAGGCTGCTACAGGTCTGAGATCATGCCCAGAATTCTGATTGGAGTGCTGAATCATCACTTTCCTGGGGCTGACCATGCCCAGAAATGCCAAGGATTTCCCCACCAACAGAAACCAGGGCAAACCCATACAAATATGGGGATAACAGATACCATTGCATGCTTGTGAGAATGCATAAAGAATTGGGCAATATCATCATCAAGGTAGTGCTACAAAAAAGCCCAGATTCTAAACAGATTGTTGTTTGAAGTCTTGAACACAATTTATGAAAGATAATAGTGACCACAAATGTCAAGAGATCTTCATGCTTACAGCAAAAACAAAATATAGGCATGTAGCTAGTCCTTCCTAACTTCTAAGCCATCTGGTTGAAAAATAGGGGAGAGACGCCAAAGCAATGGACTTGAAATCGCCTTAAAGTACAATAAATGTTAGTTTTGTACCTAGGCAAGTGTTCCCCTAGGTGACTTTAGCCTTTAGTCACCTAGTGAAGGGAAATAAAGTGAACCTTGCATTTTAAAAATCATTTAATGTGACTTTAGAGCATTAAAGTCACTTTTTGATAAATTTAAGTGGGTGAGTGAAATTAACATTTTTATATTAAAATGTGTGCAATTAATTTCAGCCTTTGATCTAATTCATTCTTAGCCACTGGATTGAGATCTCTTCACCTATCTAGGGTTAGAGACAAAAAGCAAGGAAAAGGCAAAACATTTCATTCTTGTTGAGAGATTGAACGAGAGATAGCAAAAAGAGCTAGGGCACGATTTTCGAGGCAGCCTGCTAGTGAAGATTTTGGTGGGCACGAATATCGAGTAGTAGTACAGCCTTCATTAAATGCTTGCACAGATTTCAAGGATGAAGTACAGCAGCATTTAATTCAGTGCACAAATCCCGAAGAGGTACAGCCCAGCATTTATTTGTTGGTACAGAAATTGAGGTACGGCCCAGCATTTATTTGTTGGCACAGTTTTCGAGGAATACCGTACAGTACGGTTTGGGCACAGTTTTCGAGGAATGCCGTACGGTACAGTTTGGGTATAGTTTTCAAGACATTTATCAGGCACAGTTTTCAAGGGAAGGTACAGCACGCATCCCAAGGCAGCAGTATTTAGTTTCTGGCACAGAATTTGAGGAACCGTACAGCAGCATTAAATGCTGTCCATACAGTACGGATTCTGAGTTGGCTGGCGCAGTTTTCGAGGGAAGAAATTTGCTGGTAGTTTCTGGCACGTTTTTCAAGGGAGCTTGCACAGATATCAAGGCAGCAAAAGCACAGAAATTGAGACAGTCTGCTGGTCAAATTTCTGGGTTGAGATAGGTTGGATTTTTCACTGTAAAATTAATGCCTGATTTTTATCCTGAAGAAATAATAAAACTCTCTCTCTCTCTGACTGGTTTTCCCCTAGTGGGTTTTCCAGGGCCATTGGCCAAAAATTCTAGTGTTCTGTGTGATTAAATGGCATGCTGATTTTTATTTCCTGTCACTGAAAAGTTAAAATGTTTGTTTACGGCAGTGTTTTAAGTCTGAAAATTTTGTTTATTTCCAGAACTTTATTTTTTATGAGAATGTCATAAACAGTGATATAAATTTTACTTGAAACAGGTGGCAGAAAACTAGTGAAAAATCTACAATAAATCATCTCTATATATTTGTAAAAAAAAAATTGTTTTGCACCCTATTAACTTTCAAATGCCAATATTGACACCTAAGCATTTGAGACTGTTTCCATTAATACCAGCAATTCTCGGCTATAATTTTGACCTAAGCATTTGAGATTGTCTCCTTGGATCTAAATCTACATTACTGGCTGTTTAGTGTGTTTTATTGCAGATTACAGGTCTGAATTTTGATATTACAGAGAATACTTTTTGCAATTTGGCAGCATTCTTTGGTCTCTAGGGTTAATAGACTATAGTACATAACTGTATTTCCAGATTGCATAGGGATTTTCCCCTGAGTCTAGCAAGCACTAGCCCAAAGTACAGGGGCATTGTGCAAGGTGACATTGGCACCTTACCTAATTACCTTTTAACTCTTCCAGTTTCAAGCATTGACTCTTCCAGAGTAAATGTTTGGAAGCAAATTGTTTTGAGAGTTAACAGGTCCTATGTATACAGAAACTGAGCCATCTCAACTATCGTAGAAATATAAAAATAATTATACAATCAAAACTACCTTACTGAAGGCTGAATTTGCACTGCCTGAAATATTCAGACACTGGCTTCCAATAGCCTGCATAATTGCAAAATTATACAATATAATGGCACATACATCAGTGTCGTAGTGCTTGCTCCTTTCATGTTTTAGACCTTAGTTTCAAACTTTGAGCTACTATTTACAAAATTTACCTCATGATTTGGATACATAACTGTCTGTGCAAGAAAGATAAGTGCTTGATGTTCATTTACTTTTAGAGTTTTATATAATTACTACTTTTCCTCTGTATCAGTCCTCAGATATATTTTGTTTCTGATTCTCTGATATCCTCTCCACATACAAGGACATTTCACAAAAATTGAAAATCTGTGCTGAATAAAGTAGCTTGTAGTAATGATATAACTAGAATTTTATTTCAGGAAAACAAAATCAAGCAATAATATACTAATTCTCTAAGTGAGTCACATGAAATGTAGAGGCTAGATGTACTGGCTTAAAATTTCATTCGCATACCTTCAATGGATGATGTGGAGCAGGAGTTGAAAAGCAGAATACATTGCCATTCATGGTTGTCACAATGAGATCAAGATCATCACCACCATCAACATTATCAGCTAGAACCATACTGTATCTGCAACAATATAGTCAACGTCAGAACTTACCCAAAGGGGGAAAATCCACCAAATTGTTTTCCAAAGGATCATGGGCTCAAGTGACATACGAAGTCTCTCCAATATCAATAACATCGGCACAAGCTGTTTGGCCATCAATAAGGTAGAAGTAACCATCAAAAGATGTCACAGCAAGAGTCAGCCCTTTCCGATTTTCTCCACGCTTACTCAAGTCAACCAGGAGAACTGGACTCATGACCCTCCCATGAGTGCGATAGGGGAATGGTTTCACATATGATCCATCCTTTCCATTAAGAACATAAATATTGCCTGAAATTGTTGGAATCACCACGTCTGTATGTCCATCTCCATCAACATCACCCACTGTTGGTCCCTACAGAATAAAGTTCACATAGAAGTTCAAACTTCAAGGTGATGACAGCAAATGCTTCAAAGTCAAATAATACCATAATAACAAATTTATCCTAAGATGCATCCAACTTTATTAGGTATTACAAACAGGGCAGAATTCTATGTGGTGTTACAAGTAAGAGTAACAAACATCTAGAAGCATTATGTCAGTGAAGGCAACATGTATACCAGTGACTGGCACAACCCAAGGAGACAAGGAAACACGCATGAGCAAATATAAAGAACAAGAATGTAAATGAAGACAATCAACACCTCCCCAACTACCTTGAGTATAGTAAACTAGAACTAGCATACATCAAAGCTAATTAGAAATCAAATGAAAATAGATAATTCTTCTCAATTTGTTTGTGCAGACAACCAAATAATTTGAGATATCCCACAAGAACATGCAACTGTATCATGATAATATAGCTGGTTCACATCATAATTTTATCCATCAGCATGGCCTTCATGCTATTCTGAACAAAGGAAGTTAATTCAGTTTTATATAAGGCCTTGCTATAAACTGTGCCAAAAACATATTTTATGACCAATATTTGACAAACTAGGGCACTTGACTAAAGAATGTCATTGTCTAGCAATCTTGTATCATTTCCAAACAAATTCAAGATACATCAATATATATTTCAGAATAGGAAATTTCCACCCATTTCTTTTACAATCTAGCTTTACATAGGTCAGCAATGCATAGAACCATAAAACCATGATCGCTCATGGACATCAGTACCACACTCTGTCAATAAAACCTAAGGATGGCTTACAACATTATGGTTCAATATATGGTTCTTAACAATAATCTCTAGCAATAAGTCAGTAGAAATTGTAAATTTGTAATCTGTGGCAAACGACCCACTACAGACTTCGAGGTATTGCTAAGAGGTAATCTTGCTGAATAAAAAGAACAGAATTCAGAGCTGAATTTGATATATACCAAACTATAAAGAATTCCTATCCATAAGAAATCTGAAAAAGTAATACTTGCAAATGGAAGAAGAATGACAAACTATTATTGTCAAACTGCAGGTCAATAGCGAATTTCAACTTGGTAAAAGGAAAAGCTCAGGCCCACAAACAACATAGCCAGTTATCATTCCACTCATGGAGAAAACTTTAGGTGTGCAACTAACTGAACCTGTTTGTAGTTCACTAACGGTGTGATAAATGACTCAAAGCAGAAAAGCTTTTACCTCATGTAACCTCAACAGGTCATTAAAGAATAGCCTCATTAAACTTCCAGTGATTTTTTCCTCCCTGAAGTCATTTTATTTCCTCTAGACATCTGAGCTTGCTTTTCAAAAAAGTCCTTCAAATGCAGTAGACAGGTAATCTCGCAGTAGCAGGCAAAAATATTATTTGTTACATTTTGATTTAATGGAATCTTGTTCTTTTTACATGCATCAAATAGCACCTTGTAATCCATGTTGGTTGACCTAGATTATAGCAAAAGTACAATTATGTTGAATATGGTGGTCATTGATGTCAAAGGAGTTCAGTAATGACAAAGGAATAACAAAAGACTGTTGATTAAATGGACATTGTTGTCAACATAAGATCATAAGGAAACATTGATGAAATAGTCCAAAGAGATTTGCGGAAGCCAAAATAACACAAGTTGGCAAAACGGAGTCGAAAGCATTATAACGCTAAGTTTCTATGGAGTGACGATTTGGACGGCCCAGATCATAAGAGAGAGAAAGATCAATGGCCTAGAATAGTTTCCGCAATGCCAAGGTGCAAGCTTGTTAAAACTGCGAGAAGACTATTGCGGAAGTCATGTTTGAAAATTTATGAAAATCAGACCTACAATCCGCAATCCGCAAATGCAGAAAAAGTTTTGCAGAAGACGAATTGCGAAAGCATTTTTGAGAAAAAAGTCAAAAAGCCGATCCGCAATCCACAACCCACAATTGCAGAAGGAAGGAGTTCTCGCAGATTACGGAAAGGGCAATTGCGGAAAAATCGTTGCGAAAGGTTAATTGCAGAAAGAAGCATTGCGGACACCACTTTGCGGAAAGATCGTTGCGGAAAGGGAATTGCGGAAGGTCGTGATTGATAAATTTAAATAGAGTTAAAAATTAAACAGAGAAGTAAGGAAACACGTTTGATGAAGAGGCATGCTTTATGAAGTGATGTGTTTGATTAATAGGCACGACTCCAGATTGAAAGGGCGCAACTGTAAAACTCCAGAATGAAGATATATGTTTGTAAAGAAAGATGAATGATGTATTATAAGCAAGATTTTGGTTTTAGAAAAGATGTCTTTGTAGTCCAGATCTATATAGCAGCAGACGACAGAGACCAAGGAAGTAATGAGAAACCAGTGACAAAATTGAAGACATAAGAAGGTCTGGAAGTTTGATAAAAACATATTAGGGTGGCAGGGTGGTGCTAGGGCAGGCTACATGCCTGCAAGGGGGTTGTAGCCTTCTTCCAGTGGTAGCTGGAAAATAGGGTGTGGTAGCATCCTTTCAGTAGCAGTTGATAAAATCAGGGGGTCGTAGCCTCCTTCCAGTAGATGTTCGTAAATAGGGTGTTGTAGCATCCTTGTCTATAGAAGCAGACAGAAACTATTTGTAAATATAATTTTGCAGTGATAGGAAGTATTGATGGTTTTCCCAATTGGGCTTCCATGATAAATTTGTGCTCCGTGTATCTTGTTGATCAGGTGTGTTAATGAATAAATTAAAAGTGGTTTTAATTGTTAGAAGTTATCAATAATGATTCACCCTCCCCCCTCCTCAGCATTGTCCAATATTCCAACAAATTATTTGTTGTTGATTGAACAATTATGGACCATCACGTATCACATACTGGTTTGGTTGATCTCACACTGGGTTCCTAGACTTATGACCGGTTCTTTGGCTTTTTAAGTGATTATGGTGGGCCTTAATGGTGCCACATATCGTTCTAGAGTTAAATTTCATGCCCTTTCATCATTTTGAATTTTTTTTTGCATTCTATCACCAGTCTTGCCTATCTTTCCTTGTTTGTAACATCTCTACCCTTTGTGCAAAGATCATTGAGTTGATGATTATAGCTCAAACAGGTGCTTCTGCACAGGCTAAGCGTCTAGCATGCAAGTGTTGTCCAAACTACCTCTCTAGGTACTTGCTCAATGTATTGAGTAAGTGATGTTTATAGCTCTTTCCTAAGTCTAACTTAGGAAAAGCACATTAATTAGCTTAATATTGGCTAATGACTGAAATTAAACTTAAGATTAAGTCACAACCATTGATCTTAAGTGGGGCTCAAGATATAATCTTAGCCATCCATCACTTGGGAGATTGAGGGTTAAGGTTTTGATCATTAAGATGTTATAAAAGAAAGCCCAAGGAGAAGAGAAAGACACAAGACATCACAAGATCATTTCAGAGCTAAGTTGTCAAGAAAACTTGGGTACGAGGACGGGGACGGGTACAAGGATACTTGGATACTTGGGTACATCGAGGGTACTCTCTCTCTCTCTCTCTCTCTCTCTCTCTCTCTCTCTCTCTCTCTATATATATATATATATATATATATATATATTATAAAAAAAATGTCACAGTCACATCATACATACATATTTCAAATTTCTTCATAAATTATGAATTGTGATTCATAATTCTAAATTCAATGATTCATTGAACAATGAACATTCACATTGAAAAGTTGAAACATAAAATTTGATAAATCATAGACTCAATACTAATAGATATCAATTGGAAGACTGGAAGTTACATAAAATTTGATAAATCATTGTACTAGGCAGCTGTAACAAACAGTCAAACTCAGACCTAAAGGTAAATTGAAATCTTATTTTAAACATCTATTTGTAATTTTGTATTGTTGTTATAGGCAATAAAAAATTGCAAATTACCAAATATATTCCTCGGTTGATGTGAGTGTATTTCTCAGTATTAAATACATATGTATATTTTTATGTGCGCATTAGGTAATCAAATCATGTTCCATGAGTGTTGAGCACGAAACAATAAAAACATTCATTGTAAATCAATGCAAAATCAGTCTACCAAATTTGGGCAATATTCAGTGCAATTTGAATAGTGTTGCAAAGTGTTTGACATAAGTCCTAAATCAGACTCCATACGCAGTTAGCAAAATATTCGTTCAGATTTGGTTGGGAGTCATTACATTTTCCCCAGCGGATTGCATTTTAATGAGTCGGTTGTACCCCCGAAGTACCAAAACATGGGGTACGAAGTACCCAAACACGAGGTACGGTGTACCATTTCTCCTATAAGTACCCTTTTTTTTATCGATATCTCAGGTACGTGGAGCCAGTATGGGGTACGGTAGGGTACGCCAAGAGACGTACCTTCCAAGTACCCAAAAAGCAAAAACCGATTCCAAAAAATAGGTGAAAGGATGGATGATCCATGACAACTAAAAACATTTCCATATTTTCACCAAGGTAAACTTTCATATTTTTTGCCTCTTTTAGACATGAAGTTTTTATCATTTAGGTTTTATTTCCAGTTTTATGTAATGTTATATGGGGAACGCATGGCGAGACATTTCACAAAAAGGGCGACGTCTTGGCACCCCTCCCAAAATGCAAGATGCCTAGATGTCCCCTCCTTATTTTTGAAAAAAAAAATCGTAAGAAACAAACTTATGTATAGAAGTTGATTTCTAATTTAGTATGTCTGATTTCATACTCGGTATTTGTTGACTTATCTAAAATTAACTGGTAATATTAAAAATCTTATAATAAAAGGATAAAAATTAAAAAATGAAGGATAAGGAGAATGTCACTTTTACTTAAGTTTTTAATGCCACCATTAATTGTTTCAGGATGTTTGAGAGTGGTTCTAGCCTCATCGGACTTCATATGCAAAAAAAATAGAATTTTAGATCCCATTCAGAATTCAACAAGATTAACAATATTCAGGATTTCAGGATTGCACCATTTCCACTGGAATCTATCATGTATGAGGGTATGGGATTTGGCATTTAATCAAGCACATCAACCCCTCTATGTACTTTGATGTTGGTGGTATTGATTGCTGAACTCCTCTATCATAACCTTAATAAAAATGTACCCTTCACTCAAGCAAAATCATTAATTAAGCATGGGAATCCTTTTGAATTTTCTACCTTATTTTAAAGCTTGGATTAGAAGGTTTCATCAAAATTGTAGGGTGTTGACTAATGTCCTTGGAGGATCAACTTAAAGATTCGAGGTAGAGGCAAGGGCTACAGCCTATAAGAGGGGGGAACATGGTGCTATTGATGAACAGGATCCCAATATGTGAAATTGAAATACTGAAATATGATAAATCATATCGGTGATCGTGTTTACATTGCACAATAATGACTTTAGTATTTAGTATTTAAATGGTGATGGGTGTTGAAGTTAGTAGTGAGGAAAGGTTCTTCTATGTTGGCCTGTGCCTAGCACATGGAAGTATCCTCAAATTGTGACTCTCTTCATAAAAGGTAACCTTTATAATACTTTATGTAAAAGGGCAATTAGCCCATGGTATTGGGTGTCCCATGCTATTTGCATAAAGTGAATGTTTTAAAAGAGTCCGAGGGAGAGTCAATGAGACACATTGAGAGAGGTTGATCAGTAAGTAAAAAAATCTAAGAGGGGGATTCTCTCAAGCCAGAGTTGTCTTCACTGATTGAGGGTTTGAGCCACAATCAAAGAGTGAAGGTTTGAGTCCATCTCTGGTTATCAAATCTAAGAGAGGGATTCTCTCAAGCCGGAGTTGTCTTCACTTATTGAGGGTTTGAACCACAATCAAAGAGTGAAGGTTTGAGTCCATCTCTAGTTGACTGTAAGTGTTGAAGCATTCCCGTGAATTACAAAATAAAAAGAAAATAAAGACAATATGTTGACTGTAAGTGTTGTGCAACTATGTATGGTACTGTTTATTTTTATTCTGTTGTGCATTAGTAATCAATCCGTTTTAATTTCTGATCCAGTTTTTGTATATGCATTATAAATCTGGGTATAAAAATCAGTAAATAAATTGCAATCAGATATAGTTATTAAAAATTAACATGGTATCAAAGCCTAAACTCTGAAGGTCAGAAAATCAATTTGTCACGGGGTTTTTATAGGAGATCAGGAAAGAGGCAGCAAAATAGAGCAAATAGAGGAAAGCGTGCAAGTTGCAGGACACAAAAAACTGTACGGATTTTGTATGGTCGTACAGCTGTACAAATCGAAATTTCATACAGATCGACTTTTTTGAAGATATTTGCATTTTAGGCTAGTTCCAGCAATCTGGAAAATTTGAATTTGTAGGTGGTACGTACAGTCTTTAAAGAAATCTGTGCAGCCGTACGGAATCCATAAGGACAGGTTGTATAGGCATGCAGAAATGATTTTTGCAAATTTTTGCAGGGAGATTGAAATTTCTAGTTTTGGGTTCAAGCCCAAAAATTTTGCAGTTTTCAAATTTCTCCTTGATTAAGGAGAAAATGTAGTTGGTACTGTGGATCAGTTAGATGAATGATGGTTGAGTTATTGAAGTTTTCCGTAAGACTAAGTTGCAGGTTGTGCATAGATTGTAGAAGTTTATGTTGTCGTGTAGGATAGAGGACCGGTTGGATGGGTCATCCACCAGTGGTAGGGCTTTCTCCTAGGACCAGAAAAAGCATGTGGCTAATATGGATTTTTTGCTCCTTGCATGTCTCTCTAGCTCAATGTCCACCGGCCTGTGGTACATTGACAGTGGTGCTTCATGTCAAATGACTAGAGTACGAAACTATTTCACCAACCTAGATGAGCACAACTCTAACTTCTACATTGAACTTGGTGACTACAGCCAATAAAGTCTAGCAGGCATAGGGACTGTGAAGTTCCAGAGGGAATGGAGGAAGGCATCATTGCTGAAGGACATGCAATATGTACCAGGGCTGCAGAAGAACCTGATTTTGGTTTCGACCTTGGATGACAAAGGGTTTGAGGTAACTTTCTGGAATGGGAAATTCTACATCCATCCCAAGGGATCTAGTTTTAGCTTGGCGAAAGTAATTGGGTGTTGAAATTTTACCTAGGAAGTGTTTGTCCAGTCATGCCTTGGGGCAGACAAGGACACTTTAATAAGTGATCCCTAGCTTATTTGAAAAGGTGAGAATGACTTTATTTTATAAAGTGACCTTTGTTAATGTGAGTTTGAGTAATAATGATTTTTAAATGACTTTATGAGTTTAAAAGAGAGTGTGCATTAAATTCTTATTTAATATTTTAAAAATGAATTTTTAATGAGGAAATGAGATGGGCCATAAATCTCATTTCGTTGGCTTTTAATCTAAGCCATTGATTTGGAGGTGGAAGTTATTCAAACAAAAAGGCTTGGGAAAGGAAAACCTAATTCATTTGTTCATTTTCTAAAGAGAGAATTTTTGGAGAGAGGAGGAGCAAGAGAGAAGAGAAGAACCAGAGAGAAAGCCCTTGCACAAATTCCAAGAAACATGAAGAGAAAGAAGGGCACAAATTTCTAAACAATTGTACCAGCATAATGGCATGATTTCCAATGCAGTCGTACAACATTTAATGTTGATAGTACAGGTCCGTACAACATATAAATCGAGGTGAAAGCAGGCACAGTTTTCAAGGCAGATTTACAAATCCGTACAACAGGATTTTTTAGGCAGGTACCAGCATTTATTACTGTTCATACAGCAGTCCATACAGGCACAAATCTCAAGGCAGCATACAACACAGAATACGAAGCATCCGTACAGTCACACGTGTGCAGAAATTGAGGAATTTGTACTGCAGTTTGTCAATGTGTTTTCTTGCACGTTTTTTGCGATGAAAATTGAGCTGTTGCATTTTGTTGAGTGAAATTGTCTCTGAAGAACAAGTTTTGCCTTCGGGGTTTTTCCTAGACCAATTTGGTTAAAAATCTGAGTCTTTTAATTTTCATGTGTTGCCTTAATTAATTTTCTAAGTAAGAAAACTAAGGCTGTTATATATTTTCAGATGTTGAAAAAGTTGAAAATATATCTCATGTGTTTCATGTTTTCAGTAAAATTTTAATTTTTAAATGTACATGCATGATGGGGTTTGGGCATTAAACCATATGCAGTGCTGAAACTGAAACCAGGTTGGGGTAACCAAAAAATTTCATTGGGGTCAGGAAAACGAAGTTGTACAGACTCAAATTTGAACCTGCCAACGCATTGGTGAGCAATTGTTGCAGTGATGATCGTGAGTTATGGCATAGACGTATGACACATTTGAATCATGGAGCACTCAAAGTGCTCAACGAGATAGTGATTGGTTTTCCTTCTTTCAGTACAAAAAGGTCACGCCCAGTAAGGGAGGGTTCAAACAGTCATCAACAGTCATCAACAATCATGGACTACTAAGGAGAAGGCGGCCTTAGTCCACAAGGAGAAAGGAGTAGCGAAGACCCAAAAAAAATGTCCACTTTACAACAGCAGTAACCCTAGGCATCAACCATATATCTGTAAGGATATGATCTGTATTTCTGTAATCCCAATATACTCACAAGAACGAAGTTAAGAATTTAATTTATAATCTTGACAAGCCTTCTAAAAAGGTCACTGTTATCACCAACCTTGTAGTTGCCTATGTGAGGTGGATCCAGGATGAATGGTAGAGGGATGAGCAACTAAGGAGGTGGAACCAAGACTACCTAGACCCCCAAATGGATGGTTGTCACGCCAATCAAGGCAGCCTTCACTTTATGTGTCTTAGCCCAAGACAACAAAGGGGGAGACCCAGATCTACTCCCGACAGGAGAGATCAAACCTAGACACCAGATCAAATCAGAAAGACTTGAGGTACGTAAGGTGTAAGGTAATTGGAGACCTTAGATCTATGGAAGGTGTAACTTAAATGTGCCAAGGCTTTAGACAAGGGTTCTGGACAAATGAGGGTTCATCCAAAGTGGAACACATGTGACCTAA
Organism: Pseudotsuga menziesii; assembly: GCA_001517045.1. NCBI lineage: Eukaryota > Viridiplantae > Streptophyta > Pinopsida > Pinales > Pinaceae > Pseudotsuga > Pseudotsuga menziesii. The sequence goes on from LPNX010484306.1 coordinate 18,569, forward strand.
GGGGGTAAATATTAGATCTAGGGTTGAGGTACTAGCAACTGATGAGGATATCCGTTGCCTTGGGAAACGTGACCAATGCAAGGAGGGAAAGGACAGTGTTAGGGCTATCTAGTACTGATGGATTGACTCGATGACAGATATGACAATATCAGAGATCCCAAGTCATCAATGAAAGATAAGATTGCAAGGAAAAGAGGTCAAAGAGGGGCTAGCGCTAGGGTTGGAGATCAGTGCCTCTTGGACCTAAGGTAATGGAGTCAGTGTCTGCCCAACGTTGGAGTGAACCCACCTGGGAGATGCCCTGATCTATGATCCAGGAAATTATTTGGCCGAAAAATTCAGTCAGTAGGGTTTGGAGAGGCAGATCCTCAGATCTAGGACAATCTAGAGACCATCAGCTCAGCGTTGGAGGGAAAAAGGGATGGGGATGACCTGATCTACAAACCCAAGTTGGAAAAATGACGGAAAAATTAGATCTGGGAAAAAGTCATAAAAATGATGAGAAGTGTTAAGACCTGGAAGATAGTTTCTTAGCTCTAGGGCCACCTGTCAGCCTCTAGCTCAGCGTTGGAGGTGATTTGGAGTGAGGAGGACCCGATCTACAAACCCAAGTTGATATTTTTCCAGAAAAATCAGATCTCGAAAGAAGTCAAAAAATTAGTGAGGGGCGCTAGGGTTTGAGAAGGCAATTTCTCAGATCTAGGGCAAACCAGGCCAAACTAGCTTAGTGTTAGGGATGGATTGATGAGAGGGAGGCCCGATCTACAAAACCCAGCAGTGGTTTGTTGAGAGATCAAACGGTTTATTTTTTGGTATTTATGGTTTTTTATTATTTATGGATTTTTCAAAAAAATGAAGAAAAGCATGTGTCAATGGGTTGTGATCCGGAAGAAAGGAACTAACCTGTAGATATTACCTGGAAATCCTTGTAGATGCCTTGAAGTTGATGATCCCTGCTATCCTGATCAATTTGAGAAGACCTATGTGATTTCTAAGCCCGACGTTTTGCTCCAAGTGACCAATGCGCCTTCTCTCCTGCCAAGCAAACATCAACAATATCAAATTTGTCGTATCACGAAAGAAAAGCTAGATCTACAGAAAAGTAACAAGATGTAATCATAGATCACAATGAAACTAATGAAAACCCCCTGATACAAGACGAAGCCAATCCAAGCGAGTTGAGGTCCCCCTGCAAAAATGCCCAAGATAAAGTCACCCTCCTGTAGACAAGACAATAATCCCCAAAAAAATATAGATCTCACACAAATTTCCCGAAGGCTAGGAAGCAAAAGACTTTCCAATCACCATCTAAGAACATCAAATGCAAAGGAGATCCAAGAAATATCCACAGGAAAGTTTTTCTATTAATCAGATCCAAGAGCCAAAGACCCCTTACAAATGAGAAGCTCTCTCCTTTAAATAAGAACGAGAGAACCAAAATCCTAACCACTTTCAAAACAAGTGGCTAAGATTAAAAGATATAAATGTTTTAATCAATGGTTGAGATGAGCTCAACATACAATACGTGGATCAATATAACCATAAAGTACCAAAGTGGACTAGATCACCCAAAAAGAGGGTACCCCACTCAACAAGAAATAAATGAAGCACATGGTGGGTCCATGGAGTGTTAACTAACTCCCTCTGGGTGTCCCTATGGCACAATAAACTAATATAATATTTTAATTTTTTGACTTTGTGCCTCCTTGAGGAAATCGTGAGCCTTCCAAAAGCTCCAGAAAATAATATAAAAATGCCCCAAAAATAGGTGTGGGCCCAATCAGGTGCTGCAACTGCTGGAGAAGGTGCGGAGGACATCACACTCATCATCATGACTCATCCCATGTCATTTCCTTGCCTCAGTAGCCCAAATTGATTTCTTCAATAGCCATTTAATCATTTTTTAATCTGCCTTTGGAAACGTGAACCTGTCAAAACAGCCTCCTAGCCTGCGTTGTCAAACTGAGTCCACCAAGCTCTCTAGTATGGGGGTACTATGGTACAATCAAGTGGCTGCACCCCCTATATCCCATACAGCGCCCTAGGAGATCCAATAAAAACATTTTCTTGCTCAGACACATCATCCAATGAAGCAAAACTACATCAGGAAGGTAAAATGAGCCTGATCATCTCAGCAAGTGCCTAGAACTAAAAATAAGCTATCTCACTAGACTCGGAGAGTCCAAATCCATCTAGGGTGCATACTCATACCCTTTCCAGGTCTCTACCTGATCATCAACAATATCCAATAGACAATATAATCACCTGTAAATGACCAGATACCAATAATATAACTCAGTTTATCATCCATCTGCTGCAAGTGTTACAAGGCTAAGACATGCTCTACAAATCATTTAAGTAACATTCATAACAAGTAGCAGTCACCTCACTGGCAGTACATCAACCAAATACATATATAGGGTATTTTTATTATTACTCAGACGAGACTCTCAGGACTACACTCACTTCATAGGTGTAGTCAATTTGCTAGTGAAGGGTGAAGGCTAAAATTGGCAAAGCTAGGGTAAAGGATGACTACCAACTTAACATCATGACACTTTGGATATGGAAAGGGAATACTCACTATAACCACATGCCGGACAAACAACAACACAGGGAATGGAAGTGCCTCACAAATGGTTGAGTTGTTCCAAGAGTGCTTATTCAACTTAGGCATCATGTCCACATCAAGTTTGATCCAGGTTCATTAGGACCATCAATTTTATTTCCATGGCCTTTTTGGCCTATATGACCTTTTGGGAACTTCACCAGTGCTTAAAAGCACAACTAACTGCAGCTTTCATCCAGGACATATTCAAATTTATAAGGACAACAATATTTGGATATAGCATATATTTAACCATTGCTTTTGGGACCTTTTCTTATACCCTTCACGGGGCATTTTAGCATTTCATTGCTCTTTCCCTTTGCTCACATATGTTAAGAAACACATTTTGGAATTTACATTTCCATGGGCGCATATATAAACATTTCCAACACAAGCAGTACATGAGCTTTCAGTTTTAGCCAACAACATCTCAAGTGACCAGGGGGAGTTCTGCACAGTGCCAAACATCGGGACAACCGACCAGAATGATTTAGGCATACAATCCAACTCACCAAAGGCAAGTTCCGTCACCAACTCAGAGCCGAGACACAATATAAACAGGGAGGTTTGTCCAACAAAGGTTCTAGCGAGGAAAGGTCCTCCATGCCACAAGTCAAGTAGTAAGTCAGGTTAAAACAAAACTGGAAGGAAATGGATGGGTGGAGACAATGAAAAAATGAAGCCAACACTAGCAAGTTAGAGTATGGTGGGAATGACTACCTCTATTCTCCTTAGGGAGGGTAAAACCAATGACTATAGATTAGGAACTTCCAAGTCTAAGTAGGGACATCAATACATAATACAAATACATCCAAGTCCATATATTTATGACCGCCAAATCATGACAGTAAATGCTAGTATATGTCACAAAGATGAGTATAAGAGCAATGATAAATGCCGAGTCATAACCATGCAAATAATCTATCTAAACCATCATCTGTCCAATGAGAAAACACTAACACCAATCTGGGCATCACTAATTGCTCTGCAATTGACTAAATGGCTACATCAGTCCTCGAATCTGAGTGTCCTGAGACTCAGTCGTGACATAGGAGAGCATAATAGTCCATTAACAAAATAATGATCCGTCAAAACTGCTCATCTCAGCATCTCATATGTAAGAGATCTGGCTAAAAAATGTAATGTATCTGAAAAGTAGAATATGGTAGGTAGCCTGGCTACTATATATGTGATAACAGTCACTTAGGAAACCCCTAAGTTTTAGAATAGTTACCAATAAAATAAAAAATAAGATTAGGTTGACTTAGAATAGGGTACTAAAGGTCATATGGTCACATAACAACAAAACATTAAAATAAAAATAAGATTAGGTTGATTTAGAATAGGGTACTAAAGGTCATATGGTCACATAACAAAAAAACAATAAAATAAAAGTTACCATACCCAGGTACACACGATAAGGGCGGTAGGACCAAGCAAAAGACAAAGGACCATATGTAATATCCCAAATACTGATATTTTCTATTTCTAAACAAATGTGCTGATACAACTGGGCTTACAGACTACCAGGCAAAAATCCCTAGTTTATAGGAAAAATTAGGGTTAGGGTTTGTGAGATAGAATGCACACTTACCACTGATAACGAGCTGGATTGCTTCAGATAGAGTCTGCAAGCACTAAGAACTGGATCGGAGAGGAACTGATCTCTCCTGTCTCCGGTGAATGCTCCAGCAACAAGACGCCCAATCAGAGCAATAGGTGACGCCCTCAAGGAAGGAGGTGTCCGATGGATCCGCAGATTTGCAGGGCTGATAGCCTCGCTGTGAAGGAGAGATTGGCTGGAATATACTGCAGTTCTGAACCCTCTAAGTATGATAACGTCTTGGTTCTCTGAGGCAGCTGCTCACGCCCCTGGTGGTCCGGAATTGCTGATAACTCCTTCGGATGAGCTCAGATGGAGCTGATAATCAAGGAGTGCCGGAGTATGTCGCTGATGATAAGACTGGTGCCTGAGTTTCTGAAGGAAACTGAGATCTGGAGGCTCTACAGCTGATTAGGGCTTTCTGGTTGAAAACCCCCCTTACTGCTGCACCGTGTCCTGCAACAATCTATACCTTGTGCTATATAACTGATGAATGAATGAAGATCAAGTGGTGAACCAGTATGGCTTACCCGGAATAAGACTAGGACAGATATTTCACTGCCGAAATCCTGTTAGCTGAAGACTCCGTCTCCAACCCCAACTGCTGTGCTGCACGCTGTGCTGCTATCCAAGAGCTCCCAAAAATAATCATAAGCATAAGTGAGGTCTCCTCTTGCTTTACCCTCTATTTATAAAGTTCAACTGCGCAAAACCTAATCTTTGACCTAATTAGGTCACTTTATCTTCTAATTTGCCGTTGACTTGCATGCAAAGAGCACGGTCATGCAATGGAGCATGGAAAAGAGCATGGTCATGCAAAGAACATGGTCATGCATGAAGGTGGCCTTTGGCCCAGGTGGCCCTTCTTGACCAAGTGAGGATGTCGTAGATCTTCTATGGATGGCATCAGTCCTGATCTGAT
>LPNX010484306.1:24611-113426 GCA_001517045.1 Pseudotsuga menziesii
GAGGAGTGCTGCAAACTGGGAGAATCCCTTAACGTACCGCCGGTAATAAGTGCACAGACCTAGGAACCCTCTCAATTCTGTCACTGTTTTTGGCGCAGGCCAATCTCTGATAGCTCGGATTTTCTCCATGTCCACCTGTACTCCTTTTGCATTGATCACATGTCCTAAGTACAGCATTTCCTTCATGCCAAACTCACACTAGGACATTTTCGCATAAAGCGACTGTTCTTCTAAAATACTCAACGTCTCGTCTAGGTGTTTCAAGTGCTCTTCCCATGTTTTGCTGTAAACCAAGATGTCATCAAAGAAGACAAGTAGAAACTTACGTAGCTGTGCCCTGAAGGTGTGGTTCATGCACGACTGGAAAGTAGCTAGAGCATTGGTAAGCCCGAAAGGCATGACCAAAAACTCATAGTGTCCAAAGTGACAGCGAAAAGCTGTTTTGGGGATGTCCTGGTCCCTTACCCTGATCTGATGGTACCTCGAGCAAAGATCGATCTTGGAGAAGTATTGAGCTCCCCGAAGTTCATCCATGAGTTCGTCAATCCTGGGAATGGGATACCTATTCTTGATGGTCTTTTTGTTAAGTGCTCGATAATCGATGCACATACGCAGAGTGCCATCCTTCTTCTTAACCAGAACTATTGAAGATGCAAAGGGGCTAGAACTGGGTCGTATGTAACCAAGCTCCAGTAATTCCTTGATGGTTTTCTCAATCTCATCTTTGTACCTCTTGGGATGCCTGTAAGGAGTGGTGATGACGGCTTGTGTCCCCTCCTCTAGCTCGATGATGTGCTCAAAGCCCCGGTCTGGTGGTCTGCCTGATGGAAGGTCCCGAAAAACCTTTTCGTGTTTCTGTAGCAAGGCTTGAATGTCACTGGGGTGTTGTGAGCTGGTTTCTGGGGGTTTCCTGAAGGTGACAAAACATTCTGCAGCCCATTCTATATCATCCGGTCGAAGCACTGCCTCCATTCTCTGTGACGAGACTGGTTTTGGGGGATAAGTGTTCATGCCCCTCAAAACTACCCGTTTGCCATCTGGCCCCTGAAACTCCATTTCCATTGCCCTGTAGTCTGTAGTGTATTTCCCTATAGAGTAAAGCCATTGAACACCCAATACCACATGAGCATCCGCTACATCCACTACATAGAAAGAGTCTGTCATCTGATAGTTACCCAAGGCAACATTCAGTGTTGGGATCCAGTAGTTGCACTCGATGCTGGAGTTCCCGGCTACTGCTACAGTGAATCCCTCGAACTTCTCGGTCTGAATACCTCGTTTGGCTACCCAAGCAGAGTCAATGAAATTGTGGGTGGCTCCCCCATCAATCAGAACTCCTACTCTGTGACCCTGCACTACTCCCCTGACCCTGAGAGTATGGAATCTCGGTACTCCAGACAATGTAGCAATGACTCCCTCTGGTGTATCACCCTGGTGTGATTCCTCTTCTGTGGCTTCCTGCTTATCGTCGTCCTCGTCACTGTCTGAATACACCTCAATGTAATGTGCCTTCGCCTTCCCGGCGCATCTGTGTCCTGGTACCCATGGTTCCTGGCAAGCGAAGCACAACTTCTTCCTTCTCAAATCTTTCCTGGTGTCTTCATCTATCCAGGTTTTCTTGGGCACATCCTACTGGAAGGGTTTCCTGTCCTTGTCCCTAACAGGAAAATTGGTTTTCAAAGGGAATTTGTTTTTAGGGACTGAATCCTGAAGATCCCTTGCCCGGCTAATAGCATCCTGCAAAGTGAGGGGTTTGTAGGCTTTCACCCATCCCCGTAGTGGCTCTATGAGGGCCTCAGTGAATAACATAGTCAGTCTGCTCTCTGACACATCTGTTACCATAAAGGCTAGCCTCTGGAACTCTGAAATGAATGATTCTGCGCTACCAGTCTGCTTGAGTTGAGCCAACTCCCTGAAATGGATCTCTGAATCTTTCCTGTCGAACCTCTCCATGAGTCTCTGAGTGAACTCACCGTAAGAATGTAGGGTGTTGTGACCCAATGTCACCAGTCCGTGGTACCACCATTCGTGAGCCTCTCCGTCCAAGTGAAGTGTAGCCAACTTAATGGCGTCTGTCTCTGTCATGGGGTTGAGCTGGAAATAGGTATCCAACTTTTGGACCCATGTTCTCGCTGATCCTCCGCGAGTCCCATCAAAGTTTGGGATGGTCAACCTACTCAAGGTTTTCTGCAGCTCATAGTTGTGATTGAAACCCTTGTTGAAATTCCTGGGCCTGTTCCTGCTCTTCATGTTGCAGAAGTCGAAGAAAGACATAGCAGCATGAAACTCATCTCCTAAGTCTGTGTACTCTTGCAAATAAGCCCCATAAGGCTCGTTGGGCTCTACCTGCATGATCGGGCCCCCTACTGTATCTGCCAAGAAGTGAGGCATGGTAGGCCTGATAGTAGGTCTACTGTATATGTGGGGAGTGTTCTGGATGTTGGTGTACGCCATCTTTCCACTGCCGCTGGAAGATCCCCGCTCTACCGGTGAAGGGGGTGTACTGCTGATACCTGGTTCCGGTTTCACTGACAGTCTACTGATTGCATTGAGGACTTCTTTTTGTCCTTTCGCAAAGTCTTGCAATGCAGAGACCAAGTTGCGAAAGTCCATCTGATCCTCCTCATCTCCTGTTCCTTTTCCCCTGTCCGCATGAATACCTGTCTGTTCCATGTCTGAATTGGTATCCTCTAGCTGGATATCTTCAAATTCTTCTGTGTATCTACTCTTCCTCCTCCTATACGTTACAAAAGGATCTCCTTCTGTATTCATCTACTTTTCATCTCTTAAGCCCACAGCTGGCCAAGAAAACAGCTCTGATACCACTGTAATATCCCAAATACTGATATTTTCTATTTCTAAACAAATGTGCTGATACAACTGGGCTTACAGACTGCCAGGCAAAAATCCCTATTTTATAGGAAAAATTAGGGTTAGGGTTTGTGAGATCGAATGCACACTTACCACTGATAACGAGCTGGATTGCTTCAGATAAAGTCTGCAAGCACTAAGAACTGGATCGGAGAGGAACTGATCTCTCCTGTCTCCAGTGAATGCTCCAGCAACAAGACGCCCAATCAAAGCAATAGGTGACGCCCTCAAGGAAGGAGGTGTCCGATGGATCCGCAGATTTGCAGGGCTGATAGCCTCGCTGTGACGGAGAGATTGGCTGGAATATACTGCAGTTCTAAACCCTCTAAGTATGATAGCGTCTTGGTTCTCTGAGGCAGCTGCTCACGCCCCTGGTGGTCCGGAATTGCTGATAACTCCTTCGGATGAGCTCAGATGGAGCTGATAATCAAGGAGTGCCGGAGTATGTAGCTGATGATAAGACTGGTGCCTGAGTTTCTGAAAGAAACTGAGATCTGGAGGCTCTACAGCTGATTAGGGCTTTTTGGTTGAAAACCCCCCTTACTGTTGCACCGTGTCCTGCAACAATCTATACCTTGTGCTATATAACTGATGAATGAATGAAGATCAAGTGGTGAACCAGTATGGCTTACCCGGAATAAGACTAGGACAGATATTTCACTGCCGAAATCCTGTTAGCTGAAGACTCCGTCTCCAACCCCAACTGCAGTGCTGCACGCTGTGCTGCTATCCAAGAGCTCCCAAAAATAATCATAAGCATAAGTGAGGTCTCCTCTTGCTTTACCCTCTATTTATAAAGTTCAACTGCGCAAAACCTAATCTTTGACCTAATTAGGTCACTTTATCTTCTAATTTGCCGTTGATTTGCATGCAAAGAGCATGGTCATGCAATGGAGCATGGAAAAGAGCATGGTCATGCATGAAGGTGGCCTTTGGCCCAGGTGGCCCTTCTTGACCAAGTGAGGATGCCGTAGTTCTTCTATGGATGGCATCAGTCCTGATCTGATTCCCTAGCTATCAGTAACCGCTCGAACCCACAGGAATCACATAGGTTAGCGGTATGGGCTTCAGGGCCTAAAAGGAAGAGGACACTACACCATAAGTCAACCAAAGGGGTCACAATAAGAAGCTAAGGAAATCCTTATACCCATAAGACCAAGGTGTACCATAAGGGTGGAGAAACAACCCCTTTTATCCATAGGACCAACAAGACAAAGGACTTTAATCTTTTCTCTCTCTCAAGGTATATATATTTTGATCATCATTGTATAAGGAGAAGATCCAGCATGAGATTGAGATCTGCTGCATGATGCTCGTAGACTGTCCCAAAAAATATTTTATATTAGTGGTTTAGTGAGGCAAAATAATAAAAGGCCTGTGAGGATACTCCATGGCCTCTGTGTCCTTTATCTCCAAAATTTTCCAATGTCCCCATTGCAGATTCAAACCTACCTTTGAGAGTTTGTCTGCATCCGAATTTCACTCCTTGTAGACATGTTTGAACGAGATTGAATCAAAAAAAGAGAGAGTTCTGGTTGTCTCTTCATATAAAGTATCTAGTGTAGAAATTATGCATCTCTGAGTCTTGTTTAACCAGTTTATGACCACCATTGAATCACCAAAAGCTTGAAGCTTTTTGCAGTTTCTTTCAATTGCAAAACAAAGGAGAAGTTTCAAAGTCATAAGCTCAGCATAGTTGTTGGTTTCGACTCCCAACCCCATGGAGATTTGGAAGTAATGATTTTGGTTGAGATATAAGGTTGCTCCTCCCCCACATGTCAAGTTTTGGGAAGCTCCATCAAAAAACACCCAAGGCATGTTTTTGTTCAACTGTTCAGGAGCAATAAATCTTGTAGAGGGGTTGTTCTTTGATTGAGGAAAGTAAGAAAGAATATCCAATCCTTTCCTTGCTACCTCTTCTAGAGAGCTGGCTTTTTCAAGGAATATGACCCTGTTTCTAGCCAACCATAGTCCCCAGATGTGGATTAGCGGGAGGGCTTTGAGTTGTGTTGTTTGAGGGGATGAGGACCAATCCTTCCATGCCTCTTCCACTATGCTACCTTTCCAGTTGAAAGTGGAGGAGGTAAATGACTTGGAGTGCTCCCAAACCTGTTTGGAAAAAGCACAGTGAAGGAAAAGGTGATTTATGTTTTCCTCATCATCCTTGCATAGGTTGCACCAACCAGGTCCTGCTATTTGTCTTTTCTGTAGATGCTCCCATGTACGGATTTTGTTTGCAAGGACACACCAAGTGAAGATTTTTGCCTTTAGTGGGCATTTAATCTTCCAAATACCTTTCTGCCACCATTTTTTATTCTCTTGGAAGAGTTGTGAACAGAGAGTTGTTGATATCCAATCTTTGGGGTGTATTTCCCATGTTGTGCTTTTTCCCAAATCAACTCATCTTCTCTATTGGTAATCCGGATGTGAGATGATTGCAAGGCTAAAGTGTATTGATCCCATAGGCTTGCCCATTGGTCTGGGAGCTCCAGGTCCTGACTCCTCCTCCAACCTTGATGCCAGATGTTGGTTGAGATAGGGTCTGCTATCTGATTCAAGTGGAAACACCCCTTCTGATGAATTAGTTGAATTAATTGTTGAGGAAGGATGGAAAACTCTTTATATCTGTATATAATCATCTCAGAGGATGGAAAACAGTTTCGTCCTGTATCTGCCTCATATGGGTGTTTTTTTTACCAACAGACATGACAGTCTATCAAGATTAGTCTTGGCTTCTCTGAGACCCTGAAAAGGAGAAGCAATTACATCAGAAAGGATGTGAAAACAGATGTAAATTTGCATAAAGCGGGACCAGATTACATACTATTTTGTATGTAGTTTTTTTTATTAATACAAATCAGCTTTTTTTCCTCAGGAAAAAAAAATAAGGAGAAGATCCAAATTGATGATGTGATCCTCTAGTCCTCAATACTGCTCCTAAGGGTTAGGTGTAGGTGACATCATCAAGGGGTGGCCAATCCCTTGGGAAAAAACCTAGCAATAACCATTTAGGAGATAGGACATCACACATCATCATCCTGGTCAACTTGACCAAGATCTACCTAGTTAACTAACCAGGGGTGTACCTGCAAGAACAGCTTGGTCCCAGACCAAGAATCTGCTTAGTCCCAGACTAGGAATGTCTTTGCCTCAACCTACAGGATTTGCTTGGTCCCAAACCAAGAATCTGCCTTGTCCCAGACCAGGAACCCTAGAGGCACATAGGGGCCCTAACCATGTGTTAGGGAATTTTCCATGACATCAACTTGCTTGGTCCCAAACTAAGAACCCCAAGAGACTACTGGGGGCCCTAGGGTACCTTCTAGGCTCTTATTCTACCATAGCTAACTGTAATGTTCTGTTTTGATAAATAGGCAATTGACCGAGGACCTTTAATACCGAGAGCATATTAGGACAATTATTCAATCATCAGTATAGTAAAGAGGGTCATCAGAGTTATTATCATAAAGCATGCGCACCATGCAGGCCTTATTTCTTCAGTCTTAAAGTCAACGAAAAATTAGAATTGCATGCATGCAAAAGTAAAACGCAAACCCTAAAAGTGACATGCAAACCCTAAAAGTACATGCTAAGCTATTTAAGAAGGGTTATTGGACCAAAGAACATATCTATTATTATTGTTGATGATTTGAAGTCTTGGAGCAGCAGCAGCAGTTGGGGTTGAAGACAGAGTCTTCAGCTAACAAGGGTTCGGCAATGAGATATCTGCCCTAGTCTCCTTCAGGGTAGGCCATTCAGGTCCACCATCAGCTCTTCATCTTTATTCATTCATATACAGCTAGTTAGCATCCATTTGAAGATTGTTTGCAGCGACACATGTGCAGTTGGGGATTTAGCTGGAAAACCCCAAAGCATTTGCTGGGTCTGTGGAACTCAGTTTATCTTCTGAATATTGGCATCATCTTCATCATCAAGATCATCCTATGGTATTGGGTGATCATCAGCTTCCAGTTTGCTCATCCGGAGCAGTTCTCATTAGTTTCGTGTAGTTGGGGCCGTGAGCAGCTAAACAGGTGAACCAATTCGCTAGCCTGCCTAGAGGGGTCAGAACCTCTGCATGCTCCAGTCATTCTCTCTGGCATGGGAAGACCTTCATCCCGGTAAAATCTCATCTTCAGTAAACAACTCCTTCACCAAAATTGTCACCTTTAGCTGAGGAGGAGGTCTGTGTTGTTGGGCGGTAATACCGAGAAGGGAGCACTAGTTCTTCATCAATTCAGCTCTTTATTCATGCGTATTATCTCTGGAGTATCATCAGCCTGATTATCAGTGGTAAGTGTTGATCTTCTCTATGCAACTCTCTGCCTTAGTTTAGCTATAATTTAGGGCCATTTTGCCTGGCACCTTTCATGCAAGTTTTTATTCAGTATTATTGTAAATCCTGAGGCTACAAGCAAACCCTAGAATAGAAAACAATAGAATATCAATATTTGGGATATTATAGTGGTATTAGAGCATGATCCTTGCCAGTTGCGGGAACATAGCAATGGAACAAAAGTGCGTGTTGATGCATGCTTGTACATGCAAATGCATGTCAGTGATGTTGGTGAAGTGCATGCCAAAATAAAGGTTTTGTTTTGCCAACTTGTTAGAACATGAAGACAATGAGAACGATCTTGACTAGAAATTTGTAGAGGTTAGCAACACTGCAACACTTGCCTCGATATTGGGAATATCTAGCCTTGGGTGATGAGGTATGTGCAACATTGTCCTTTCAAGACTATTACACCATCATGTTTGGGAGCCAACCCAAGGATTTGGATCAGGATTTCCTTAAAAACATAGTTGGAGGAGTGGAGAAAGACGAGCCCAAAGTACAGGTTGATGGTGAGCTTGAGTTGGAGTTAACAGTACATGATGAGGATATGCATGAGGAGATAGGATTAGAGTCATCCTGTGATTCTAGCGACACCAGCACATCCGATAGTCAGATTGTGGACAAGCCGTGTGATGAGTTGGAGTTGGTACACTCTTCATCATCTACAACAGGAGTCCAGACAGTTATGACAGGCGAGATACATGAGGTTCAAGGCAATAAGCACAGCAGTCGAGACAGTGGGCACAGAGTTTATACAGGCATGAGATAGAGCTCCCAAATGATACTCACCAAAAGAAGATTGAACATGTTAAAGGAAGCATTCTAGCAATGAAAGAGAGGACCAAGATACTCCGGGACACCGTATTACAGCGAGATGTTGAGCTTACAGTTCTTCAAGTTGTATGTACCGAGTTAGCGATCAGGCTTTCTAGTATTGAAGAGTAGTTAGATTCCTTGATGGGGCAGCAGAAGAAACATACTATTGCATTTCAAAGCACTCCTATTCAGGAGTACATAGGCAAAGCTTACAATAGCTTGAGTCCACATTTGCATAATGGAGGATGTTTTTTACAAGTTGACCCAGATCGAGAAATTGGGCAGTAGTATATGAGCATTCTAGTTGAAATCAGAAGGGCAGAATGTCAGCTTGGTAGGATTATTCCTTGTGATGGTGCTTATGGACAAGGTCCTTTTTGGGGGTCGAATGAGAGAGAGATTAAGAGTTGGTGTCCTATTGAGTGGACGATTCTTGGGAAGACATTCCTAGCCAAGGGTATAGTCCCACAAGAGCCTTGGGATATTTGGGATGAAATATGCACAAGTTTGCATTGGAATCCAGGTGGGAGACCATATGAGGGATGGATACAATGTTTACTGATGGGGTTACTTGGGAGTCTACAAGATGCTCCTTGTATCGATACTATGCAGGGTAGCGGTGGATGCATTTTGACCTCTGTAATTCTCAGATTGATTTGGGACCCTGGGATTACAATGATTGGCAATTTAGTGATTGCTAGAGGATGCTTTCAAGAGGTCTCTTGTGATGGTACCTCATTTACACCGTGGTTAATTACTCTACTTCTAGGAGGCTTCCATGGGATATCTTGTGATGGTACCATGCAGTGCAGTGCTTTGAGCAAAGGGTGCTACAGATCTCCTAAGATAATTTGGGACCCTGGGATCATCCCCAGATTTAATTGGTTCAGTTTGATTGATTATGGAGTTGCATTGGCATTGCTTGAGGACACCCAATATTTGGCGAGGGAGGACTGTAATGTTCCATTTTTTATAAATAGGGAATTGACCGAGGACCTTTAATACCGGGAGCATATTAGGACAATTATTCAGTCATCAATATAATAAAGAGGGTCATCAAAGTTAGTATCATAAAGCATGCAGAGCATGTAGGCCTTATTTCTTCAGTCTTAAAGTCAACGAGAAATTAGAATTGCATGCATGCAAAAGTAAAGCGCAAACCCTAAAAGTGACATGCAAACCCTAAAAGTACATGCTAAGATATTTAAGAAGGGTTATTGGACCAAAGAACATATCTATTATTATTATTGTTGATTTGGAGTCTTGAAGCAACAGCGGCAGCAGTTGGGGTTGAAGACAGACTCTTCAACTAACGACGATTCAGCAATGAGATATCTGCCCTAGTCTCCTTCAAGGTAGGCCATTCAGGTCCACCATCAGCTCTTCATCTGCATCCATTCATATACAGCTAGATGGCATCCCTCTGAAGATTGTTTGCGGGAACACGTGTGCAGCTAGGGATTCAACTGGAAAACCCCAAAGCATTCGTTGGGTCTCCGGATCTCAGCTTATCTTCTGAATATTGGCATCATCTTCATCAGCAGGATCTGTTGGACTCATGATTGCCATTAGACCAAAACCTGTAGGTGTTAATCTCCGCCACAATCGCCAGAGTTAGGATCTCGGGAGGCGATTAGTCCATGTCACGAAACTCACGGGGAGCGTTGAACCCAATGTCCAATAGGATCATCCTACGGTATTGGGTGATCATCAGCTTCCAGTTTGCTCATCTAAAGCAGTTCTCATCAGTTTTGTGTAGCTGGGGGTGTGAGCAGCTAAACAGGTGAACCAATTCACTAGCTTGCCTAGAGTGGTCAGAACCTCTGCATGCTCTGGTCATTCTCTCTGGCACGAGAAGACCTTCATCCCGACAAAATCTCATCTTCATCAGACAGCTCCACCAAAAATGTCACCTTTAGCTGAGGAGGAGGTTCGTGTTGCTGGGCAGTAACACCGAGAAGGGAGCACCAGTTCTTCATCACTTCAACTCTTTATGCATGCGTATTATCTCTGAAGTATCATCAGCCTAATTATCAGTGGTAAGTGTTGATCTTCTCTCTGCAAATCTCAGCCCTAGTTTAGCTATAATTTAGGGCCATTTTGCCCGACACCTTACATGCAAGTTTTTATTCAATATTATTGTAAATCCTGAGGCTACAAGCAAACCCCAGAAAAGAAAATAGTAGAATATCAATATTTGGGATATTACACTAACTGACTAGGGCACCATCTTCCCTGATAATGGGTTTCGAAGTTGCACTAACTTTAACAGCCTCTTGCCCATCCTACTGTCTAGCCATGAAATCCTGCAAGATCAATACTATTGAATTTGTAGAATTAGCATGAATACTTTAAAATTTGCAGACTAACTAATAACAAATGACAAGTGCAGTAAAACATCAACACATCAAGAACACTAAACACGAGTTTTTCACTGGGGAAACCTTTAAAGGACAAAAACCTCAAAAGCATTAGTAATTCATCTCGTAAATGAGATGGTCGAGTTCTTCAATGAATTCTCAAACCCTAATGGGTTTGTACCACAAATCCACAAATTACAGGAGACAATTTTACACAAAAATGCCAAATTAAGGCTTTTAACAAATTAGGGCTTCCTGCCCTAATTTTCTCTCTCTTGCCCAAAAATCAAATCTTTGTTCAGATATGTATGGAAACTGCCCGGATGTACCATTAGTCTGCCCAGATCACTTTCCTGTTTGCCCAAACCTCTGCAGGGATTTCTTTCCTGCCTGCCCGGACTATTTTTCCTCTTCCCAAACCGTTCTACTACTGCCCAGATCCACGGTGGCCTTCCTGTGGCCTTCTCCATTCTGCCTGGGTTCTGTCGGGCTAGTTTCTGGGCTGCCCGAGCCCTACTAGCCTAGTCTGTAGCCTCCCCGAGGGTCTGGTGCAGACCCAACACCCTCCGGGCTAGTTTGCAAGCTTCCCGAGGGTGGTCGGCAACCCTCACGGACTAGCCTAATGGCTGCTCGAGGGTCTGTGCAAAGCCTGAACCCTCCTGGGTTGGCTTGTTGGCTTCCTGAGGGTTTTGTGTAAGCCCAACAGCCCTTACGAGCTTTCCTATTGACTGCCCAAGGTGTCAGCAGAGGGGTCGATCCCTAGAGGGGACTGCTCGAAAGTCTGGAAGATTCCCGGGTGAAGGAGGCTTCCCAATGAAGGAAGAAGCTACTCGGAAAAGAAAGAGAACCTGCCCGAGCCAATCTGGAACTGCCCAAGATCAATCTGTGAAGGTGAGAGAAGGCTGCTGCTACAAAAATGATAAAACCCTAGTTTAGAGGTTGATCAAAAGATGAGTGTGGATGCCCTAGCTAGACTCATCCATGCTAGGGCATAAACACAAAACATCCTTCTCTTTAATAACCAGCAAATTCTTCTGTTGGAGCAGCTGCAAGTGTGAGAGCAAGTGTATGTAATAATGAAATGGATTGATCTTCTTTTATAGCCTTTGAGTCACCTGTAAGTAGACCAAAACTCAAAAGAATAATATAATATTCTTTTATTCTTTTATCACTTTGACTTTTACCTTTAGTGGTACTAAAGGTCTTTTTGCACTTTCACTTTAACACCTTAGTGGTACTAAGGGTCCTTATGTATTTTAGACTTTTGCTTTAGCCTTCTTCAAGTGCCTTGTGGTCAAAATAAGTGGTCAAGGTGGTCCTTCATCCCCACTCAAAGTACAACATCATAAATAGATAGAACTGCTAATGCTTTTATCTCACACTCTGTGTGACACCAAGATCAAATATTAAGGTGTCTAAACCAAGGGTAGCTAAGCCTTGAAGATCACAAAGCCCACTGATCGAGGGGTAGCTAAGCCTTGAAGAAGATCACAAAGCCCACTGATTGAGGGTCAGAGTGTCACACATGCCTAGACCCGATCTAGGGCTTATAGTGTAATCCTTGTAATAGACCAGGTGCCTCAGCCATAGGCTGTATAATTTGACACAAGGTCAAATATTTGGTAACAGACCCAACGCGTCCATTCTACCGGGGAATGGCCCTCAGCCCCAGGCTGAGTCCCTAGTCCTGGACTAGGTAAATTCCTGGTAACTTACCAGGTGCCTCCATTCAAAGAATGGCCACTCAGTTCTAGGCCGAGTCCCCCTGTGCTAGCCTAGTTCCACATCTTGGTCCCGGACCAGATGTCACCATTCAACAGAATGGTCACTCAACTCAAGATTGAGTCCCCTAGTGTTGGGTTGGTTCCATATCTTGGTCTCAAACCAAATATCCCCATTCAATAGAATGGTCACTCAACTCAAGATTGAGTCCCCCGGTATTGGACTTGTTCCACATCCTGGTCCCAGACCAGATGTCTCCATTCTCCTGAGAGAATGGCTCTCGTTGCTACTCAAAAAAATCAACACTCCCTCTAAGCAAGAGAGCCATTCTCTGCTATGCCAAGCTTGTCACGAAAGTACACAAAATTTGACGCTATCAGAGGCTTGGTATGGATACCTGCGATTTGTTCATCCATACAAATGTACTGCAACTTTGGAGCACCTCGTTGTACTAGGTCTCTGATGAAATGATACTTCATTTCAATGTGTTTCAATCTGTCATGAAACACCATGTTCTCCGAAAGCTTAATTTAATTCTGATTATCGCAATGGATCATCGTTGTGTCAAGCTTTTCACCGAACAGATCAGATAGAAGTTTTCTGAGCCAAACTACCTTCTTTATAGGCATCACTTGCAGCAATATACTCTGCCTCAACTATATTCTGAACTATGTAACCCTGCTAACTATTGGACCAAGAGATCATTGCAGATCCCATACTAAAGCAATAACCAAAGGTGCTTTTCCGATCTATTGCACTGCCATCCCAGTCTGAATCAACATATCCTGCTAATAATACTCCACTGCTGGAAGTAAACCTGAGCCCATAAGTGATAGTACCTCACACATATCTGAGTACGTGTTTAGCAGCTACCTAGTGTATGTGCTTCGAATTGGACATGAACTGACTCAAAGCATTCATTGTATAATAGATATCTGGTCTCGTATGCATGAGATACATCAAGGATCCAATAAGCTGTCTTTACAGAGTAGAGTCCATACTTTATGAAGAGGGGCTGAGTCTCGCAACTTTGTCAAGTTGGTAGTCATGGGTACGCTCATGGACTTGCAGTACTGCATCCCAAATCTCCTGCAAGGTGTCCACTGCATACTTTCCCTGCGTCAAGAAGATCTCACCTGGCATTTGCTAGACCTCTAAGCCAAGAAAATAATGCATCAAACCGAGATCCTTCATTTCAAATTCAGAGGTAAGTGTTGATGAAATTGTCATTGATGCCAACATGGACTTATAGTGGCCCCACAGGATATCATTGATGCCACCGAGTCCCACCTGCAGTGCCTAGACCCCTAACAGAGTGGGTTTGTGCTTTGAAGCACCTTGTACCCAGTTGACAAGGTCTCTGTACCCACAAGACTGGATTTTGATGCCACGACCTTGCTGAAGATGCTGAAGACCCTGGCAATGATGATGAAAGCCTTGGTGATGATGCTAAAGCTCTTGTGGACAATGGAGAAGCCCTTCATAGGTTGAAGAAACATTAATGACCCATTTTGTGGTCATTTATGGCTTAATGAGGTCATGAAGCCCACACACCTTGTTGTTTGTTGATATTCTGCCCACAAGATAAATGGAGGTACTTTGATAAGCCCATGTTCATATGGATGGTTTAAAAAACCCACGCACATGATGATAAAGCCTTTGAAAATGTCTTGAATCCTATATGCTGGTTGTTGAAAAGAGCCCTTGAAGATGCCTTGATGAAGCATTGAAGAGCCCTTGAAGTGTCTTAAAGAAGCCTTGAAAATGCCTTGAAGAAGCCTCAAGAAGTAAGGTAAGGTCGGCCCTAAATAAGCTAATGTGTTGGTTCATAGAAGAAGTTAAACGCTGAAAGAAAACAAGAGACAGGTCGGCTCCAATTAAATTGAAATTATAATTATATCTCGACCAAGCAAATATGTCAAGTCGGCTCAGTATAAATAAGATATTTAAAAATTCAAATTAAAATATTTTTTAACTATAGCAGGTTGGCTCCAAAATTATGTGGAAAATTAGTATAAATACCCTCTCAAGTCTTCATGTTTTAATGAAAAATTGGGTGGAATGCTCTAAGATTTTTCGGGTGTCTACTGAGGTGAGCTCGCTAGCCTGACTGAGGCAAGGAATTCGCTGGCTGAGGAAAATTCGCTGAAGGAGCAGTGTCTCTGGGAAATTCGTGGGAGCAGCAGTATGAAATATTTTTTTTTGGTCTTGATCTACTCCAATGAAAATGAAGAGATAAAATGTGAGCTCGTTGACTGTGATGTAGACTGAGAAATTTCGGTGGGAGCAGCAAAACATAATTTTTGGGGTCTTGATCCAAGGATATCCAACGATCAAGTGAAGAATGAGCTCGCAGCTAAGGCTAGTGGACTGCGATTTTCGGTGGCAGCAGTGGAAGGGGAACAGTCCGAATTTATGGAGGAGTGCAACAGTCCGAGTTTTTAAGATCTAAATGTTTGAGAAGTCTATTATTGGACTTGCTTGGAGTTATTCCAACATTCACACAGTCTTGAAATTGATGAGGTTTACACAGTCTATGTCCCGAATTGATTGTTTATGACAGCCCACGTTTTGAAGAGGATTGAAACAGTCCCGAACCTTCTCAGCAATAATACACAGTCCACAATGATGCTATTCCACAGATCCAATACAGTCCCGATTTCGCATTTGAACAGTCCAAACTTTCATGCTGCAAACAGTCTGATATTTTTGAAGAGATGACAGTCCATCATTGAGACTTGTCTAGGGCCTTTCTCAGCTCATAAACAGACCCGAGTTTGACCTTTTAAGTGACAGTCCCGATTTGGTATTGTGAACAGTCCAAAACTTTCCAAGATCTTCATGCTTGAATAGTCCTAGTTTGACTTGTGTTTTACCAGCATATGCTCAGTCCATTTTGGACTTGATTAGGGTTCTATCTCAGCATCAACAGTCCAGTTTTGGATATGTTCTGGGTTTATCTCAGCAAACTCAGGCTACAGTGATCACAGTTTAGGCTTATTTCTTATGGCAGCAGTACATGTAGAGGTTTGTTAAAAAGGCCAAGTCTGTACAAGTGCATATAAGCACAGGCAGAGCAGAGAAAAAAAGGCATCGCAGCCACAGGAGCTACATCACAAGTCCTCAGGCATCCAAGGTTCTCATCTCTGTAAGCTTCAAGAAGGTATGAGCATAGATCAATATTTGAAGTTGATTAAGCATCATTGTAAAGATAGTCAGCCCCAGGCATTCCTCTAGAAGAAGATCATTTCGAGCACAGCATAAGATAAGTTGTGATCTCTGTCAAGAAAAATGAAGTTCATTAATATGATGATTTGATGCATGAGGATGATGTCTTGTACACCATGATGCATACACCTTTTGAGGATGATGTAGATTGAAATATGTATCCAATGGATGCTATTATACAGAACTAGATGTTGTGTACCTTATGATGATTTGTGCAGTCTATGATGAACGTGTATGCTACAATGAAAGAGTCCTAGGTTGAGACTAGTTTTAAACACTGAGATTGATGATGTTATACACAGTCAAGTGATATATATGTATATACAGTATGATGATCTTCTACAATGACAAGTGACAAGACTTTGAAGATGAACTGTATGAATATCATGAGATTGACCACCAGAGATCAATGAGCAGTCCCTCAAATACTTGACAGTAGTCCATAATGCTCGAAGGAAGGTTGTCCAAGTGTCATTATGACAGTCTGAACCCTCTTGATGCTATGACAGTCAAGTGGTGACAGTCCTAATCTTGAAAAGTTGACAGTCTCCTACCTCAGGGATGTAAAGTAAGCCAAGTCAGTAATTCACACAGTTCGAGGACCTTTTACAAGGTATGTATTGTGAAGAGTGATGTATGAGGATGTTATATGACGAAAGCATCCAAGTAGCAGCAGAAGTCCTGAAGGCAGCAACAGATCCGAGTCTGGGATACAGTCTAAAGCCATTCACACAATCAGAGTAGATCTTGGTTGAGGCCCCCAATTCCAGTTTCTTGACAAGTTTGTATAAATTTCAGTTTGTAAATTTCTGCGGTAAGATAAATTGTTGTAGGGTTCTTCCGGACAATCCGCAGTAGCCATTTTTTGGTCGACGTTTCGGAATCGAAACGTCGACCAAAAAATGGCTACTGCGGATTGTCCGGAAGAACCCTACAACAAGTTTGTATAAAGTTTAAACAGTCTTTTTAAGGGTTTGAACAGTGTGAGTTACAGCCTGCTTGGTTGAGTTTGAACATGTCTATGTGAAGAGTTTCTAGAAGGCCTCTCTAGCTTCAGTGACAAAGTATGATTTGGCAACAGTTTTGACAAGTGACATTATAGTGAAAGCAGTTGTTCAATGATAGTGACTGGACTGAGATTTGGACAGTTTACCTTGAAATGATATGACAGAGATAAGATGAGCTTGACAATGATTGCTATGATGTGACAGTGAAAAAGAAGATGAAGTACTAATCAAAGGTTGATTAGCAGCAGTGATGAGCAGATGATGAGAGCAAGTGTTGTTGAGCAGCTGACCAGCAGATGAAGTATTGACCAAAGGTTGTTTAGCAGCAGTGTTGATAAAGAGCAGAGATTGATGATCAGTGATAGGAGTTGTATGATGACTTGACAGTGAGCAGCATCGATGATGAGCAGATGAGCATGAGCAGAGACAGTTGACAGCAGATTAAAGAGACAAGTGATTGATGAGATGATGTGACAGTGAACTTTAATTGTAAAAGCAAGCTTGTCTTGCTTTTGAGGTTAGGATACCTCAAACCCTTCTTAGCAGGGTCTAAGAAAACCAGGCAGGGTCCTGGATGCAGAGTAGGTGCTCTTTATATCAGTAGGTGCTGATTTTACCTAACGGTTGTAGCCGGACCAAAACTAATACAAAAAGATTACAAAATTATATGGTGTTGTGTTCTTTTGTGTTATGGTTCTTGATGATTTAAATGCTTATGCTATGTGAATGATGAAGTGAAAGATGTTTATGAAATGATTATGAGATTGATAGAATAATGGAATGATGAATTGGTAGTTAATTGTGACAAGTTAAGAAAAGCTGTAAAATTGGCTTTACACTGATTCACCCCCCCTCTCAGTGTCTAACAATAAGCTCCCTCTTGCACTGTTCTATCAATTGTTCCTCACTTGTAAGAAACAGGTCATCCACATATAGAACAAGGATCAAGATATAATTATGAACAACCTTAAAGTACAAGTTGGAGTCGGTTGTACTTTTGGAAAATTGGAAAAATGCATCCATCCTCGGATACCAAACTCTCGAAGCCTGTTTCAGTCCATACAAGGCTTTCTTAAGTTTACACACATGGGTCTTATTTCCATGAGTCACAAATCCTTCAAGTTGTTCAATTCAGACTTCCTCCTCAATCTTGCCATTGAAGAGGGTTGTCTTTACATCCATCTCATGTAACTTCCATCTGAATACTGCCGCAAGAGAAATGATGGTTCCAATGGTAGTATACCCGGTAACAAGAGCAAATATCTCATCATAGTCAATGCCTTCTCTCTGAGTGAAGCCACGAACCTGGCTTTATACTTCTCCACACTGCCATCAGCAGCATGATTGATTTTGTAAAGCCATCTAGATGTCACTACCAACTTTCTTGTTGGTCTGGGAACAACTGACCACACATCATTCTTCATGATTGAACTATACTCTTCAATCATGACATTAACCCATACCTGTTGACTAGTTGCTTCATTGTACGTGGAAGGTTCTGCACTAATGAGTTGGCGGCTGATAAGACCGAAGTACTTCTGTGGTCTTATGCTTTCTCTGAAAGTCTCAGGAGGAGCTTTATGCATCTCGGCTTCTTGTATCATTTCTCGGTACCAAGCAGGTCTCCTTTCGGAAGGAGGAACTTCAAGCAGTTCTTTTGGTGGAATTTCAGTGTCCTCAGGTGCATCTGGAATTTGATCCTCAAATTCCTCTTCCTCCCTTTGAACTTCTGAATATAGAACCTCAAGAGGAGGTACTTCATCTTCCTTTGAAAGCTCTTGTGTTTGACGAAACACAACTTCCTCATGGAAGATCACATCTCTGCTAACTTCAATGTACCTCCATCCAGGTACAGAGATGCGGTAGGCCTTCGAGTTGTCATTGTAACCGACAAATATACCTTTCTTACCGGAAGGCTCTAGCTTAACCCTCTTTACTTTTGGCACATGAATGTAAATCAGAGTGCCAAATATCCTCATGTGATCAACTGCAGGTATCGTTTTGGTGAAGATTTCTTCTGGAGTCTTCTCTCCCAAGAAAGCATGAGGGATTTTGTTGTGGATATACACAACAATACCTACAAGTTCAGCCCATAAAAATAAAGGAAGATCTAGATCAGCAGCATGGCTTTAGCAACTTCACAGATCGTTCTGTTCTTCCTTTCTGCAACCCAATTCTGCTGAGGGTTGTACGGTACTATCAGCTCTTTCTTGATTCCTGCTTCTCGATAAAAATCATCAAACTCATTAGATTCATACTCACCTCTGTTATCTGATCTCAAGATACAGATGTGTCTGCTTGTCTGATTTTCAATCAGAGCCTTGAACTCTTTGAACCTGTCAGAAGTTTTAGTTTTAGCCTTGAGGAAGTAAATCCATGACTTCCGACAATGATCATCTATGAACAAGACATAATACAAGCACCCACTCAAGGAGGGTGAAGACATAGGGCCACAAATGTCAAAGTGAATCAAATCTAAAATGGCTTTAGATCTATTCTTGCTTTTGGAAAAGGATTTCTTAGTGTTCTTACCTAGAGCACATCCTTTGCAAATTCCATCATGTTTTGGAGATACCTCTGGCATACCTAGGTCATCTTCTGCATGCCTGGAAGAGCTATGTAGTGAAGGTGTCCAAACCTTCGATGCCACAACTCACATAGATCAACTGTATGATGTACGAAAGCATGAGTGGAATCTTCAGAAGCCTTGTAAAGGCCTCCCTCTCAAACCCCAATTTATACAGCTGAGCTTAGCTTCTCATCTTTTGCCCATCGTAGGACCTTCTTGTCCATGAAGAGGACTTTGTAGCCCTTGTCCTCTAAGCCAGCAATAGAGAGTAGGTTCTTCTTTAAACCAAGAACATATAAGACATCATCAATATGTAAAATCGTACCTGAATCAAATTGAAGTGAAGTTGAGCCAACTCCTTCAATCTTGTAAGTGGAGTCATCTCCAAGTTCCACCTATGTAGTGAACTTCTTCTTTCTATAACTAGTGAGAGCTCCACGGTTACCTATCATATGCTTGGAGGCACCACTATCCACCAACCAAGAGGTAGCACTGTTTGTGATGGATCCAGAGAGAGCGGAGATCAGGGAGTACTCTCTTCTAGATTCATCTTCTTTGTTATCCCTGGTGTTCTTCTTCTTCTTCTTCTGCAGCAAAAGCTTGAAATCTTCTTTTGAATCTCTTCTTGGTCTGTCGGCAATCCCTGGAAAAGTGCCCAAACTTGTGACAATTATAGCATTCCACTTTTGAAACATCAGAGAACTTACCTAGAGGTTTCTTTCCCTTCTTTTGTTGAGGGGAGGGCTTCTTGAACTTCTTTGTCTTTGCTGCAAGTGCAAGGTTTCCTTCCTTGGTTTCCTTGCCTGAAGTCCTTCCCTCTTCTTCCAAGCAATCATGCCAAAGTCATTCAAAGTTTGGCTAATTATCACGTCCACTGACAGATGCCAGGAATGTTTCCCAAGAGCTTGGGAGACCATCGACCAAAGTCTGCACAAGGTCATCATCATCAACAGTAATACCAATAGCAGTAAGTTGATCTCTTACCTATGCAATCTTTGTGAAGAAGGGTGCAATCCCTTCATCCTTGTTCATCTACAATGTTCAGAGTTTTTTCTTCAAGACTCTCTTCTGACTGGGAGCCTTCTCATACAAGTTTGTCAAGGTGTCAAAGCATTCTTTGGCCATCTTCAATGATGTGATGTTGGGCATCAAAGTTTCTTTGAAAGAATCATAGATGATCCTTCTAGCCTTAGCCTGCTTCTTCTTGAATGCAAACCTGCCAACATTAGATGTTGGCTCTTCAATGGTGTTGAACACAACATCATCAAGGTCATTTTCTTCTAGGATAGGTGTAAGCCTAGCTTTCTAGGAATTGTAGTTAGTTTAACCTTGAAGCTTCTCTTCCGGTCTGAAAATGTCAGTGGCCATCTCTGCCACTTAGTCAAATGTTAAGTCTGCAAAAATATCCCAAGGTCTAGGAAGACAACAACAATCTCCTTTTACTAGGTCTTCACATGCTAAGCTCTAATACCATGTTAAATTTTTAGCATTAGCATGAATACTTTAAAATTTGCAGGCTAACTGATAACAAATGACAAGTGCAGTAAAACATCAACACATCAACAACACTGAACACAAGAGTTTTTCACTGGGGAAACCTTTAAAGGACAAAAACCCCAAAAGCATTAGTAATTCATCTCGTAAATGAGATGACCGAGTTCTTCAATGAATTCTCAAACCCTAATGGGTTTGTACCACGGGTCTACAAATTACAGGAGATCATTTTACACAAAAATGCCAAATTAAGGCTTTTACCAAATTAGGGCTTCCTGCCCTAATTTTCTCTCTCCTGCCTAGAAATCAGATCTATACAAAAACTGCTTGGATGTACCATGAGTCTGCCTGGGTCATTTTCGTGTCTGCCCAAACCTTTGCCTGGATTTCTTTCCTTCATGCCCAGACTGTTTTTCCTGTGCTCGGATTGTTCTTCCCTCTGCCCGAACCGTTCTACTGCTGCCCGTGGCCTTCTCTATTATGCCCGAACTCTGTCGGGTTGGTCTATGGGTTGCCCAAGCCCTATTGGGCTATTCTGTGGGCTGCCCGAGGATCTGGTGCAGGCCCAACACCCTCTGGGCTAGTCTGTAGGCTTCCCGAGGGTGGTCGACAGCCCTCACGGGCTAGCTTGATGGCTATCTGAGGGTCTATGCAGACCCTGAACCCTCCCCGGTTGGGCTGTTGACTGCCCGAGGGTACTGTGTAAACCCGACGGCCCTTACGGGCTTGCCTGTTGACTGCCCGAGGTGTCAGCAGAGGGGTCGAACCCTATAGGGGGCTGCCCGAAAGTCTGGAAGTTGCTCGAGTGAAGAAGGAGGTTGCCCGGTGAAGGAAGAAGTTGCATGGTAAAGGAAGCGAACTTGCTCGAGCCAATCTAGAGCTACTCGTGATCAATCTGTGAAGGTGAGAGCAAGCTATTGCTATAAAAATGATAAAGCCCTAGTTTAGGGTTTGATCAAAAGATGAGTGTGAATGCCCTAGCTGTTGGGACTCGGAAATGTCATATTTTCATCCACTTTACCTTTCTCTATTCTTCACATTTCTCATATATTAACCTTTCATCGTCTCATTAACCTTTCATTATACTATGTCCTTACATATATTTGGGTTTCACCTTATTATTCTCCACTTTATTCATTTTAGTATTAAAAAGGAATTTATGATTAAATGTTAGAAATTAACATGATTTTCATATATATCTCAAAAATGTGTGAGCTTTGTAATGTGTAGGAATTAGTTATTCAAGGAGATAGTTATTCAAAATCATATTCCAAGGAGAAGATCATGGACATTTGGTTGGCATATCTTATCCAGGATTCATGAGAAACATGTGGAGGATTGGAAGGAACCATATTTTGTAATAACGGGAAAGTAGTTGAGAGTAGTTGAGAGAATAGTGGATCTGTAATTATGAGATGGTTATCTTATCTTCAAGGCTCTCATGTATAATGGAGAGTGCCCTCTCTCCATTCGGGAGTAGTCTGGGTAGTTTTTGATAAGTCTGATTTAGTCTTAGATGTAGAAGTTAGTCTTGACTTTGGAATTTGGAGAAGGGGATTCTTAGTTTGATTTATGCTTTCATTATTGTTTCATGATTTCTCATTTGATTCTTGTAATATAATTTGAGATAGATTTATTGTGCAAGCTCACATATGTTATTTGTCGTTAACTCTTCACATGTTGTATTGCTTTTCCTTTATGCAAATTTCCATTCCTAGATTAGTTTGATTTCAGCAATTTCAATTCGAAAGTATGTTTTAGCTTCTTAGATTAGTTCCTAGATTTGATTAGTTCCACTTCGGTCCTGCACATATAGTGTGTGTGCTTTGGAAGCCTACGAACCTCAGATTGACAAATTAAATGGTAGGGCAAGTACTGCAATGCAATTAAAATGACATTAATTTCACCCAACACTAGCTAGACTCATCCATGCTAGGGCATAAACACAAAACTTCCTTCTATTCAATAACCAACGAATTCTTTTGTTGGAGCAGCTGCAAGTGTGAGAGCAAGTGTGTGTAATAATGAAATGGATTGATCTTCTTTTATAGCCTTTGAGTGACCTGTAAGTGGACCAAAACTCAAAAGAACAAAATAATATTCTTTTATTCTTTTATCACTTTGACTTTTACCTTTAGTGGTACTAAAGGTCTTTTTGCACTTTCACTTTGACACCTTAGTGGTACTAAGGGTCCTTCAGTATTTTAGACTTTTGCTTTAGCCTTCTTCAAGTTCCCTATGGTCAAAACAAGTGGTCAAGGTGGTCCTTCATCCCCACTCAAAGTACATCATCATAAACAAAGAGAATTACTAATGCTTTATTCTCACACTCTGTGTGACACCAAGATCAGATACTAAGGTGTCTAAACCAAGGGTAGCTAAGCCTTGGAGAAGATCACAATGCCCATTGATCGAGGGTCAGAGTGTCACACATGCCCAAACCCGGTCTAGGGCTTATAGTGTAATCTTGGTAACAGACCAGGTGCCTCAGCCATAGGCTGCATTATTTGACACAAGGTCAAATATTTGGTAACAAACCAAGCGCCTCCATTCTCATAGAGAATGGCCCTCAGCCCCAGGCTAAGTCCATAGTCCTGGACTAGGTAAATTCCTGGTAACTGACCAGGAGCCTCGATTCAAAGAATGGCCACTCATCTCTATGTTGAGTCCCCCAGTGCTAGACTGGTTCCACATCTTGGTCCCGGACCAGATGTCACCATTCAACAGAATCGTCACTCAACTCAAGGTTGATTCCCCCAGTGCTGGACTAGTTCCATATCTTGGTCTCGGACTAGATATCCCCATTCAATAGAATGGTCATTCAACTCAAGGTTGGGTCCCCTAGTACTAGACTAGTTATGCATCCTGGTCCCGGACGAGATGTCTCCATTCTCCTGAGAGAATGGCTCTCGATGCTGCTTAGAAAAATCAACAAATACTTGTGAAAAAATTCACAACTGATGTGACGACTATCGCGTGTGAGCCTCATACAAGATCATGTAGAAAAATGTTGCAACACTACCATCTTCAAACCGGTTAATGTGTTGTCAAATCTCGCTAGCTCACTTAGTCAAGGGACAGGCATTTGCAAATGGTGACCCATGTTCAAATCTCCTTCGGGTGAGTTAGTTGGGAGGAGACACCCAAAAATCCAACACAGGAAGGCTGGTGTGGCCCAGGCTAGGTGCAATCTTCGGGTGATTTTGATGGCTTAGATGCCCCTAGGTTGCGGTTACTTAACCAATGGTGCAAATGCACTAGCCCCAAGTGATGGGCATTTCTCACAACAACAAAAAACTGGTTAATCTCTTCCACGACAATAATATGTGAAGATCGTTTGAGGTTTCATACAAATTCTTTCACTTCTTCCAAATGTCAATAGCATTAGCAAGACTTTAAATATGAGGACGAATGTCATCCTCAAGAGCAAAAGTAAGAAGTAGGGCATTTTTATTTTTCCACGTAATCATTAACCAGGGAGTCTAATTTTTTGAATTACCCCAATGACTATTTCTCAAAGATCATGATAACACACATAATTTGTTCCATTTTTTGTTTCCAAGTTGGATAAATTTTTCATTCAATTTGTGGGATTCAAGCATCAAATTGTTGATGTTGGCCATATCATCCTATATCTCCAAAAGAAAAGAACTTAGCACACCAAAATAATTTGCTTATGACAAATAAATAATAAACAAATGCTCGGGAGGTTCCCCTTGGGATATGATGCTTGGGAATAAACTACCAAATTATATATATACATACCAAGTTCTATTACTCTCACTAAGAACCTCTGTCTTAATTTCATTAAATACATTAATATAAATGTCATTTATTACATAAACTTATTTCTCACGTTATGACATTATAGCATTACTCTTAAACATAACAATTATTACTCCTTAGATTAATTACAATATCTAAATGAGCCATTCATTGAGCCACACTGGAAAACTAAATCAACCGATTCACAATCATTTCAAACCAGTTTGATCTAGTTCAGCCAATTTAGATCAATTCAAAACCGGTTCACACTGGTGGAACCCGTGGCAGTTCTGGGAGGAAAAAAAAGTAAAACCCCCCACCCCTCTCCCAAACCCTTAAAAAAGAAAACGTTATATATTTGGTCTCTAATGGTTTCGATTTACATTGATGTGCATGAATATATAATTGATTTTTTTAATGTTGCATATTTTATGTATTGTTTAAACTTTAGTAGACTAGTTCACAAGCTGGTTCTAGTATGGTTCCTGCTCTGTATCTCTGACCCTTGACCAATTCCAGTTCTTATAATCAATGTTGCAAATTTCGTGACAAGGAATATATCACCAAGGGTTTGGAAAGAAACATATCTGAAATGTTGAGGAAAATGTAGAGAATTATCGGAATCTCAAAGAAAATCAGAAAAAATAATCTTAGACCTGAAGAGTTATGAAAATCAAAATATTGAACAAATCGTCAACACAAAAAACTCAACAGAAGTCGGAAATATTGGGAGAAATCAGAGACATTTGTAACACTTCTTATAATTTTGCCCCAATCTAACTCTCCAGAGAAATGTTATGACCTCTGAAACACAAAGACCATTTACTGCCATATAGATTCAAAACCAGATCTGACACCACCTGTAGTGCCCCTGGATGGGAATAAGCACACTGTTATTGCAAATATGAACCTGAACTAACATAACAATAATATTTCAAAGAATGAGATAAAATAAAGGAATGAAAGTTATAACTTAATATTATCTATCATGATAATGGGCTCGGATGCATTAACTATAGTAAGTAATTTATGCATAGCTATATGGTGGAGTTGGAGTCAAGCTCCTAACCTGTTTGATGGGTTATTGACAATCTGACAGTAACCCTTGGAAAAGGGTCTCCAATAAAAGGTTGCAAAATGGCAATATAGCTTTCCCAAATGATCAAGAATACCCACTATGTCGACAATGTATGACTTGAGAAACCAAGCAACATAACTATCTCTTTCTTTTATGTGCTTGTGTTTGTCATGTTAAAGGCTGAGCTATAAGAGACCCACTTCCACTTTATTTCAAATTAGATGCTATGAACCACCATAAATAGCATTTCACCCACAATAAACTAGCTACAAGCAAAATGACACAAGAAGACTACCTGTGCAATAAGACTCCTAAGGTGTTTCTCCCAAATTTCTTTTCCTTGACTAGTCCATGCAGCCACATTGCCTCGTGTATCAGTTGTGACCATTTCAATTTTACCATCATCATTAATGTCAGCAGCTATGACTTGTCCTTGAATCTCACCCATTTGTAGTGGAAAGCCTTCCCTTGTTTTTCCTGCAAAAGAATAAGCAATAAACGTATGAATTTTAAAACATCTATGAGAAGTTGCCGTCCTTCTAATGCCATTGCCTGTTTCATCATACATAAATAGCCCCAATCACATGGCGTATCAAACAGAATATTTCAGTTTTATAGAATTTGTTCTAAAAGATTATATAAAGAACAAGAATGACAAGAAAAAGCAGATTTCATCAAAATTAATAACAGATAAGCTGAGGTAGTTCTTTATATTCTTGAAAGTAGAATGCTATTTCAGCCCCCACAATATAAAGAAAATCAGAAATGAAAACAAGCAAGTTTGTCAGCTAAGAAAGGCAACACAGCCAATAACAGATGGTCAGGGGTAAACTAAACTTCAATGTAGGAACCAGACAATGGTATAGAAAAGGATTTTAAGTAGGTAATAAGAAACTAAAGCTTCCCCCAATGAAAAAGGACACAAGGACCAAGGAGCTAAGTGTGTCCTTCTCTGAAGCAGAATGAGGGTTGGAGCATTGTGTGGTACAAGGAGTCCTCCATGCTGAGATTGAAAGTTTCCATGAGCTATATGGAACACTGTTGAAGGACTAGAAGACTATGAGAGCAATTCTAAATGAAATACAAGAGGCAGGTCCATGGATAGTAGGGAAACTTAAGAGGATGGTGTGGATATGAATTCTGGATAACTCTCCAACGCCACAAACTGACTATCTACTATCTAAATAAGAGAACATAAGATCATTTTATTAATGTCCAACAATAGCCACTAAATTAGGTCAATGGGGCTGCTGACTACACTAGGGTCAATACAATGTGGGAGAGCAAACATGACTCCTATATAAAGCAAGATACAAAAAACAAATCTAAAAATAAGAACTATACCTACGAGCTAAGATAAAAATCCAAAGCACATTGTACAATGAAAATATGTCCATGAAACAAATATGAGAACATAGATATGCAAGAACTATGTAACCCCAGGGTCAGGGTTTGCCAAAAGCTTCCATAGCATTTGAGGTCGAGACAAGTAAACTCCAAACAAACAATTGTCCAAAGAGGAGCTAGACGAAGAGTTGCATTGTGCAATTTGTTGTTCTCTAGAGGAGGTCGCCCATATCTAGAACTTGGAGATTTTGTATGTCCACTAGTATGGGATTTAGTGTGGCGTGCCTAAAAAGGAAATAGTGGAGAAAGGATACCCTTAGCCCTCATCGACCTACAATCTGAAATATAGCTATGCTCAACATCCCTTTTGGTGCACTTGTTAGATGGGAGCACCAGGAAGAAGGACATTATCATTCAACAAAAGTCAATCTCAATGGTGGTTGGAGATAAGATAAGATAAGATTATTTTATTAATGTCAAAAAAATTACCACTAAAGTAGGTCAATGGGACTACCAAAGTTGGAGTGCAAAGATGGCTCCTATAAAAAGCAGGATGCAGAAGGTAAAGTGTTGATCTAAGCTCAAGCCTGAGAACCAAACTCTAGAGGCGGAGAGCATAAATGGAAGAAGAGTGTATAAAGAGCATGGATCCAAAATGCTAGCGTATCATAGTCTACTAGAGCTAGCTCCCCTAACATCTGAAAACTCAATATAGAAGATTGTCTAGAGGAGGAGCTAGAGGAAGATTTGGATTGGGTATTGCATTGTTTCCTGGAAGATGTTGACCACCATTAGGGCCTAAACACTCCCGCACCTCCTCGGCCTTCTACCCTCCCGTGCCTATGTGTTAGTTTTTGATAGCTTGGTGGCACTCCTGCATCAGGTGCCTAGGTGCAGGGGTGATTAAGTATGAAGTCTCATTTATATTCGAAAAGTGACTTTAGTAAATGTTTTTTTATTAAAGTACCTTTTTGATGTGACTTTATGTTTTTAAAGTGAGTTTCACTTTAATATGTTTTTAAAGTGACTTTAAGTCATAAAGTGTACTTTTTAATATTTAGGGTGATGTGACTTTTCAAAAAGAAAAATTTCGTGTAAAGTTCACTTAGGAGATTTAAGTGAGTGAAAGATTAGATCCCAGCCATAGATCTCTTGGCCAAGATCTAATCTCAACCGTTGAACGTGAAAAGTCATGAGAATAACCCTAATGGGGTAAATAAAGCACATGAGATTTCATTTTGGCACACATTCAAGAGAGAATTCTTGAGTGGCTCGATTTCCAAGAGAGGAGCTTGGTGAGAAGTGTGAGAAGCACATTTTTGCAGGAGAAAGCTGAAGGAGAGCAAGGGCACGAATTCCTAGACTGAGCTAAGAGTGATTTTCAGTGGCACGAAAACCAAGATCATTAACTGTTGGCTCGAGTTTCAAGGTGAAGGTACGACCAGCATTTATTGTGCACAGAAAACGAGGTGAAGTACGGCCTCATTTATTGCAGCCGTACAGTACAGTTTTCAGCGAGGTTTTCCAGGACAGTTTGGGCACGTTTTTCCAGAAAATATCAGGCACAGATTTCGAGGAAGAAATCTGGCACATTTCCCAAGGTACAGGCTGAGTTTTGAGCACAGTTTTCGAGGGCCGTACGGCTGCATTTAATGCAGTCCGTACAGTACGATTTTGTGAAAGTTTTGGCACAAAAATCGAGGGCATTCTGGCACAGAAATCGAGGACTGATATAGACTGTCATTTCGGCCATTTTCGAGAAGGAAATAGCACAGAAATCGAGACAGTTCATGCACAGAAATTTAGGCAGCCTGTTGGGTTATTTGCGTTGGTCAAGATAAGTTGTATTTTTGACTGTAAATTGATGTCTGATATTTTTCTCAAGCTCAATAAAATTTCTCTTGCATGCTGGTTTTCCCCCAGGGGTTGAGGGGGTTTTTCCAGGGTCTATTTGACCAAAATACTGTGTTTAAATGTGATTTACAGTCTGCTGTTAGTTATGTTTTTCCGCTGCTAAATGTGCTTTATAAACAGTATATCAGCCTACAGGATAGTTTCTTTGCATGGTTAATTAATATGCTTGAATGTGGTTTACTGTTGAGGCCTGATATCAAAGGTTTATGAAGTGTTTGACGAAATCTGTAAGTGAACAGAGGTCTGATTTTTAACACTATGCACCTCTGCGCACAGCCTAGTCTACTAGCACGCACGACCTCCCCTTCTCGCGAGCGGCTCCTACTCGGGCATTGCACGCGACTGCGGCCCACTCGTCCTGCTCCACGCTCGCGCCTTCTCCTTTGCCTTGCACTCCCTTTCGCCCGCATCTCCTGCTGCCTTCGCCCATGCGTGGCTCCGCTCACGCAGCCCGCTCTGTGCGAGGCGCCCGCAGCCCATCTTCCTGTTCGCATTCTCTTCTGCTCGCGCTCCTGTCTCTTCCCCACCTGCAACCCGCGCGGCCTCTCTTGCTCGCGCGGCCCACCCTGCCCGCAAACCTCCCAGCTCATGAGCCCTTGCCCCGTAGCTTCCCTGCACAACCTTTCCTATGTGTGAGCCTCCACCCACAACCCTACGCCCGCTTCTCCCCCGCCCGCAACCCTGCTCGACCCCACCTTTGCGTCCCTTCCAGCTCGACCCTTCATCTTTCTAACATGGGTTTTTAGCCCATGGAGGACCTAAAAGAAGACACAGAGACGTACAAACTTTCCAAAACCCTAACCAGGGACTTCAACGACAGAGGGCAATTCAAATACCTTAAGCAATGTCAAGGTAACCGGGAATCCTACAGCCCCACAGACATTGCATTGGAATCAAACTTTGCGTTTTGGACGTCCCAAGTTAAACAAGTGCTAAGGAAATTGGAATCTCTCGAAGCCGAAAATAGCAGACTCTGTTTGGAGGTAGGCTCTCTTGCTGCTAGAATTTCGAAAGTAGAAGGGGACAACCTATCCCTCAAAAAGATGATACCGGAGAGCAAAGCACAGGAACCCCCAAATTAAGCTCTTCACGCAAAAATTCGAGATCTTAAGACCAAGCAAGAGGAAATTAGATCCCAACAGGCCTCCTTCAAACAGGAAACAGAGTCACACATTCACTCATGGGCACGGGTAGTTCAAGGGAAAGATAAAAACACTCCCCCCTTCACAGCAGTCGAAGAGGTTGTACAAGCCAAACTAGTCGAAGAACGGACCAGACGAGCAAGGGAATTGAATCTAAAAGTAAGAGGTCTCCCTCAACCTCTTCCTTCTTCAAAGTTCAAACCCTATGGAGGTAAGAGTCGGGTTCTTGCGGGATACTCTTGGCATATCAGATATAACCTCGGACAAAACTTGGGTGGGCCACGACTCCACCCTCTTTATTAGATTCTGAAATGCAATAAACAGGCTCTGTGCCCTTAGAGCTAAACAAAAATTGTTCTCACTCCCTAACAAAATATTCCTTAATGAGGACCTTACCAAAGCGCAGGTTGCAGAGCTTAAACAGTCCAGGGAACAGGTCGCAACAGCAAGAAAGGCAGGAAAATGGGCGATCATTGGGAATCTTCAGGTGGTTATTCGAGACTCTTTCCCTCCACGGTGGACGCCTCGAACAAGAAGCTCTAAATGACGAGGCCGACTGGAGAGACGCCAGGGCACAAGCATCATTGTCCACTGCTGGAATGGAAATGGGTCTTTCTGGTCATCACCAGGTCTCCTCTATGACGCACTCGCATCGGTTGATATCCTCCTCGTGACCAAGACTCATGCGAGCCCTGTGCGGCCTCTCCCTAACATCACAGGTTACCACTGGTTCTCGGCCTGCATACAGGAAACAAGGAGTTATGGTAGAGTCAAGGGATCAAAAGGAGTTGCTTTCCTGGTTAGAGATTCTCTCCGAAAGAGGGTCTCCTTGACGGTCATTGATGAGTACGCCAGATTCATCTGGATTCAGGTCAGACCAAGATCCCCCCCTGAGACACATCTACTTTGCGGTTTGCTACTTTCCACCCGCTTCCTCATCCTTTGCCATCCACAATGGAGCAGACGAGGACCCTTTTATGGACTAGCATACTGGCATCACCCAATATTCTGCTGACGGGGAGGTCATACTTATGGCGGATTTTAATGCTCGTACTAGAGACCTTCAGATCCCTCTCCATGACCGATCTGAAGATGTGTTCTGTACCGAAGGACTCGACCCGGTTTCGATAGGTCTTCACCAGACTTCAGAAGATGCCTTGGGGCCCACTACAGCATATGGCAAACATCTCCTGCAGTTGGGGGAATCCCATGAGTTGCTTATCCTGAACGACCTCCCATGCTTCCTGAACTCTCACTTTTTCATGTGTCGGCCACATGGGGGCGGGGCTAGTGTAGTGGATTATGCTCTAGCCAGCCAAAACTTGTTCCCTTTCATTCGAGACCTCGTTATCTCTCCCACCCTTAAGCCAAAGACGCACTTCTTTCTCTCTCCTTCCAAGTTGACCCTCCTCCCTTAACCCCTCCCTCCCCGTAGAGCGCCCCCTCCCCACCTCAGACCACCTTTCGCTTCAACCAAGGTGATCCCGACATCTTCCTTTCAGCCCTCCGCTAGACCCTTCCTCCTGAAGCCCATTTCTCCTCACTCGACTAGGCCTCTGCCAAGTATCAATGCCTCTCATCTGCAATCTGGGAGGCTGCAATTAAATCCTTCCCCCACTCCACTCGTACCTCCTCTAGCACCCCTAAACCTGGCTCTTGTCCCATGAACAAGTGGTACGATCAGGAGTGCAAAAACCTCCACAGAGAACTCTGTTATCCCGACATCCAAAGGTCTTACCGTCATCTTCTTCGTCGTAAGAAACAACATTTTGTCTCTCAGAGAAGACGAGAACTCTCAACCCTTCTTGCCCATTCCCCAAAACATATCTAGCGTACCATCCTTTCCTGATCCTCCCCTCTCACATCCGACCTTGACCATGCCTCCATGTTTTCCAACACCTCCAACCTCTATGGCATTCCCGGCCAGGCCAACATTCATGTGGATTCCCCCTCTTCCTCCTGCCACCTCTAAACTAACAGCGCTGTCACAGAGGCCATTCGAGCGATGAGCAGTAGCAAATCAACAGATGAGGAAGGATATCCAGCAGAGTTCTTTAAACATGGCCTTCTAGTTAGCTACTTGGTTGATCTCTTCAATCACGTGGTGTATGAAGGATTTCCACCAATCTCGTCTCAGCATATCATCTATCTGATTCACAAGTCAAGAGCCACTTCTGATCCCAACAACTATAGAACGATCATGGTGGGCCACACATTCTCAAAGTTATATGCCACTATTCTCCATATGAAGCTTTCCAGCGATTTTGAGCAGAAAAATCTGAGAGTCCGAGGTCAGGTAGGGTTTAGACCAGCACATCAGATTATCGACCACATTTTCACTCTCCGAACCATGATTGAGGAGGCATGCCACCGCTCCTCGAAAGTCTATTGCTGCTTTGTAGACTTTCGGAAAGCTTTCGACTCAGTTCCAAGAGAGGATTTATTGTAGTGACTCAGAGACATTGACATCTCAATGATCCTGTTGACAACTATTATGCGCCTTTATGAATCTAATCGTGACCGCCTTCACACAGCTTGAGGATTATCTAATTTCATCCATAGCACCATCGGGGTGAGACAAGGTTGCTCACTTTCTCCCACCCTGTTTCGAATCTACATCGATGAGTTGGAGGCCTTTCTCCATGAGCATACCTAGGAATCAGATGGGTTCCTCCTCCACCATGTCCTGATCTCTATCCTACTTTTCGCCGACGATATAATACTCTTATCTTCCTTCCCGGAAGGTCTGCAGAGACGGCTTGATGCCTTATCCCTGTTCTGTGAACTTCGGAAGCTAACTTTGAATTTGAGCAAAACAAATGGTTATCACCAACCTTGTAGTTGCCTATATAAGATGGATCCAGGATGGACAATAGAGGGCCAAGCAACTAAGGAGGTGGAACCAAGATTGCCTCAACTCCCAAATGGATGGTTGTCACGCCAATTAAGGCAGTCTTCACTTGATGTTGTCTTATCCCGAGACAACAATGGGGGGCACCCAGATCTACTCCCAACGGGAGAGATCAAACCTAGACACCAGATCATATCAAATGGACTTGAGGTACACAAGGTGTAAGGTGATGGAAACCCTAG
Organism: Pseudotsuga menziesii; assembly: GCA_001517045.1. NCBI lineage: Eukaryota > Viridiplantae > Streptophyta > Pinopsida > Pinales > Pinaceae > Pseudotsuga > Pseudotsuga menziesii. The sequence continues at coordinate 57,357 of LPNX010484306.1, forward strand.
ATCTATGGAAAACATCACTAGGTGAACTAAGGCTTTGGATCAGGGTTTAGGAGATATGAAATTTGATCCAAGTTGGGACACAAGTGACCTATGAGGCAAATACTAAATCTAGGATTAGGGTACTAGCAAAAGATGAAGATTTCCACTGCCTTGGGAAACGTAACCAATGCAGAGAAGGTAAGAACAGGTTTGGGGCTATCTAGTACCGAGGGATAGACTCGAAAGAAGGTATGATAGTGTCAAAGCACCCGAGCCACTAGGAAAGAGTCAAAACGCAAGAGGAAGGGGCAACAAGAGGGGTAGAGCTAAGGTTTGAAGATCAGTGCCTTAATATCTAGGCCAATGGAGTCATTTCTAGCCCAACGCTGAAAAAGACCCACCTGGGGTTGGACCCGATCTACAAACCCAAAAGTAGTTTGCCGTAAAAGATCAGATCGTGAGAAAGGAAGGCAACATGGAAGGTAGCGCTAGGGTTTGAAGACCAGTGTTCTTCAGATCTACGGCAATGGAGTCACTTTTAGCTCAGCGTTGAGGAAGACCCACATAGGGTTGGACCCGATCTACAAAACCCAGAAATGGTTTGCCCCGAGATCAAGCGGTTTGATCCATAATATTTTTTGGTTTTTTATATTTAGGCTTTTAAGATAAAAAAAAATAGAGATGGAGATGCCAATGGATTGAGATATGGAAGAGAAGCACTAACCTGTAGATCATACCTGCAAAAACCTTGTAGATGCCTTGATAATGATGATCTCTGCTATTCCGATCAATTTGAGAAGATTTGACTAAGTTCTATGCCCAATGTTTTGCCCCAAGAAGCCACTGCACCCTCTCTTTTGCACAACAAACGTCAACCATATCAAATTTGCTGCATCATGACAAAAAAGCAAATGCTACAGAAAAATAGCAAGATGAAATCATATATCGCATTGATGCTAATGAAAACCCCCTGATACAAAACACATCCAAGCCAAGCGAGTTGAGGAAACCCTGCAAAAACGCCCAAGTTGAAGTCGCCCTCTTGTAGACAAGACAATGTATACTGAAAAATATATAGATCTCACATCAAATACCCAAATGCTAGGAAGCAAAAGATTTTCCAATCATCATCTAAGAACACCAGATGCAAAGGATATCCAAAATATCCACAAGAAAAGTTTTTCTATTATCCAGATCCAAAAGCCAAAGACCCCTTACAAATGAAAAGCTCTCTCCTTTAAATAGGAATGAGAGAACCAAACTCTTAACCACTTTTCAAATGGGTGGCTAAGATTAAAAGATACAAATGTTCTAATCAACGGTTGAGATGAGCTCAACATACAATACATGGATCAATACCATAATNTCACCCTAGAAGAGGGGATTGCACTCAACAAAAAATAAATGAAGCACATGGTAGGTCCAGGGAGTGTTAACTAACTTCCTTTGGGTGTCCCCATGGCACAATAAAAATAATATAATTTTTAAACTATGAAATTGTCTCCTTGAGGAAATCGTGAGCCTCCAAAAGCTCTAGAAAATAATATAATATGCCCGAAAATAGATGTGGGCCCATCCAAGTGTTGCAATTGCTGGAGAAGAAGTGGAAGACATCACCCTCATCATCAGAACTCATCCCATGCCATTTCCTTGCTTCAGTAGCCCAAATCGAATTCTTTAGTAGCCATTTTAATTATTTTTTATCTGCCTTAAGAAACGTGATATGCCAAAAACTGCCTCCTAGGGTGCCTGCATTATCCAATTGAGCCCACCAGGCTCTTTGGGAGGGGGGTAATATGGTACAAACAAGTGGTTGGACACCCCCTTCCTCATACAGCACCCTAGGAGATCCAAGAAAATCATCTCCCTGCTCAGACAGGCCACATCCAGTATGGCAAAATTGCACCAGAAAGGTACACTGAGCCAAATCATCCCTGCAACTGCCCAGAACTGAAACTAAGCTATCTCATTGGACTCACAGAGTCCAAATCCATTTAAGGTGCATACTCATACACCCTATATGTCTCCGCATGATCATCTACCATATCCAATATACCCAGATAGACAAGATAATAATCTGTAAATGACCATATAATATAACCCAAGTTGTCATCCATCCACTGCAAGTGTTCAAAGGTTAGGACATGCTCTATAAATCATTCAAGTAATAATCATAACAAGTAGCAATCATTTCACTGGCGATCTATCAACAAAATATATAGGGTTTACATTTATTAACTATAAACTCAGTCCAAACTTTCAAAACCATACTCATTTCATAGCTGTAATCAATTTGCTAGTGCAGGGTGAAGGCTAAGATTCAAAGGCTAGGTCAAAGGATGACTACCAACTTGACATTTTGACACTTCGGATATGGAAATGGGATACTCACTCTAGCATATGCAGGGCAAGCAATAACACATGGGATGGCAGTGTCTCACAAGTGGATAAGCTACTTCAGAGGTGCTTATTCACCTTGACAAATGCTCACAATCCAAATCAATACAAGTATGGCCAGCAATCTTTGGGTATAACTTTTAAGAACCATAGCTTTTTGGGCATTTGATTTTCCATAGCCTCTGGTCCATGCTTTTATTACACGGATTTTTTATTATTTTAGGCTTCATGCATTTATGTATGTTAAAAAACACTACTTTTCATGAATGTTTTAAGATATTCATTTCATTATACTTCAAAGCCAATTTCATTAAGCTTGCCTCGCATCCATGTATGTTTAAAAACACTACTTTTCATGAATGGGCTTTTTCATAAGATATTCATTTCATTTCCAAGTACATTGTATTGATGGCAGCGCTACTTGTTTCAGGTTTAGCCAACACAACCTAGGCAACTCAGAGCTGAGACACAAATAAACAGGGAGGCTTGTCCAACAAAGATGCTATAGTGGGGAAAGGTCCTCCATGCCACAAGTCGAATAGTAAGTCGGGTCTGAAACATAACTAGAAGGTAATGGATGGGCGGAGATAGGGAATAATGAAACAAACACTAGCAAGCCAAAGTATGGTGGGAATGATTACCTCTATTCTCCCTAAGGAGGGTAAAACCAATGAGTATAGATCAAGAACTTCGAGGTCTGAGTAGGGACATCAATACATAATATCAATACATCCAAGTCCACATATTTATACGATCGCCAAAACATGACACTAAATGTTAACACATGTCACAAGAATGAGTATAAGAGCAATGATAACCATAGCACAAGATAATAAAAGCTGAGTCATAAACATGTAAATAATCCATCTGAATCAACAGCTGTCCAATGAGAAAACACTGATACAACTCTGGGTACTAATAATTGCTCTGCAAATGGCTAAAATTACTACATCAGTCCTCAAACCTGAGTGTCCTGAGACTCAGTCATGGCATGGGAGAGTACTATAGTCCATCAATCAAATCATGATCCATCATAGATGTTCATCTCAGCATCTCATATGTAGGGGAACTGGCTGAAAAGTGTACTGAAATCGGAAAAATAGAATATGGTAGCCCGGCTACTATATATGTGATAACACAAAGGTTATGATCTTCAATGGGGTTAAGAAAAACTCGGACCTCTGTTTCTTATACAAGGGGGAGGAAGTCGAGATCACCAGTACTTACACTTATTTGGGAGTGCAGTTTTCTAGTCCCTGCTTCAGTCTACAACCAGCTCTTCAGCCTCGAATTAACAAGGGGTACGGGTCCCTAGCCCTTCTTGAGAGACAGTGTTTTCGCCACCATTTTCAGGATATCTCATCCAAGATGGACCTGTTAAATACCATGATCTGTCCCACTGTTTTATATGGTTCAGAAATTTGGGGACCCTCCCTACTTGAGTCGGATTGGGCCTCAGCTGAGAGAGTCCAGATCCTTCTTCTTCGGCGTATCATCAGATGTAAGCAGACATTGCTGCAACACATCATCTTAGCTGAGTTTGGGGACCAGCCCTTCCATCTCGAGATGGTTTTCAGATTGGTTTCCTTCTTGCATCGAATCTAGGGTTTAGTCGATTCGTCAAAAGGTTGGGACAGGTACCCTTATCTAGCCCTTTGCTCTGCTAAGACCATTGCCTGCGCTACCCATTCAGGCAGGGCCAAGTGTTGGCTCACAGGAATCTCGAGTCTTCTTGCTTTAGTGGGGATCCAGTTAGTTCGTCTCCCCCCGTTTGAGTATTCTCTGGATGCCCCTAGTCACCTTCTACCTACCCGATAGGAGCTAAATAAGATCATCAGAGAGGATATTTACTAGCAGTTCGTCCAGGTTACATGGGTCAATCCTCTAGGAGGATTGCAATTTGCATCCAAAGATGGCTTTTTATGTTGAACACTTCTTGGAGATCAGAGACGAGCCCATTGTCCGACCCCAGTACACGTTTCGCCATTGGATGCATGCTCTTCGGATCCCCTAGACTCCGGGTAGAAACAGACCACCAAATTGATAGATCGGATAGGATTTGCCAGCTATGGCATCTACAGGAAGTGGAAACCAAATCACATTTTATCTTCAAATGCCCTATATACTACGAGATCAGAGGACGCTTCCACTGCTTATTTAGGGTGCCTCAAACTCTAGCCACCTTCTTCAGATACATCGATCAAAGATGCCTAGCACTTTACATTCAGGAGGCTCTCGGGCTTCGAGCGCAAGTCCTCTAGCCCCTCACCAGACCAGATACCACACAGAGGATCACAGCGTTCTTCAGCGTGCTACCAACTTCCAGGGGCATCAAGAGATCTACTGACTTAGATATTGATCCAGTTCCCAGATCAACAAAGGTTCATGGTTCTCGACCCATGAGATTTCAGCGACAGCTTCGTACCAGACCTCCCTCCGAGAGGCGCTTAGGACCCTCCAGACCTTACTGACATCACTCTAGAGGACAGCCCGCGCCCACCAGCTCCTATTCGGGACAGCAAACACTTTTGCACTTCCCTCAGTTTTCCTCTTTCAGCCTCGGATATTAGGAGTACTAAACATTCCTCAGTCGTTATGGCTCTCAGATCCTGTCCACCTAAGCTTCTTCGCCCCTGCGCAGGGTTACAGTGTTGAGACTAGGCGAGAGCTCTCCCATGTTACAGTCTAGCTCGCCTTGCACACTTATACTTCTTTTCTTTTCTTTTCTACTTTACTTCTTGTATTGTATTTCTTTTAAAGGGAGATCGTTTGGTCCCCCTGCATGCACGAACATCATTGTAACCGACAGTCCCATTGACCTACTTTGTGGTCATTAGTGGACATTAATAAAATTATATTATCTTATCTTATCTTATCTTACTGGATCTAGACTGACACTGTCATTGAGGACTATGAGATGTGGGGATAGTCCCATGAGCCCGCAATAATTTGAAATCGGAATTAGGGCCATTGTGCGTCTATCTCTTGGTCCCCTAGCAAATGCAACACCATAAAGGAGGCAGTGATCATCCAAGTGGAGATCAGTCTAGGTGTTGGCTAAAGAGTATGGGAATGAATCCTAAGGGCCTCTTTCATGTATAAGGCCAAGGATTCATTCCCATACTCTTTAGCCTATGTAACTGCCTAAATAGATAAGGTACAACCCCAATATCTCATAATAGATGGGACATCAAAAGATGAAATTCAACTCTGCCTCAACCTCCCTAAGATGGCACAACTAGCAAATCCTATCCAACCAATCAATCTAGCGCTCCACCTCCACTCAAAGTCTATATAAGCCTACATTTAACTGGCCTAAAGAAATTCAAAGAGCATGCATCCAATGACAACATATGTAGGGAGGTCGAAAAATGAATCTATCTCTCAACTCCATGAAGTAAACAACATACAAAGACATCTTTGGACATAACCCACCCGACAGATTATCCAAGTATCCCGAATGAACTACCTGTAGATGTCATCTCGGACGGCCTTGTTCAACTCTTTCCTAGTAGGTGAGAGGTGAATTAGCGCATCAAGGGCAAAGGTATCCCACATGTACAAGGCCATGCAGCATCACTAAGAAAAGCAGAAGAATCTAGAGAGGAGGTGGGACTCTCATAAGAGATAGTGAAACCATACTCTATTCTCATAATAAATGGGGTATAGAAAGAGGAAATACTCCTCTGTCTGGATCTCTTGAAGATAGCATAGCTAGCAAATCCTACCTGAATGACTGAGTTGGTGCTCAACCTCAACCCAAGGTCTATGTGAACCGATACTATACTAGCCTAAAAGTATCCAGAGAACATATATCCAATGATAGTGTGTATGACAATTGTACAATGAGATCGCCCCTCAACCCCAAGAAATGCTCTGCATAAAAAGCCATCTTAGAACATAACACAGCTTTAGGATTTGTCCAAGTGACCTGGATGTATTGCCTATAAATGTTGTCTCAAATACTCTTGTTCAACTCCTACCTGATATGCAATAGTTAGCTAGGTAAATCTAGGAAGTATTTGAATGGAGGGATTCTGCCATCAAAATTACCATTCACTCTGAAAGGTCAAAAAACCTCAACAACCATTAGAAGGTTTTCCCAAGGCGGCTTGCTAGAGCAATGGAATTTGAACAGCAATATTCAAGATAAGGGTATCAATGTCATTCAATGCATGAGTCAACAAAATCCATATGCGATGTAGATGCAAAAACTAGACTAAACAGGATCTCAAACCGATTGGGCATACTCCAAACTTTGTCTATATGATAGGTTGAAAAACTATCTACTTGAATTAGATGGCCCAATCCAGCTACGATAGCCCAGGGCCACAAACCTCTGCTCCATAAAGCACCATAGGTTGAATGGTAGAGTCCATTAGGGACATCTTGGATGATATGTCTAGTAACTAGTGCTAGAAGCATTGGCTTGGAGAGTACTACCTTGTGATAAGCTTGAAGCACAATCTCATAACAACTTGATATAAGATTTAAGGATAATCTTGTACCAAGATATGATAAGTTGATGGTATGAACTTGTAACTTCATTTGTTGTATATATAAAGTGTACTTTGCTACCCAAACTTTGTGTACTTCGAGACCCGATTTTCGGCTTATATCTCATGGTGATTGAGTGGTTTCTAGTGTTGAGTATGTATGCTGCTAAGTTGCATGAAACGGGGAAACAGGGACAAGTTTCCGAAGCGGGGACGCATAGGAAACATGACCCCCCAAAATTTAGTAAACGGGGAAACACGATATATATATATAATATATATATATATATATATATGAGACATTAAAATTGAATGTGAAATCTAAAATGATTTAGAGATTAAATCCAACAAAATTAGAAGTCATAGTCATACAATAATACATGTAACATCACATTTTAGTAGTAATATCGATAGATGATTTCATTTTGTAATTGGAAATAGCCAAAAACAACATTGATATATGAGGTTAGTACATATATATCCAAAATCAGCCTTTATATATGAGGCTACAAGTACAATGCTACATCAACACGAACAATGAACATATCAACTAAACATGAGCTCAAGCCCAAATGGAAAAGACTAATAGTCATCATCTTCAACCTCATCTTCATACCCCTGAAAAATAGAACAAGAAGCATGCCCAACAGTGGATAGGTGAGTGGAAGAGGAATGGCCAACTACACTGCTAGGTTCCTCAATATTCAAGGCAACAAGAGAGACGTCCAAGTTAGAGGATTCCGGATCCACATCCCATTCTTTAGAAGCCCCACTGCTATATACCAGACCCCTACGAGATGCAAGGCGAAGATTGGCGTGCACATAAACAAGATCCTCAGCTTTCTGTGAACCCAACCTGTTGCGCTTCATAGAATGAATAAAAGCATAGGTGCTCCAATTCCTTTCTGTCGATGAAGAGCTTGCCACTTGTGAAAGAATACGAATGGCAAGTGTTTGCAAATGCACACCATTTGCTCCATGACAAATCCACCACCTAACTGGAATCATGGTGCTTCTCTCATCCAAAGATGATATATCTGAATAATCATCCAATCCTGCTGCAAAACAAGCAAATTCTTCCTTCACCTCCATGTGTAGATGAGCTGGAAACATTCTCACAAGGGATTTTTCCACTCCATTAGCCACCTCTCTATCTTGATGGGGTTCCTTCCTCTTTCCATTGCTTTGAGCAATGAGTTGTTCATCATAAAATTTTGGGTTCAAGGCATGTGCTAAAGTGTGCAATGGAGTGTTGAAATTGTTCCACCTATCAACCATGATTTTTTGTATCAAATCAACAAAACCAACATCAATAAATAAAAACTGAGGAGACTCCTGCAAAATGATTTTCATAGTCTTCTCAATCATGGTATCCATGCGATCGTATTCCTCTCCCAAAAAAGGTTGGTCTGTGTCAACACTTCGAAGAAGCTCAAATGCAGGGGTTGTGAACTTCAGCAAGAAATCTATCTTGCTCCACCACTTCTCATCAAGACACAATCTATGCACCATAGTTCCCCGCTCTAAATCTGCTTGTCTCCACTCAGCCCAAAGTTGGCTGACCACCATAGAAACTAATAGTTGCTTAACCTCAACAAGGCAATGCAACATGATGAAGTTGGAGGCATATCTTGTCTCAGCAACTTTCAACAACTCCAATTTGGAGTACTCTTGAAATATGGCCTGAGATTGGTGGTGGTTAGTGATGAATTTAACTATCTCCCTTGCTTGCCCTGTTAGTTCCTTGATCCATGGAACTTTAGTGTCAATCTCCTCTAAGATCATATTTAGATTATGGACAATGCAAGGTGTCCAAAACATGTTATCAAACCTGCTCTCAACAATTAAACCTGCAGCTTTGCAAACTGGTGCATTATCCGTGATAACTTGCACCTCCTTATTAGGTCTTATTTTCTCAATTGATTTGATTAAAACATTAGCTATGAACTGAGAATCTTTTACCTCCCTTGAACAATCTTCAGCCTTTAGAAACATTGCTCCTTTTGGTGAAGTGGCAATGATGTTTATCAATGGCCTACGCTTGGTATCTTTCCATCCATTTGAGTCTATGGTAAACCCAGAGCTATCCCATGAAGCACAAATCGGTGCTAAGACATCCTCCACAAGCTCCTTCTCCTTTTTTAGGAGATCAGTTTGGATTTTCTCATAGTTTGGCCCCTTGTACCCTGCAGGAGTTGTGTTAATTGCTCGCACGAGATCATGCTAGTAAGCAGACCAAACCACATTGAAAGGTATCCCACAAGCATAGATGGCGCTAGCCACCCTTGTGTCAGCTTCTTCTCTCCCTTGAACATTCAACATTTTGGCTATTCTACTCTCTTGAATTGAGGGAGTCCCTTTGGTATTTTTTGATGGTGGTACTGCTTGTTGAGCTGCTTTCCTCTTCCTTGCCTCGAGCACAATCCTTGGCTCGGAGTTTGGAGGTTGAATGGAAGCATTAGCAAGCTGGTCATGTCTTCTTTTAAGCCTATTAGCCTCTTCTTGCTCAACTTCATACTTCCTCTTCTCACTTGCGTCACTTGTTTTTGGGAAACCTTCAATACCCTTTCCTGTGTCATGCAAGAAATGTGCCCTTACTCTTGGATAGGAACCCTTGTACTGAGATTTGTAGAGGGTACATCGCCATTCCCATGAGCCACCACCTCCACATCTTGAAAGCTTTTGAACAAGAGCCCAAAGAGGATAGTATTCAGCCCTCTTGTTGGACTTGGGGGTAGAAGCAGGAGTTTGGTTGGAGGCCATTACTGCTGCAAAAACAAATTTTAAAAAAAATCAGAAAAAAATTGCATATGTCAAGCCATAATCCATCTTAAAAAAAATCATTAGTAAATCACTACAATAGATCATGCTTCTCACCACAAATTGTTCATGTAGGTGATGCTACTCCAAAAGACTGAAATCACTGCTCCAAAATACTCCCCTAAAACACTGAAATCTAAAATGATGAAATCACTACTCCAACACACAAGTCTGAAATCGCTGCTCCAGTCACTCGATGTCTTCCAATCGCTGAGGGAATGCTGTAGCCTGAGCCACTATCTCCAAAAGAAACCTCTGCGGAATATGTCATACCGTACAGCTCATACGGCTATCTCTCTACACTCCAATCGCTCTCACTCCAAAGTCCAAACAATCCAATCGTTGAATTGTGTGAGGAAGAATGACGGCTATGTGATTATTACAAGGCTGAATGAGAATAGAAGCTTCCAGAAACTCTCATAAACCCCTTCAAGAACTCATGCTTACCTACTATCAGTGCTCGTAAAAACAATCTTGGTGTACTTTCCCAAAGCACACCCCTTGCATACATCGTTGTGCTTAGTGTTGAACTCAGGAAAACCTGTAGCCATGTACCTCAACATCCACAAAGTTGGATGATGCAGATGAGCCATCCTCCTATGCCATAGCTCACAAAGCTCACTGTCGTTGCTATGTGTCAAAGCATGTTGGGTCTGAAACAAGAGCTTGTACAATTTCTCACATCTGACTCCAATGGTGTAAGAGGCATTTGGTCCTGCGGTCTTGGGAAAAAGACGCACGTGTCCATCCAGAAAGGACACCCCAAGACCCCTATCCTCGATCATGGAAAATGAGTTCAAGTTCTTCTTCAACGTAGGTACAAACAATACGTCCCTCAAAATCATGGGACTCGTGGACTCTCTCTAAAATCTAATGGTCCCACACCCAACAACTCTGACAATTGTGTCATCCCTCAACACGATCTCCACATCTATCCCTGCCTATGAAAGCTCGAAGAACCTCTCTCGAGCACCTGGCATGTGCCTCGAAGCTCCACTGTCAATATACCACGTGCTAGTAGTGGATGCACTCAAAGAATGGCTAGTCAACAAGAAATACTCCCTCTCAATATCAATGTCAACACTGGTGATGATTGATGCTCTCTCTCTATTAACATGCCCAATACTGAGAGAAAACTCTCTCTCGAATCTAGCTGTAAACTCCTCAACCTCTACAGAAGTTATTGTCTGCTGCTTCTTCTTCTTCCTCTTCTTCTTCTTCTTCTGTGGGCATTGTCCAGCATAGTGCCCAAACTTCTGACAAGCAAAGCACTTTATAGTGCTCAAGTCTTTCTTCTGTCCATCCTGCTGCTTAGCCCCACCCTTCTTGGGCCCCTTCGTGAGCTTCTTCTTTCCCTTCGCAGTCAACACTACATTCTCCTCATCCTCCCTGCTAGTAGAAGAGCTACCCTACACAAGACCTCTCCAGGTCTCATCCTGAACAAAATCATCCCAAGTCCTGTCCCAAGTAGGCAAGTTCTCCTTGGCTACTATAGCCTCCACAAAAACAACCCAAGGCTTTGCAACCCCATTAAAAGTTGTCCGCACTAGCTCTGAACCAGGAACAACCTCCCCTACTGCTGCAAGCTCATCCCTCACTTCAGAGATCCTAGTAAGGTAGGAAATCACACCCTCAGCTTTGGCCATCTTGATACTTTTCAGCTTCTCTCTCAAAACCATTTTTCTATTTTCATTTGAGCTTTGAAACAAGCTGGTCAAAGCATCCCACATCTGATATGCACGAGTCTTACTAGAAATGTGTGACATCACATGTTCTTTAATTGCATCTAGGATAATTCTTCTAGCCTTAATGTCCTTCTTGTTGAAGGCAGAAAGTGCTTGAGCATCGATGGAAGCAAGAACAACAATAGGATTTGTAGTAGTGTTGTAAACTACCTCATCCCATAACTCATTTTCCTCCGATATAAGCACTAGCCTAGCTTTCCATGGGACAAAATTCCCAGCCCCATGAAGCCTATCCTCCAACCTAAGTCCTGTTGCCATATTCTGTGTAAAGTTCAAGTCTCAACAAGGTGCTACCCACTGACAAAAGAAATCACTAAAGGTCTGAAATTTTTCACTGTGTAAAATCTGCTCTTTCTCTAACAAAGCTCTGATACCATGTAGAATTTCCAAAACTCTCCTAACCCGGTTTCAAACTTCGTTTTCAACAATGTTTAGTGCTCAACCCAATTTATCGTTCTGCTGCAAATTAGATTATTTCTCATAAACAATATAGGACTGAAACACAAGAAGAATTTCTACAACTTTTATGAGCAGCAATTAAAAACACATTCACACATAAATATTCAGACTCGGGAATTTTGGTCCAATGACCCAAGAAAAACCCCAACCTCCGGGGAAAACCTATGAGAGAGAAATTCTTTATTTATCTTTCAAAAATATTAGTCATAACTTACCTCAACCAGATGATAAAAATCAGCGTCGAAATTCGTGCCAAACTCAGAAAAATTTTGTCTGCACCCTCGATTCTTGTGGTGCTACAAGACTATACAGTTGTTGTACGAACAGGTTGAACGACCTACACTGTACGGTTCTTTCTCGAAATCCATGTCAGATGTACTGGAGAAATTATGCCTCGATTTACGTGCCCAATTTAGTTGCCTCGATTTTTGTGTCCTGTACGGACTGAATCTGTATTGTACTGACAGTACGATACGGCTGCAATAAATGCTCATTGAGGCCTCAATTTTCGTGCCCTATCTGTTGTACCTTCACCTCGATTTTCATGCCAAAGAAAAATGCTCTAGCTGCATTTTTCTCTCAAAAATTCAGCTCTCTCTCTCTCAAAATGCAAAAGTGCCTCTTCACTTGGAAAATGTCTTTTTGGTAAAAATGGTGAGGGTGAGAAAGTCATCTAATCCAAGGGCCCAGATTAGATTAGATGAGTGGTTGTGATAAAATCACTTTTCTCCACAATGTTAAAAATAATTCTCTCACTTTTTAAATTTTTACTTAAAGTACACTTTAATCTCTAAAGTGCATTTAATGCTCGTCTCAGATCATTAATATAAAGTCCAAGTGACAAAACCACTTTTTCTTGTGACTTAGGCAAAAGTCACCAAGGGGAACAACTCCCAAGGTATAAAAAATTCAACAATTTTATTCCAATGACTTGGACTTTTAAAAAATACATTAAAAAATTTCAATTTTAATAAAAAAAGATAATTGATCTTTAAACACAAAATGTTAGAGTCCTTGTCACTTCTTTTGGCATCCGTGGCGAAAAATACTGTGTAAACAAGAATGAAGGTGCTCAATGCCCACTATCTCGATCCCCAAGCTGTCCCCTTTTGTGTAGCGACGCCATGCGCTACACTGTTAGCACCTCCACCATCGTTTTGGCACCCAATGTGCCTTCTGCAAAAGCAACAAATCGTCATGGAAGGTGTTGTTAGAGTCCTCTTCTTCGTCGGGGTCCACGAAAAAAGTCGTGAACATGAATATGAACATGACCACCAATATCATAGACAAAGTCCCTGTGATAGAGGAAGAAGTGGCAAATGCAATCGTCTGTCATGGATATGGTTGCCTAGAATATGCCAATAGTAGATTTCAACCAAAAACTTGCATAGACGATGGAAATAATCCAAGTTTCAATGAAAATTTGTTCTTATTTTGATTCAAAACCTTCAATATATCGGTACCAAATTCATCCTGAAGACACGGACGATTTTTGACAGGCTTGGCCAGTTTGCACCAGTTCCGTACTAAACTGGCCAGTTCAAGCATTGGGTCGGTCGGTTTGGTACCAAACCGGTCCTCAGATACATTTATATATGTGATGTCATTTTGTATTGTTTAAACTTTATACACTTTTGAGTCCTTGATTGGACAACTATGATAATTCAGACTTTCAGTATCAACTTTGATGTATCGTTTTATATTTGGCATGACTACATGATGATGATATATATCAGTGCTTTCTTCATATTTATGTTCCAATATGTTTTTCTAATGTTATTGTTGCTTTATATGTTTAAAATTCTAAAAACAATGCATATATTTTCTATTTTTTAATGTTTGTTGATTTTCCTAATTTTTTCGCCGATGTAGCCGAGAAGTTGTATTCAGGACCCTCGTCGAATTTTTGCCGAGGCCGACTTTTTCAACATTGAATTAAACAGCTCTCACATGGACCCTATTTTTTATTTTATTGAAAGAATTTGAAATTAGCTGTTTTTGGGGGTCCTTGCCGTTTTTGTACAAAACCAGCCAGTTTTGTACTGAACCGACCAGTTTGGAGAAAACCGAGCGGTTTTGTACGGAACCGGCCGGTTCAATCTTGAAACAAGCCAATTTCATATGGAACCGACCAAAAACGGTTTGAGTTCGTGATTTGACTCGGTGAAACTTGTAAACCAATCCAACCGACAGGTTTTTTCAAAACCGGTTGGGTTCTGAAAACATTGTACAAGACATATAGCCTATACGCCTCAAAGAGTATGCATTTGTTCCAGTATCGATCTCCTAGATATGTATTGTGCCATTTTGATATATTCACTCTTATATGGTATATGCATGAGCATACTTCTGATGTTTTGTCTCTAATGCTTTGGAATCATGGATTAGAATCTTGACAATATTGTTTTTATTTAAAAACTAAATATTATATGTATTTTTTAGTAAACCGAGTCATTGAATTCAAGTCGGTCAACTCATAACCAATTCATTACCAATTCTAATTCTGATTCCAAGTATGGGTTGACCCTCGACCGATTCTGAGTCCGACTCCAACTTTTAAAACTATGGTCTTTATAGAATATGTATGTGACACTGAAATTGGATATCAAAGTATAATCATTAACTCTCAATAATAAATCATTTATTTCATATTGTTATTCGTTCTGGAAATTGAACACTTCCTTTATACACATCTCAAGAATCAATAATTGATTGACCACGTCAACATTGATGTGATTCATCTTGTCGCTCAAACAAATAGCAGTGTTAACAACTTTTTCTTGAATTCTCCCTCTGATTTTTAATAATGTCACACAAAGGTTTTCAAGACCTTTATACGTAAACCTAGCTTTTTTATTACTAAAATCCATTTTTAAGATATTATTTACCTTCGTCAAACTTCATTGTAATGCAGCTTAGAGATTATTTTTGTTACTTTGAAATTTGAGCTTTAGGGATTTCCCTTCTAGCCTTTTGTTAGGAATGATTCCTTGGCCTGGACTATAGGCATAGCTTGAGCCTTGGACTACTAATGATGATTCATCTCACATTCCTATTCCTCCTGTGACCTCTCTGGAAGACGAAGTTGAAAGAAATGTCCATGGCTTACAGAAAAGGAAAACTACCAATGCCCCATGGAGAAGGCACCAGTCGACCCTGATCAGTCTAATACCATTTCTCCCATTTATACTGATGTTGAGAGAGTCTTTCGTAATTTTTGGACTATGGGAGAAACACCTAAACACATTATAAACCCACAGCCTAGTGAGTATGACAATGAGCCTAATGAAAGGAGAAGTGAAGTAAGAGAGATTTTGATTGGGAGAATTGCTCTTCCAATAGATAGGGGTTCTCCACGCTTTAACGTGATACCTCAAGAAAGGGATCGACGGATGCCACCTTATTACCTTCGAGGAAATATTGATGTCCCTTTGACTGTCACCCATGATATACATGTTATTCCATCTACAATGAATCGGAGGCAATTCAATTATGGTGATAAGGTTATATAGAAAAATAGTGATTATCTTCATCTTTCTAGAGAGCAAGATAACATACGGGTTGGTCCTTTTACAGCGGAGCATTTTGAAGGAAAGTTTTATTATTTGTCTACTGAAAATGGGCATCCTTTTCGTATCCTGGTCCATGAGAATCATTTTGCGAGATTACATCCCTGGCATGACATAGCGAGAACTTTTCACCCAGTAGTTTAGAGTAGGACTTGAATAACCTCACTTGAGCAGTAGGAAATTTTTTTTTTGTTTTAGCATTTCTTTACATTTGAATTTCCTAAGTTTTATTTATGTTTTATGCCATTTCATAGCTGCAGAAAGTAAAACATCCCTATTAACACTTAAATTTCACACTTTTAACTAAGAGCTTCATGCCAGATTAGACACCAAAAATTTCTGGGTTTTCCATTAAATTTAATTGTTGTTTTTTGTTGTTAAATGGCTCATTTTACATATTAATTAATTCTGGAATTTATAACAGGAAAGTAAATCTTATTTCTGGAATGTTTAATGGGCGTCTAACATCTCTAATTTTCCATTTTACATGCTTTAAAGTTCTGTTATTGACTATTGGTTAAATCTGAAAATTTTCTTGAGTTTTACTTGCTTATTTCATAACAGCAAACATTTTATAACAGCAAGTTAATCCCTTAGTGCTCACTTGGTTAATTATTTATTCATCATTTGATGTCTTATTCAGCATACTTATTGGGTAAATGGTTCACTTTAAATTTGGAAATCTACTTGTGTATCTCATTTCCAGCAAATCTTTCTTTTACACAAGCTCTTGGGATGTTATTTCTTTCATGGATCATGGAAGTATGAAACATTGTTATCTTTGAGTACCTTTCAACATTGAAGTATCAGCACCTTAAGTCACAAGATCTAACACCATACTTGAAGAAGTGATTCCCATCACTTCAAGAAGTCTGGAAATTTCACATTAATTAAACCTTGAGTTACTCTTTGCTTCAGAAATTTCTTTCTCAAGCACGGACTCACCTTGGGCCATAACTTTCTAATAAATAACTTGTCTCATGTGCAATTTTCAATTGTGGAATATCATTTTATTTCAGAAATGAACCCACTTGTTGAATGATCTTTTGGCATCAAGTGTTATGAGTTACTTTGTAATGATCCTTAATTTCCAGAATTAATCAGTTTAATGTTCATGGTTTACATTTCCTTGCATGAATATTTCCACTCCGAGTATTTGGTTTGTTAAGCAATCTAATTATTTCACATGATCAAATGCTTTAAGGGAAGATTAGCTTAATAATACACTTTCACAACCTTAACTAAGTTATTATCCTTCTCGTTAGCTCTCTACAATTTTTTCTAACCAACCCTAGGGAAGCCTCCCTTGACCTTGCCAGCTGGTCTAAAAGTGGGAAGTTAACACTATGGTGACAATTGTGCTCTCTTCCGAAGTTGCTCCTTGATAGCATTAGTGGATTGGGACTTTTCCACCCAAGTGCTAACTGCTAAATCAAGCTACAACTCCTTCCATGTAACTGGGTAAGCTTCAAAATTAACACATTTTATAGCAAGTGTAATTGCCAAGTTTAATTTCTCCTGGGATTAACTGAAAGTATTGATGTTAAATTACTTTCTGGTGTATGTTACCAACTATTTTGTACAACAGTTGAACTCCCTATTGAGCCGTCAGTTAGTGAACATGGTGCATATTCATTGCCAGAGTTTAGAGGTTCAGTGTGCTCCAGAGTTAGCCAGTTATAGGCTAGCCTTTTTTATTTTTTGTAAATACATGTTCATACCCCCTTGGGGAAATTGTAGAAAATGTCCTAGCATTTAATTTTTTATAAAAGGCTCGGCTTCCCGGACTTAAGAATCAAGCCGACTAGCCCAGACTGTTTTTTCCCTTGGTTATTATTGGTTGTTGAACAAACGACTAATAATTTCTGAGTTTTTCACTCACACCTCCAAAGCTGGGGTAGTCGTCTTGGTGTTACATCCCTAGGAGGTTATTACAGCCTTCGTGTTAGTGTTTTTCAACATGCTAGGCATTCGAATTGATTTGTATGAACATGTACTAGGTCCCCCTAGAGTTTCGTTTGATTCCGAGAAAAAATATGTTTTCCGTTTTTTAGGGCATTTTTTAATGGTTTAAATGGAAAAATTCAAAATGTAAAAAAAGTGTGATCCGGAGTCTGTTTTCAGCGTGTTTGGACTCATTTTCAAGCCCTAAACAACATCTTTACCCCAAGGGCCACTTTCACTATGCTTCAGCCAGTTGAAACGTCCCGAAAAGCATCATTTGGCTAACAGAGCATCAGAATAGCATTTAAATGCTAAATTTGGATAAAATACACTAAAGTCCAACTATTAAAAAAGCTAAAAATCAATATTTTTAAGTGGGAAGTGACTTGGCATGTGGGTCCTCACTGACTTACGACCCTCTTCAACTTGATATGAGTTCAAACTTTGGTTTAAAATTGAACTTTGAATTAAGATAAGAAAAAGGATGACGTAAAGGTGAGGGGACTCACGCTTATGTGAGGATGGTGAGTGGGCAAGGGTGGACCCCTCCCCACTTAAGAATTATAATATTTTATAAACCATGGTATAGTATTGCATGCATGCGATTTGTTGCATGTTAAAAGGGTGACGTCAAAAATGGACTCACGCTTGCTTTGCATGCATGCGATTGTAGAGGAGATAGTGGTTGACGTCGACTCTTGTGGAGCCCATGCTTTGATTAAAGAGAACAAGGTAAAGCGTGCTGCTTGGAAATAAAACTTTGGATTAAACAAATGAACCATTCATCAAATTCGCGTGGAGGTGGAGGGGTCGCACGTGTGGTTCGGTTGGTGAGTTTGGTGATGTGTTGGCACTTGTTGGGTGAAGAAGGTCAGTTCCTCTTCACTTCCACTCTGGTTCAGCTCAGTAAGACTCCTCTTCAACTCAGTCACACTCTAGGTTGATCCTCAGTTTATTAATCCCCCCTGGGGCTTGGTTTTTGTATAAATAAAAGGCCTTCTTCCTCATTCGAAACGGAAGCAAGGGACCTCTGCTCATATGAGTTGTAATTGTTTATATTTTGATGGAATATAGTTGAGTCTTTGGAGGACAAATCTGCTGGTGTAATACTCTTCCATGGTGAATGTTGGTTTTTAACCGAGGTGATATCTATTTAGTTATGTTTGTGGCTCATGCAATTTTGAATATCTAGCTTAGAAGTTTGTATTCCAATCCCCATAGAATAGGCATTTGAATCTCAATTTGCTTATTCATGTGTAATCATTTAAGATTCAAGAGTTATACTATGTAGTCGGTAATACTTGTATGCTTTTGGTTTTATGTGATTTTCATACTAGATCTTAACTTTGCATGAAGGTTTCTTGTGTAGCTTTGCAGATCACCGACGGTGGAGTAAAATTGGAGCTCGGTTGCATCTTGTCTTCTTCATCGCTTCACTTTGGATCTAATTTGTTTACCATGCAAGCACCCTCCTGCTCAACCTTGTTCAAAGCTTGAAGCTTGAGCTCTTCCTCTTCTTTCTCAACGAAAAAAGGACAAAAACATTCAACCGAAATCTATTTTCTTTTAAATTTTTTGTCTTTTGTTTGCAAGTTAAAAATTGATCATTAAAGATTTATCATTTTTCATTTTACTTGCTTCATTTAAGATCTAAGGAAGGGCTGGAATTTTACATTTTAAGGCTTAGATCTAGTTTCCATTTGCTTTAGCATTTTGAGATAAAATTTTGCAAACTCTTTTCCAAGTGTTGAAGGTGTAGATTATTAGTTTATTTTTGCATCTAACCCACTAATTTAGTATTGAAAGCTTGCTGATTTTTAGCAGGTATACGAAAAAAAGAGAAGGATATGCTGCCCAAATTTTGAGTTTCAAGCCACCCGGAGAGTCCATATTCGATTTTGCCTTCCCCCTTCTTCATTCCCTTGCTATCCCAGCACTTTAGGGCCTTTTTTTACCCTATTTTTCAAGGCTCAAAGGGCACTATTTCTTTCAAAGCATTGTAAAAGGTTTAATAAAAAGCAAGTGGGACAGAGGCCCCCACACCCCCCTTCCCCCAGTTTGGGGAAGCCTGTATCGCCTCTTTTGATTTCTTTTTTCTGTTTTAGTTTCACATGCATAGTAATTGTTTAGAGTAATTTAGTTTGTTTTTGCTTTCATAAAAAGAAAAAGAAAAACTTTGTTTAGTTTAGTTTTACTTTCGCATTCTTTACTTTATATAAATTGCAAAAGGTAAAAAGAACCAAAGCCTCTTGAATCTCACTGAAAAGTGGATCAAGAGCACTCTCTATCGGAGAGGTTTAATTTTTTAGATTAGTTTGTTTATCATTTTGTTAAGTAATAAAAGGAATCCAAAATCTCTTGAATCTCACCGAAAGGTGGATCAAGAGTGCTCTCTATTGGAGAGTTTACTGCTTTATTTATTTCCTTGTGGCATTTGTTTCTTGTTTTCAATAAATCTCTTGAATCTCGCCATAAGGCAAATCAAGAGTGCTCTCTGTCGGAGGGTTGCTACAATGGTTCTTCTTCAATCTAATTAAAAAATAGAATAAACATTTGAGCTACGTTGTGTATGCTCTACCCAGTTGGGATACCCGGAAGCAGCAGTAGACTTTTCCAATTATCACATTTTAAGCCAACTCACCCTAATAAAAGTAACCACCCAACAAAGATAAGTGAAAATACGACACTTTGGTTAGATTTTGTGTTGGAAAATTCCGCCTGGGGACGCTAGAACCACTGTACTTAGATCTTGGGGGCACCGTTAGGCTACATCCCTGGTTGGTGTAGTGGTGAACACGCCCTTGGGACTTTGGTAGCCAACATGTCCTTGTACGGAACCACCAAACCCCAAATTCCGGACATATCTCTAGTACCGCAAGGTATATCTTGGAGATCCCCTTTCCCTATAATAACCAACTCAACTTTTAAAACTTACCAAAAAGCACTCGCAAAACAACCTCTTGCACCCTATCTTGCACTGGTATATATTGCTTATTATCTGCCTAAAGTGTCACATTTTAATCACATTTTATCACATTTCCAATTATCACATTAATCCAACTCACCCTAATAAAAGTAACCACCCAACAAAGATAAGTGAAAATACGACACTTTGGTTAGATTTTGTGTGGGAAAATTCTGCCTGGGGACGCTAGAACCGCTGTACTTAGATCTTGGGGGCACCGTTAGGCTACATCCCTGGTTGGTGTAGTGGTGAACACGCCCTTGGGACTTTGGTAGCCAACATGTCCTTGTACGGAACCACCAAACCCCAAATTCCGGACATATCTCTAGTACCGCAAGGTATATCTTGGAGATCCCCTTTCCCTATAATAACCAACTCAACTTTTAAAACTTACAATAAAACTTACCAAAAAGCACTCGCAAAACAACCTCTTGCACCCTATCTTGCACCGGTATATATTGCTTATTATCTGCCTAAAGTGTTGCACTGTTTAAATTATCTATTGATCCATATCATGAATGCTTTGTTTTAGCTGTGTAATTATCAAGTGATTGTTCATTTCCATTTTTATTCGCAAGTGCTTATTTGGTTCAGTTTCTTGTAAGTGTTTATAAAAACTCCTAAACAACACCCATTTGCATCACACACTACAATATATTTAAAACAAGAGCCTTAGCAACTCTTTTTTACGGACTACCCCTCTTGGCTTCGTTAGAAGTTTGCCTAAACAGAGGAGTCGGGATCGGGTGACAACACCGGACTCTTTGCTTGCCTAAACGGAGGAGTCGGGATCGGGTGACACCTCTGATTTTAGACTTAAATCCATCTGGAGACTCCACTGTCAATAATCACACCAAGGTATTCAACAAGAAGAAACTCTATAGGCCTACTTAATTTCATCCCTGAACCTGAACAGGTTTATAGGAGGAGACTAAATAAGTTAGCTTCTCGTAGAATCCTTGAGAATCTTGGATCTGAGTCTATTTCGGACATCCATAGTCTTTTCATTGAAAATAATAATTGTTTGTCTAACATAATGGGTGAGTATTTCAGTCCCCTTAACATCACTCAGATAGCAGGTCAACCTCACAATCTACCAGACAAAGATATAGACAAATTGCCCATTTTCACTAGCACTTGTGCCATCAATGCAAGTCTTCATCTAAAGAATTTCTCCAGATGTATTAGCGCCTATATCAGTGATCCTGCTCATAAACATGAAGGTGTGTATATGAAACTCTTTGCTCTTTCCTTGGACAGAGATGCTGGTGACTGGTTCAACAACCTGCCAGGTAACTCTTTTGCAACCCTTGCAACCTTCAAAACTGCTTTCACCAACAAGTTTGGAGAAAAGAAAGTGCCTCGCCATCAGTTAGCTGCCTTGACTACCATAAAAAGAGGCGAGAACAAAACAATGAATGAATTCAACAAAAAGTTCACGGATCTCATGAATGCCATCCATACTGACTACAAGCCTACTGCTCAATCCATCTTAGTCTACTACATTGAAGCTCTTAATGGGTTAATGCAATACCAACTCAGAGAGAAAGACTCTGCCACTTTATTGATAGCACAAGAAATGGTTGTTAAAATTGACAGGAATATGCAATCATCTGGTAAGTCAAACATTCCTGGTTACACAAGGGATCTTATTCATCCTAAGCAACAAGAAATTAAAGCTAAGGATTCTACCAGCCACATGCAGGAAACTTATGACAAGAAAATAAAGGAAATGAATGGTAGGATGGAGGCTTTACAGGCTGATTATGCAAAGATGCAAAAACGGGTGATAAATGTAGAAAGGGCTAGAACTAGTCAGAACAAAGCCCCGCAAGATAGAAGGCCTGTTGCAGACCCTGTGAAGCCCTTCAACATGGTTGAGGAGGTCATTCCTTATTGCAGAGCCTATGAATCCCTTCATGAAGAGTCCACTTGTTACATGGTCGATCAAATCTTAGAGCATGGTCTTCCAAAGTCAAATGGTAGTGAACAGTTTTCAAGCGAGCTTGAGTACGTCAACACAGTAGGACAGCTCCATCCGGTCACAGCAGAAACCTAGGGTCAAGGCAGAGAATACAGTCAATAACTGCATAACCTCACAAAGAACTTTGGTACTAAACCTTCAAATGAGTAGATCAAAGAGATGCCTAAGTTCAAAGGCATCACCTACCAAAGAAGAGATAGTCTAAGTACTTCAAGCCATAGATAGTATCTTCCTAAGGTTATTGCTCCTCCTGACACTGATGATGTTGGTCTTGATTTGGGAACTTGGTGGTCTAAAGCTAAAGTGTCAGTCCTTGCAAGTGAACTTGTTAAAATCCCAGAACAAAGAGAAAAGTTGTTAAAAGTCTTAAACTCTCCACCTCCCAAAAACGTTAAGTCTAAAGAGCCTCTAGAAGAACCTCGGCCAGCTTTAAACAATGTCTAGGAAGATCCAATTGTAATATTGCATACTATGGATTCAAGAAAAGAGGATTATCCCCTTTTTTACGTATCATTGATGATGGGTGATCTTCTTCTACGCAATTGTATGCTTGATTCTGGATATGCCTCTAATATAATGACTAAAAAAGTAATGGAAGAGTTGAACTTAGAAACAACTAGGCCCTACCGAAATGTCCTTGCCATGGATTCCAGAGAAGTGGATGTGGTAGGAATAATCCTGAATTGTCAACTAAGGCCGGCTTAGTATCCAGACATTCACATAGCCATGGACATTATAGTAATTGATGTACCAGATAAATGGGGGATGTTGTTGTCTAGAAAGTGGGCTGCCACTTTGGGAGGATAAATCCAGATGGACTAGACTTACGCTACTATACCTGCATCAGAAGATTCATGGGTTAAGCTGCGTAATGAAAAGTAGAAGAAGTACCATGTTGAAAATCCTAAGAAGCCTTTTAACGAGTATGTTTACAACAATGATGACATTGGAACCTATACTTGCTACTCTACCTTTTTGGCCCCCCTCAAAGAAAAAATAAAAGACGAGAAGGTAGATGAAATATGAAAGATGAATTTTGACGGTGCTCATTCCAAAGCTGGAAAGGGTGTAGGTGTGGTCATAACCTCGCCTAACGGGAAAATTTTTAACTTTGCTTATAGGTTGGAGTTTGAGGCAACCAATAATGTAGTCGAGTATGAAGCCCTTTTACTTGATCTAGAAATAGCTAAGGATATGGGAATAAAGATGTTAAGCATAAGTGGTGACTCTGATTTGATTATCCTCCAGGTTAAGAATGAATTTGCTTGTAAGTGTAAAAGGTTGAAAAGGTATAGAAATGCTATCTGGGACACTATGGAGTATTTTGATGCTTTCAACTTAACTTCAATTCATAGGGATGAGAACAACTTAGTAGACAAGTTAGTTGAAGCAGCCTCAATTCTCTAGCCCTCTAAAGAATTGTTGAATGGTGAAGGTAAGTTAGAAATCAATTTCAGACCATCTATTCCAGACAACATGGAACATTGGCAGGTTTTTCAAAGTGATGAACAAATCCTGAGGTTCCTTCATAATGTCGAGGAGTTTTCCAACTTCAGTGTCAACTTTCAAGAGGAGGGTAAAGAGTATCAGGGAGAAGGTGATCATTTTCTTAATCCGGTATCTCGGGGCCTTGTTGGACTTGAGCAAATCTTTGACAGACATGATGGTAGGAAAAATAATATCGATTCAATGAAATCTGGAGATTACATAGAAATCAATATTGGATTAGATAAAAACCCAAAACTAATAAAAATTGGAAAAGGGACATTTGAAAAAGAAAGGAATGACTTAATAAACTTAGTAAAGGAATATAGGGATGATTTTGCCTTCTCATATGATGAGCTTAAGGCATATCGAGAGGATGGGTTCCAACATACCATCCCTTTAAAACAAGAGACCAGAGAAGTCAAACCCTTTCGACAAAAAATAAGACATAAACCCCAAGTTAGCCCCCATAGTTAGGAAGGAGCTTGAAAAAATGTTAGTTGCGGGGATTATTGCACTAATAAGACATTCATCTTGGTGCTTTAACTTGGTGGTGGTGAGGAAGAAGAATGGTAGTTTAAGGATATGTAAATATTTCAGGAATCTAAACATAGCTTGTCAGAAGGACAACTACCCTTTGCCTAATATGGAGACCCTGCTCCAGAGAGTAACAAGGGTGGGTATGATGTCTATGTTGGATGGATTTTCGGGGTACAACCAGGTTGTGATTCAGAAGGAAGATAGGCATAAGACTACTTTTACCTCCCCTTGGGATACTTTTGAGTGTCTTAGGATGCCTTTTGGTTTGTTGAATGTTGGTGCCACTTTTCAAAGGGACAAGGACTATGCATTCAAAGAGTTGATTGGGAAGATCATAGAGATTTACCAAGATGACCTAACCATTTTTTCAAAGAAAGACCAAGTCACATAGGCCATCTTAAGAAAGTCTTCCAAAGATGTAGGAAGTGTGGTATTTCTCTTAATCCGGCTAAGTTTGTTTTTGGAATTGATGAAGGAAAGCTTCTAGGTCACGCCATCTCTAAACACGGGATCAAAATTGACCTTGAAAGAATTGAAGCCATTAAAAAGATCCCCTTGCCTAAAAATGTCAAAGCTCTCCAATCTTTTAATGGGCACATCAATTTCATCAGAAGATTTATCCCAAACTTAGCTGAGTACATGAAACCTTTACAGAAACTGTTGAAAAAGGATGCTAAGTTTGAGTGAACTAGTGAGGGTAAAGAAGCTTTCAGATGCATTAAAGAAGCCATCACTAAAACTCCTGCCTTAATCAACCCGGATTACTCCAAAGATTTCATGATTTTCTCCTTTGCTTCTGAGGATACCGTTGCGAGGGTCTTGCTCCAAAAAAACAATGAAGGATTTGAGCAACCCATTGCTTTCATGAGCCAAGCCTTGCAACATTCCCAGCTTAATTATACCACCATGGAAAAACAGGCCTTTGCCTTAGTAAGATCCTTGAACCATTTCAAAACATATGTGGGTTACTCCAAGATAGTCTGTTATGTTCCTCATTCAACGGTTAAGGATATCTTGTGTCAACAGGATTGCTTAGGCAAAAGAGGTAACTGGGTGTCTTAAATTCAAGAATATGACCTAGAGATTAAACACACAAAGTTAATCAAAGGACAAGGCCTAGCAAAAATGTTAACTCAGGGTAATGAAGAAGCCTTAGGAATAATTTGTCAGAATCAAGAGCCTACACCAAGCATCCCTCCAGAATTGTAGCGTTTAGATGACCATCGGTACTCTGATATCATGTTCTTCCTTCAAAAACTTACATGCCCTGGACATCTTAAAGGTCATAAAAGAAGGGCTCTAAGGTTAAAAGTTGTCAGGTATTGCATCACTCAGGAAGGACTAGGTTGGAGAAACCCAGATGGAGTGATCCTTCGTTGTGTCAATGAACAAGAGTCTAAGTAGCTCTTGACTGAGTTTCATTCAGAATTTTGTGGTGGGCATTTTGCAGCAGATACAACAGCCCACAAGGTCCTTAGAGCAGGTTATTATTGGCCCTCCCTCTTCACAGATGTTCATAAAATGCTCAGGGGTTGTCAGCAGTGCCAGTTGTTCACTGGGAAGCCTAGGTTAAAAGCCTTACCTTTGCAACCAATTGTGGTCCAAGCCCCTTTCCAGTAGTGGGGGCTTGATTTCGTCGATAAATTCAAGGACAACTCTAGCAATGGCTATTGTTGGATTTTAACAGCTACTGATTATTTCACCAAGTGGGTGGAAGCTATCCCCACTAAAAAGGCTACTGATAAAGTTGTTATGGATTTCATAGAAAATAATATCATCACTAGATTTGGTGCTACAGCCAAAATAACAACTAATAATGCCAAAGCCTTTAGTTCTGCAGAGTTCACCTTTTTTTGCTTCAGTTATGGCATTATCTTATCCTATTCGTCCAACTATTACCCACAAGATAATGGTCTTGCCAAGTCTAGCAATAAGAACTTAATGACTATCCTTAAGAAAACAGTTGGAAATAACAAGAAGTCATGGGATGGAAAAATTAAGTATGCACTTTGGGCTGACCGGATAACTAAGAGAAGTGCAACCGAGAAAACCCCTTTTGAGCTTGTGTATGGTTTGACTATCTCATTGCCTATCTACCTTCAGTTGCCTTCCATGAAGATGCTCCAGGAGTATGAAATGGAAGAAGACTCCATGCCCAACAAGATTAATCAGATTATTGAGCTAGATGAAAACCGAAGGAAGGCCCTTGACCATAGTATCAGAAATCAGGATGAGATCAAGAGAACCTTTGATAAGTCAGCTAGGCCAAGACCTTTTCAGATTAGGGATACAGTGCTTCTTTGGGATAAAAGAAGAGAGAAGCCGAAAAAGCACGGAAATTTTGACAGCTTATGGTTGAGTCCATATATTATATATGACATGGCCGACACAAATTCATTTCTCTTCAACACTATGGAAGGAGAAAGGTTATTCTTAGCAGTGAATGGGCAACAGTTAAAAGTGTTCTTCAACAATGACATCTAATGCCCATGAGGGCATTCTAAGGGCTTTTCTGAACCCTTATCTTTTCCCTTTCAGTTTTTCCTTATGTACCATAGTTTTGTACTATATCTTTTGTAACATATTTAGTTGTTGTATATTATGCATGTACCATAAATTGTTTCCTTTTTTCCTTATGCATAGTTGTTGTTTCATTTTTGGCATATTATATATGTGGTACTGATGCACTTCAATTTCGTGTAGGAACCAGAGATTATGGCCTGCTCACACACTCTTTTTGAATGAAGATCAAACAAGTACACGTCCCACAGTTGGAGCCAGATGTTACCAACTATTTTGTACAATTGTTGAACTTCCTATTGAGCCGTAAATTAGTGAACATGATGCATGTTCGTTGCCAGAGTTCAGAGGTTCTGTGTGCTCCAGAGTTAGCCAATTATTGGCTAGCCTTTTTTATTTTTTGTAAATACATGTTCATACCCCCTTGGGGAAATTGTAAAAAATGTCCTAGCATTTAATTGTTTATAAAAGGCTCAGCTTCCCGGACTTAAGCATCAAGCCAACTAGCCCAGAGTGTTTTTTCCCTCGGTTATTATTGGTTGTTGAACAAACGACTAATAATATCTGACTTTTTCACTCACCTCCAAAGCTGGGGTAGTCATCTTGGTGTTTCGGCCTTAGGAGGTTATTAGAGCCTTCGCGTCAATGTTTTTCAACATGCTAGGCATTCGAATTGAGTCGTATGAACATGTACTAGGTCCCCCTAGAGTTTCGTTTGATTTCGAGAAAAAATCATTTTTTCCAATTTTTGGGCCATTTTTTAATGGTTTAAATGGAAAAATTCAAAATGTAAAAAAAGTGTGATCCAGGGTCCATTTCCGACGTGGTTGGGCTCATTTTCAAGCCCTGAGCAACATCTTTACCCCAGGGGCCACTTCACTATGCTTCGGCCAGCTGAAACATCCCGAAAAGCATCATTTGGCTAACAGAGCATTAGAATAGCATTTAAATGCTAAATTTGGATAAAATGCACTAAAGTCCAAATATTAAAAAAAGCTAAAAATCAATATTTTTAAGTGGGAAGTGACTTGCCATGTGGGTCCCCACTAACTTACGACCCTCTTCCACTTGATATTACTTAAAACTTTGGTTTAAAATTGAAGTTTGAATTAAGATAAAAAAGAGGATGACGTAAAGGAGAGGGGACTCACGCTTATGTGAGAATGGTGAGTGGGCAAGGGTGGACCCCTACCCACTTAAGAATTATAATATTTTATAAACCATGGTATAGTATTGCATGCATGCGATTTGTTTCATGTTAAAGGGTGACGTCAAAAATGGACTCACGCTTGCTTTGCATGCATGCGATTGTGAAGGAGATAGTGGTTGACGTCGACTCTTGTGGAGCCCATGGTTTGATTAAAGAGAACAAGGTAAAGCGTGACGCTTGGAAATAAAACCTTGGATTAAACGAATGAACCATTCATCAAATTATTCATGTCGTTGTCGTACCATTCGCGTGAAGGAGGATGGGTCGCACGTGTAGTTTGGTTGGTGAGTTTGGTGATGTGTTGGCACTTCTTGGGTGAAGAAGGTCAGTTCCTCTTCACTTCAACTCTGGTTCAGCTCAGTAAGACTCCTCTTCAACTCAGTCACACTCTGAGTTGATCTTCAGTTCATTAATCCCCCCTTGGGGCTTGGTTTTTGTATAAATAAGAGGCCTTCTTCCTCATTCCAAACGAAAGCAAGGGACCTCTGCTCATATGAGTTGTAATTGTTTATATTTTGATGGAATAAAGTTGAGTCTTTGGAGGACAAATCTGCTAGTGTAATACTCTTCCTTGGCGAATGTTGTTTTTTAACCGAGGTGATATCTATTTAGTTATGTTTGTGGCTCATGCAATTTTGAGTATCTAGCTTAGAAGTTTGTATTCCAATCCATAGAATAGGCATTTGAATCTCAATTTGCTTATTTATGTGTAATCATTTAAGATTCAAGAGTTATACTTTGTAGTTGGTAATACTTGTATGCTTTTGGTTTTATGTGATTTCCATACTAGATCTGATCTTTGCATGAAGGTTTCTTCTGTAGCTTTGCAAATTACCGACGATGGAGTAAGATTTGAATTAGATTGCATCTTGTCTCATTCATCGCTTCACTTTGGATCTAACTTGCTTACCATGCAGGCACCCTCCTCCTCAACCTTGTTCAAAACTTGAAGCTTGAGCTCTTCCTCTTCCTTCTCACCAAAAAAAGGACAAAAACACTCAACCTAAATCTCTTTTCTTTTCATTTTTTTGTTTTTTGTTTGCAAGTTAAAAGTTGATCATTAAAGATTTTTCATTTTTCATTTTACTTGCTTCATTTAAGATCTATGAAATGGCTGGAATTTTACATCTTAAGACTTGGATCTAGTTTCCATTTGCTTTCGCATTTTGAGGTAAAATTTTGCAAAAACTTGTCCAAGTGTTGAAGGTGTAGATTATTAGTTTGTTTTTGCATCTAACCCGCTGATTTGATATTGAAAGCTTGCTGGTTTTTGGCATGTATACGAAAAAAGAGAAGAATATGCTGCCGAAATTTTGAGTTTTAAGCCACCTGGAGCGTCCATATTCGATTTTGCCTTCCCCCTTCTTCATTCCCGTGCTATCCAAGCACCTTAGGGCCTTTTTTGACCCTATTTTTCAAGGCTCAAAGGGAACTATTTCTTTCAAAGCATTGTAAAAGGTTTAATAAAAAGCAAGTGGGACAAAGGCCCCCACACCCCCCTTCCCCCAATTGGGGGAAGCTTGGATCGCCTCTTTTTCTTTCTTTTTTCTGTTTTAGTTTTGCATGCATAATAATTGTTTAGAGTAATTTAGTTTGTTTTGCTTTCATAAAAAGAAAAGAAAAACTTTCTGTAGTTTAGTATTACTTTCGCATTCTTTGCTTTATATAAATTGCAAAAAGTAAAAAGAACCAAAGCCTCTTGAATCTCACTGAAAAGTGGATCAAGAGCACTCTCTATTGGAGAGGTTTAATTTTTTAAATTAGTTTGTTTATCATTTTGTTAAGTAATAAAATGAATCCAAAATCTCTTGAATCTCACCGAAAGGTGGATCAAGAGTGCTCTCTATCGAAGAGTTTACTGCTTTATTTATTTCATTTTGGCATCTGTTTCTTATTTTCAATAAATCTCTTGAATCTCGCCATAAGGCAAATCAAGAGTGCTCTCTGTCAGAGGGTTGCTACAATGGTTCTTCTTCACATCTAATTAAAATCGGAATAAATATTTGTGCTACGCTGTGTATGCTCTACCCAGTTGGGATACCCAGAAGCAGCCGTAGAAAAGTAAAAAGCATAGGAAGAAGCAAACTCCTTGAAAAATGTTTTATCTAGTCTGGCACACCAATCAAGAGTTGCAAAATATCCATACTTATTAAATAAAAGTTATTTTATTTTAATTCCCAATCTTGTGGTTCTTAAGATGCTTGCTTTTACTGAACATTGAAATGGGAAAAGACATGCAGAGCAAAATGAAAGTTAAGGAGAAAAATAGGGGGACAGCATGAGCTTGCACATATTACCATGGTGATCTAAAACATAGAAGAAGCCAAATGAAGTTCCAACAAGAATGTCCAAATAACCATCACCATCCAGATCAACAACTGAAGGAGAGGAGTAGATATGTGCACGGAAGATTCCAGAGTCTGTGCTAAGATCCAGTTGAGTGCTCCACTTAACTTGTTTCGTATCAAGATTAAAAACCACAATTGCACCAGCAACATATTTACTAATATCTATACCGCCCAATTCTGTTGAATGTGCAGGGTTGTCATAGTATCTGTCAAACAGTATATGAAAGCTTAGTATAAACAGTAATAGGAAACTTAGTAAAATCGATATCAAAACATAGATAAAATGTTATGCATATATAGGTATTACAGATGACAATAGATATCCCATTTTGCAAAATATTGATAGAAACTAAAATATATTGATCTAGCCAAACTAGAACCAGTTAGAAAAGGTGAAATGATATCAAATGATCAAAATAAAACTTGAATATGCCTCATCTCAATTTCAAAACAG
This sequence comes from Pseudotsuga menziesii, assembly GCA_001517045.1. Taxonomy (NCBI): domain Eukaryota; kingdom Viridiplantae; phylum Streptophyta; class Pinopsida; order Pinales; family Pinaceae; genus Pseudotsuga; species Pseudotsuga menziesii. The sequence continues at coordinate 88,272 of LPNX010484306.1, forward strand.
TTACAAGACTCTCTACTTATTGCTCCCTTCTAAATCCTAGTGTGCAATTAATTAACTTGTGACTTACATTTTCACAGCCCTTGAATTCTAAAAACAATTCTGTCAAATTATAGCAGAAATGGGCGAGCAGATATTTACAACAGGTTTATTTAAGGAAGATACAGCACTGGCAAGAGGAATTCACAAACAGTTTGCACTAATTAAATACTGTAAATAAATCCCAGTTCCTGGTGGTATAGATGGTTTGCAAAGCAGACAATCAAAAGACTTAATGGGAAATAGCTAATAAAGACCCTAAATAAGATAAGATAATTTATTAATGTCCAAAGTGACCAAAATTGTAGGTCGATGGGACTAGAAAATACAAACCATTATATCAAATTGTGAGTGTGAAGAAGGCTACTCCTAAAAGCTAGAAGAGGAAAGAGAAGAGTATCTAAACAGTGCAATAACTTAAAACAAAAGAGAGAGCCATTATAACTAATGGGAAAAAAATCGCATCTTGTTGATTTTTGTACCTAGTCAGGAGTTCCCTAAGTGACTTTATTTTGCCTGAGTCACTTAAGAGGGAAAATGTGACCCTCACATTAAAGTCACTTAAATGTGACTTTATGACTAAAGTCACTTTTTATAAAGTGAGTAAGTGAGTGAATTTATTTATGAGAAATAAATAAATGAGATATTCACTCTCACTGTGATGTTATAAAAAGGAGTGAGGGAGGCAAAAGTCAAATCACTTTTCATTTTTACAGATGAAGGAGAAGAGAGAGCTCAGTGAGGTCGAATTGCTCAAGGAGGTCAAATTTCCAAGTTAGGGTTTGAAGGAGGAGTTTCCAGCTTTTAAGCTTGCACAGTTCCCAAGGTGTACGGCCTGCATTAATTACAGGTGTACGGCTGCATTTATTGTTCTGTACGGCTGCTGCAGATTTGGCACGAACTTCGAGGAGGAAGTACGGCCAGGACAGCACGGATCCCGAGGTGTACGGATCTGTACGGTGCATTTAATTCGGCACAAATCCCGAGGTGAAAGGACAGTGTACGGCTGGGTAAATTCGGCACGATTTTCGAGGTAATTTACTGCTGCATTAAATTCTGTACGGCTGCATTTAATTCTGGCACGTGTCCCGAACTGTACGGCCTGTCAGCTGTACGGCCGTGGTCTGATTTGGCACGGAAATCGAGGAAATGTACTGCTAGGGTTTAAAGGACAGTTGTGTCTTTAATGCTGAATTTCTGCTGGTGGAGATAAGTCAGATCTTCATCTCTGATTTTCTGAATTGTACATTTACTGAAGAAATAAAGCTCTCATCTCAAAACTGGTTTTCCCCGTGGGGGTTTTTCCAGGGCAGCTTTGCCAAAAATATTTGTGTCAAATTGTGTGATGTGCATGTGTTTATTTACAGCCTGTTAAATTGTTTACAGTGTGTTTAAATTGTTCAAGAATTTCCTAGAAATTGTTCATTAAACCAGCTTGCTGTGAAACAAGGGTTTTCAACACATCTAGATATTCTATTTGGAAATGACATGGAAAACCGGGACAAAAACTCCTAATTAAAGGTCTTCAAACATAAGAAAGAACGTCTAAATGTAATAACAAATACTTTTTTATTTTGAACATATTATAAAATATGAAAAGTAAAGTCATTTCACATCTCAAGAGGAGTATTACCAACTCCAAGCAAAAATAAATACAAAGGCAAAAAGAAAAGATATCACCCCTGGTTCCTTATCTATTTGGTGGCAAAGGTTATGGTTTGGCATTCCTGTCCCTAAAACAGGATTCTCAAACAAAGTTGTAAAAGGGTTAGCATGCAATGCATCTACTCATTACAGGATAGTGGTACCGGTTATCAACCATCCTATTGGATCTCTTATAGTGAGATGGTAGAGCATGCCTATCAGCAAACCTCTGATGTGGCTGAAACTTGAATGCTTAATGCTATTTGAGAAGTGTGCTCACAAATCTGTGGCTCCACCAAATTTGCCATGCTCACTCGCCAATAAAATAATATAAGAGAACCAATGAAGGGAATACCTCAAAATCAACATGTCGCCTTATCCCTCAACAATAAAAGAAAAACAGGAACAGCCCCAACATATAAAAGAACAAAACCCTCAACAAAGAAAATACTAACACAGTGTTTGATCACCACTTTCAAAGACAAGAACTAGTCCTCACGATGCATAAATGCAGTAATATAAATTATGGACTTACTTATGTCAGAAATACAAACACACAATTTTCGAGTCTCAGATTTCCCACTAACTTTGTCACTCTAGATTATCCACCCGGTTCATAAATCATGTTCCAATATATATCCAAATAACTGTAAAACGATCATGGTGAGCACACATTCTCCAAACATTATACCGCCACCATCCACTTGCAGTTATCTGAGGAGCTTGAGAGGAGAAACCTTCGAGGGTGGGGTTAGGTAGCTTTCAGGCCAGTATATCAAACGATGGATCATATTCTCACTATGTGGGCCATCATTAAGGAGGTGAAACGTTGAAGTGACTGAATCCAGTCAAAACTGATGTGAATCCGCTGTCAGAAGATAAATATGAATAAATGATAAATTGATAATAGATGATATAATACAATGGAGAAAAATAGCCTAGTTTTATATGCTTCGAAGATGACTTTGTGTAAAGTCACGTCTCTTGTGATTATTTAGTTATTTATTAATTATTTATTAATGATTAGTTATTAGTAATTATTTTTGTAACATTGCCTTCCCCTTAAGGGAAGCTTTGTCCTCAAAGCTGAATTTGCTGACATCGTCTTTTGTTCTTGATTTGTGTTGATGCTTGATTTGAGATATGCGATCTAGATTGATCTCCCTATCTTGACAAGAATCTGAATCATTTTTGTGCTGCGACTCTTCATGCTTGTGCAGCGAACTTCTCGGTCAATACAATCGGTACTTACTTCCATTGCATTTAAATTCCATGTATTGTTTTTGTAGGTTGGTAGAGTAAGACCCTAAAGATGCTAACTAGTCAACACCTAATACCATGCCTACTTCCTTGAGTGGTAAGGCAATACAATTGAGCTGTAGATGTAAGTTTTGTATCTGCAATGGCACCTTGTGACATTTTCCTACTTCTATGATGTTTTGATCAGCGATAGTTGAGGCTTTAAGTCCTTTGGCAGGGAACACAAAAACATTAAGTTCCTTCGCCTTGTTGATATCAATCAAAGTATGGGTACTTCCCGAATCAATCAGAATTGCAATGTCCTTATTTTTAATTATCCAAGTAAGATGTAATCTCTTTGGTCCTGATTTCCTTCATTCTGTTACTCTGAATAGGAATTGTTCATTTTAACATTGTCGCAACTTCTCAACTGAGGCGGGATATATCTCTCTGTGATTGATTGACTTTCCTTCTGTCGAATGTCGTCTGTCTTGGGGGTCTCTAACTCTTCCTTCTTATAAGTTTGTTGAATACAGATGTTACAACCTAAGTTGTACTTGGTGGATTTTTCAAGTGAGACGACAAGGTTCAAACAAGCACACTTGTTCATGATTAAAGTTCAGAAGTCTGCCAGGCTTTTTCTAGGAGTCTGTTCGAAAATTTTGCAACGCATGTTCATACCCCCTTGGGGAAGTTGCAAAAAATGTGTTAGCATGATCAATTTTTATACAAGGCTCGGCTTCCTAGACTTAAGCATCAAGCCGACTATCCCAAAGTGTTTTTTCCCTCGGTAATTATTGGTTGTTGAACAAACGACTAATAATTCCTAAGTTTTTCACTCACACCTTTAAAGTTGGGGTAGTCGTCTTGGTGGTTAGGCCATAGGAGGTTATTATGGCCTTTGTGTCAGTGTTTATAAACATGCTAGGTGTTGGAATTGAGTCGTATGGACATGTGCTAGGTCCCCCTAGAGTTTCGTCTGATTCTCAGAAAAATATTTTTTCCCACAAAATTAGGCCATTTTTTAATGGTTTAATTAAAAAACTTCAAAATGTAATAAAAGTCAGGTTCTGAGTCTTTATTGGGCGTGGGGATGATCGTTTTCACACTCAGAGCATCCTCTTTACCCCAGAGACCACTTTTCATGGTTTCAGGCGGTTAAAACACCATGTGGAGCATTATTCAACTAATGGTGCATCAATATGGCATTTTAATGCTAAGTTACAACATTTTGGCACTAAAGACAAGGTTGAAAAAGTCAAAAATCAAAGTCAAAATTGATTTTTTTAAGTAATGGGGTGACACGGCATGGGTCCCATAAAAGCATGTGACCCGCTCCATGTAAAGTTTAGACCCCAAACTTTGGTTATAAAGTGGTGAATAGTTTAATGGAAGGGTGACATCATTCAATGAGAGATTCACGCTAAACCCAAACAAGCTAGCATGTGGAGAGTTGGGTGGACCCCCTTCATATGGTAATTTCAAAATAAAACTTTGGTTAGTGAATTATATCATGTCCAAACACCAAAGGAGGAGGTAGCGAATGGTCATGAGGAGGGTGACGTCAACTTTAAGTTTATGTTCATGCCAACCATTATGTAGGTGTTGCGCTAGCTAAGGAATGGACCCCCCTTACCCATATCAGTCAGTTACCAACTTATTTGTACCATAGTTGGATTAACTGAGGAGCCGCCATTTGACAAACATGATGAATGTTTGTAATCCAGTGTATCAGATGATCCACCATTTGTGCCTAGCCAATTTTGGCTAGTCATCTTTTGTTTTTAGTAATTATGACCATGGCCCCGCGGGGTTTGTAATAAAATGTGCTAGTAGGGTTTTTTGAGTGGTTCGGTCTCCTAAGACGTAGAATTTCAACTAAGGTATTCTAGGGAGTTTTTTCCCTTGTCAATTACGCTTTGCCTATAGCCGAGTATAATCGACGAGGTTTTCTCTCGCTTCCTCCAAAGCTAGAATGCCCGATTTTTAATTATGGGCCTTGGGGGGTTATTAGAGCCCAACTGAAGTGTATAAACCTACTAGACATTATTAGAATAGACTATGGTCATGTCCCAAGTCACTAGGACCCTCAGAAAAGTTTTCGAAAAAAATTTACTGGACGCGTTGGATTTGGGTTTTTAATTTTTTTTAATTTTTTAATTTTTTAATTAAATTTTTCCATAGTTTAAATGGAAAAATTTCAATTTGTAATATGTCAGTTATCCGGGATCCGAATTCAGTGATTGAAGGCTCTAACCTTAAGCCAAAAATCATTCATGATCAACTGGCCAGCTATCCCTAAGTTTCAGATGTTCATTCAACCTCATAATTAATAATTTCTGAAAAAAGTCATTTACGAAGAAATTATTGATTAAAATATTAAAAATGAATATTTTGGAGATAATCAAAAACTCTCCAAAATAAACCAAATTGAATAAAATAAAAGGCTAAATGACATGGCAATGGGCATTTATGATGATTCAACTCGGCACCAACTCTCCTCAGTCAACAATCGGAGAGCATTCAAGTCACCTTCAGTTAGCAAAATCGCCCTCTTCATCTAGCTCACGAATTGGATGACGTGGAGGGTAATCATTGGTTTGGTGATGAGTTCAAGGTTGAGAATTGATTGTATTCCACATTTTATGCTAACCCTAAGGGTTTGGCACCCAGCACACCCACCTTGTAGCTACTACAAGCCTTACATGTCTCCTTCAAGCTCACGCCTTCTCTCTCAAAACCTCACGCTAACACACGTGTGGGCTTCTTATTTGATGGAGGTGGGGTTCTAGGGTTGGGAGTGGGGGCGCCTTGCCTTGGTGGAGGCCACCCCTCACTCACACCTACCTAGATGGATCTTTGGTTTTAGGGTTTTGGTCTTCATTCTTTGTATAGGTAGAGACTCTTTTGAGCTCTACAGGATGGAGCTTTTGTGGTAGAGTTACTCTAAGAAAATTGTATCAAGCATTTGCTTTGGAATTGTTAATAAAGATATTCGACTTTGGAGGTCTATGGGCTTTTGATTGTAGTGAATTCTTCATGGTTGAGGTGATATTGTCTCTAACTCCTCTCTCTCAATACTTGTATGCGTTTAATTAATTTGCTAGCTCAAGAAGGCCATTGTTGGCACGGTAGAATAGCCATTTGTGGTTTCAATTTGGTTATTTATGCAAAGTAGATTATTATCTTGATGGACGTGAGTAGTCAGTAATATGAAATGTTGATCTGGATTTGATTTTCCTAGCATACTAACATATGATTTTTTGATCTCACTTCTTGTATTGAGCATTTGTGTGTTATCAAGCTTCACAAATTGTAGAAGGGTGTGAGCTCAGCTACTTCTATCCCAAGCTTCAAACAACCATTTTTTGAGCTTAATACTTTGTAACTGCAGGACCTACAGGGTTGGTCATTCTTTTGCTACAAAAAAGAAAGCTGGGAGCAGCTCTATCTCGTGTGTTCCATCCACAAGATGAAAACATTATTTTGGTTACTAGTTACTAAAAGAAACCCTAAGCCCCATTTATCCACCCTTTGGCTTCTTCTTTCTTGCCTTGTTTGGATTTCCCTCCTCTTCTCTTTTCGCTGCCCTCTTTTTGTCCTTTCTTCACCTTTGTTGCAGGCCTCTTTTACCTTTGTTGCAGCCCTTTTTTGCCTTAGTTTGCAGCCCTCTTTCACTTTAGTTGGCAGCCCTCTTTTTCCCCTTTTTTCTCTTCCAGTTCACAGCTTCTTCTTCCTTTTTCTTTCCTCCATTTTCACCGTAGAAATTTACTTTCTTTTAGAGTTAGTTTATAGATCTGTTTTATTTTGTTTTTTTGACTAACATATAACAGTTAAGTGTTCAAAGCTCTTGTTTTCAGGGAAGTCAAGAAGAGCCCAAAGGCTATAAGCAAGCAAAGAGCGAAAAAGACAAAAACACCTCCCTCTTCTCTCTCTCCCATTCTCACCTTGTTCATTCAAGAAGAGGCAAAAACATCAAAAAAGCATTGTAAAAAAGTTAATAAAAAGCAAGTGGGATAAAGGCTCCCACACCCCTCTTCCCCCATTTGGGGGAAGCCTGTATCGTCCATCTTTTCATGTTTGAATGCTTGTTGAATAATTGGTTAGAATAGAATAGGGAAAGATAGTTTCAATTTTTGAAAAGTTTTTTGCTTTCATAAAAGTTTAAAAAAGAAAAAGTTTTTTGTTTCTTTTATTTAGCTTTGCCTTAGAATTTGCTTTCATTTGATATAAATTGCAAAAAGTAAAAAGAACTAAAATCTCTTGAATCTAACTGTCAGGTGGATCAAGAGTGCTCTCTATCGGAGGGTTTGTTAGCATTCATTTATTTCATGCACTTTGCTCTTTAATTTGTTAACTTAATTCTAAGTCTCTTGAACTTGCCGAAATCCAAGTCAAGAGCACTCTCTGTCAGAGAGCATAGTAGTATGTTTGCATCATCCTTGCATTTAGGCATATAGAATAGCTAAGACTCTTGAACTTTTGTCATAAGACAAAGTCAAGAGCGCTCTTTGTCGGAGGGTTTAATTGTTTTCTTAATAAAATTTGCAACTCACATTCCCCTTTAATTAATTTGCTTCGTTATATCCCTCACCTAGTATGCTCTGCCATCTTTCATAGTTGGTCTCGTACTCAGAACGGTGAACGGATTTGTTAATCTCTCAAATAACAACATAATAAAATTTTATCCCATAACCAACGCACCGGCGTTGTCGAAAGCATTCAAAGTCAATTCTCAGTAAGGGCGTTGGAACTCCTCGATGTCTTAGAGTCCCGGTTAGCTGGTCAATCCACCGGATACCAGCCTGGGATACTGGACGAGCCGACATGTCTAGAACGGAATAACTTCGAACGCTTTCCTAGATGGTCTTTGATACCTTTGACAAGCCATAATAAGCAAGACCATTAAAATATTTCAAAATAAACCAAGAGCAATCGCAAAACACATTCACTATCACTATTACGGGACTTGTACTTTCAGTATTTTCAAGCATTTCAGACATTTGACTCCATAAGGCACTGGTCTCTTTTTTCATGCATCATTATTAATCTGGGCCATTTGTCCTTTGGTTTTCTCAAGTAAAATCTTTATCTGTGAATGTTGTTTTACTTCACAAGTTCTCGTCATATTGTTCATCTTTTAATATGGTGCAACAACGTGGATTGCTTTTCTTCTTCTATTTATTTTTTCAGTTGATAGAATTGTAATCCTCTTTCATCATAACAAACTCCTAAACAACACCCATCCGCATCACCTTCATAAAACTTACTTACACACTTTGAGCCTTAGAAACTCTTTGTTAGGGACTACCCCCCTTGGCTTCGTTAGGAGTTAGCCAAAACGGAGGAGCTAGTAGTAGGTGACGGTACCTAGCTCTGTGCTTGCCCCAAAGGTCACACTTCTCCCACTTTCTCAAGTGAGAAGACAGCTTTCGGAGATTTCTGCTGTTGGTGTGCAATCGGCGGACAACACAGTCTAAAAAACTTTGGCTTAGCTTAAAGTCTATTCACCATACATCAAAGCTTGGACAACAAGCGAATATTTTATTGGTGAAGCTCTTGCTCACGTCATGTGGAGCCGTACGATCACGTGAGGTAGGTGAAGCATGCGAGTGATGGTGAGTAGGCTTGTTAGGTGGAGTGAGGTGGCACCTCCTCCATACCAACACTTCAATTAGACTAATAATCACCCCATCGATTCCTTAGATCACTCAAGCTCAACTGAGCTTGATCTTCAGTGTTGGTGATGCCCCCCTGGGTCTCTCATTTCCTATTTAAGCAGGTCACTTCTCCATTGTAAAGATCGAAAGGTGGAACCTCTACTTGTATACATTGTAATAGTTTTCTTGAGTATTGTTAATAAAAGGCTTTGGAGGCAATTTCTGTGTGGTATCTACGAATGTTTGGATGGAGTTTATTCTACATTAGTGAGGTAACCTGTATTTGTTTTCACCGTTGCATATGTTTGTGATTAACTTGCTTTCAGAAAGAAATGGTATTTTTGTAAAGATAAAACGTAATTCTTGATAGGTTACTCTTTTATTGTAAGTCGAAGAAGACTAAATGATATATGTATGATTTCATGTTTGGATCTACATTGTTGTTGTTGTCTTTTTTTTGTTTACACATGTATTTTTAATCCCCATTGCTAGTGTTGAGAATCTTTTGCAGGAAGCCAAAGTTGGAGTATTGATGAGCGAATAAGCTCTGCCTTTCCTTCAGTAAATTGGAAAAGGAAGCTTTGTCCCTCTGATCTCACCAAGGAGGCGTTTTCTCTCCATTATTTCTTGCTCTACTCTGGGTTTTTCAATTTTTGATCCACAACTTTCTTAAAAAATTCTTGAAGTTACAAACGTTTCCATATTAGATCTATTATCTAAGGTTGTTTTAAAAGTAGATCTAATGTCTAAAAGTTTCTAGTTCTAGTTTACTTCCAAGGTGCATTTAAAATTCTAGATCTGGTTACTTTTCCCTTTTTCTGCAAGTTTAAAATCTTGAAAATTAAAAAGCTTGTTGAATGAGTTTTGTGCGTTTTAAATTCTTATCTAGCATTTTAGTGCTTGAGATTTACTTGCTATTCTCTTCAAGAGGCAAGCAAAGATCCTAAGAATGCAAGCTTCCTAGCTTGCCTTTTTTTTGTAGATTTTCCCAAGACACTCTTAAAGTGTTGGTGGGTGTCTTTCACTTTCTTTTCATCGTTGTTTTTTGTAGGTTTACAAAAAAAAGGGAGGAAATTCTCGCAAATTTTCGCAAAAGTGAGCTAAAGGAAGATCCACGAAGATCTCCCTTGCATAAAAAAGTTAATTTTTCAATAAATTGTAAGCCTTTGGATCCAAAATATAAGGACAAAAACGCATTTATGCATCATTTTTCGTGGTTTTTAGGTTGTTAGTGTAGTCTGTTGCTTTCTTTCATTGTTTCAATGCTTCTTTAAGTTTTTCATTTGCAAAGTAATCTGAATACTTACCCACTGCACTATACTGAAGTACCGAAACGGAAAAGATTTGAGCAGTGTAGTAATTAGAGAACTTTAATTTTTATGCATAGTTGAGTTTTAAAAAATAAACCCCCTTGCTTTCTCGAGTACAGGTTCACGGATAAGTGCTTGCCCAAGTACTAAATCTGGAAAAAGGCTCTTGGGATTTACCTTTTTTAAATCGGAAAACTTTGTTTAAAAACACTTAAAATTTGCAAGGCCTTCATCCTCGTATGCTCTACTTCCACTGCAGCTTTGTCTGATCAGTTGGTAGTATCAGAAAAGGGTTTAGGTGACTAGTAATTACTCTAATTTTTAACTAATCTCCCTGAACAACAAAAATCCAGCGTTGCGTTTTGCTATGTGTGGGAAAATTGTACAGAGGAAATAGGAACCACTAAAAAGAGACCGCGGGGTTGTTGATGAAATTGGAATTGATGCCAACATGGACTTGCAGTGGCCCGCATAGGTTGTCATTGATACCACCAAGTCCCACTTGCAGTGACTTGAAGCACCTTGTACCTAGTTGACAAGGTCTCTGTACCCACAAGACTGGATCTTGATGCCACCACCTTGCTGAAGATGTTGAAGACCTTGTTGATGGCGTTGAAGACCCTGGAGATGGTCTTGAAGCCCTTGCAGACGATGGAGAAGCCATAGATGGATTAGAGAAGCATTAATGACCAATGTTGTGGTCATTCATGCTCTGATGGTGTCATGGTACCCCAGGAGAAGACCCAACAACCCCACAAGAGGTGTCATGATGGATCTTGACCCCTGGAGGTCCTCTATGTGATTAGATGGCTTGAGAGGTTATATCTTTGTGATCATGGAGGTGGAACCCATGCACAACATGACCTTGGTATGTTGAAGAAACATTGAAGCCATAACTTGGTCCTTAAGCCCACAAGTTGATTGAAGAAGACTTAGTTGACATAATGAAGCTCTTGACATATTATGGAGCTCTTGAAGTGTGTATGGGACTCTCGCACTCATGCCCACAAGCTTGATGAAGACCTTGATGCATTATTGAAAACCTTGGTTGGTGTTGTAGCTCTTGATGCCATAAAAGTACGTGAAGAAGCCATCAAGAAGAATTCAAGTAATTTCATGACGGCCTGCACAAATTGAAGAAAAAATGAGTGAAGGGCCTTGTCAATGCAAGCAAGACCCTATTAAGATGATAGCCCTCATCATGTTGTTTCCAACGGTAGGTGGCACGTCACGTGGTTCCTCACAGTTGAAGAGATAATGATTTTTGAAGTTGTGTTAACCCCATCTTGTGGGTAAGCCGACCAAAAGAAAAGTGTTTTAAAAAAAAAAAAAGTTTCAATTTTTTTTGGGCTGGTTGGCACCATAAAAATTTGGGTGCAACAAGTCTATATAAATACAACCTAAATTCACTCGTTTTATACACGAAATTGAAGAAGACATAGCTCTGAAATTCGGGTCTGAGTATAGCAGACTGAGGCAGTCACAGGCACAGTAAAGTGTGTGAAAATGGTGTGATAGGATCTCTGATTTTTCGCTGAGCTTAGGTAAATTCGTGGGCAAAAGGAGCAGCACCAGAAAAGGTGAATTCACAGCAGCACCAGATGATGAAAAGGCAGCTGTTGTTTCTTTTATTTTTTGATATCTTATTGGGGCAGCCACAGTTAACTGAAGTAGCAGCAGCAACACACAATTCTGTTAAGGCTTTGATGATGTCTTGCTCTGAAATTCGTATCTCCTTCACTGAGGTAGCAGCAGCGAATTGAAGTTGTGTAAAAGCTTATTCTATCTCTGAAATTCGGGTGTCACTGAGGCAGCCACAGGAATAACCTTCAGCACAAGTCTTGATCAAGGAATGGAATGAAAATCATGCTCTTACAGCTACGAAATGTTTATGTTTGAGAAAATCAGATAACTCAGAGTTTTTCAAGCTCATGGAAGGCTGCCATTCAAAGTCTGGTTATAAAGCTTGCTCATACATCACAAGTTCAATGTTGAACCAGCTCAGACATCAAAGACTCTACACAATTGAAGCACTGGTCTGCAGTATGCATTCACAGTCTTTTTGCTAGTGTTCTGGTCTGACTTAGCACAAGCCCTGTCAATGCATACAAAGGAAGGTTTTCATCCTAGTAACAAAATTAGTATAGTTGTGAGCACCATTTTGTGTATACAAGAGACAAACAAAGCACTCGTTGAAGCTTGAAATTTGAAGACAGCAGAAGCAAGAAGAGACCTCAAAGTTCAGTTTTAATCCAGTCCTCAAGTGGATCAAGTGGATCAAAAAAAGTGCTTTGAAGTAGCAGGTATCAAAAGGCAGGAGCTAAAACTCTGTCAAGTCTTTAAGGCTTTGAATATCAAGTTGACAGTTCAAATAGACAAGAGTTGACCTTCTTCACCATTTTACAGCAATCCTAATTTGGACTTGCTTGGGGTTTCTTCAAAGTATATACACAGTCCAAACATATATTCAGACCCAGTGTTTGCAAGAACAATCAGCCCAAGGTATGAGGTCTTCTACAACAAGGTATGTTTTCATATGCACAGTATATGAGTGTACACGGGCATGAACAATTTATAAAATGAGGTGCAAACAAGTTGTGATGAGGTATAATACTGTATGAGCCCAATATACATTGACAAATTCTGTGTAAAGTCGCCTACAGGACCTATGCAGTAAAGATGGTATATACATGACTAGTTGATGATATACATGAACAGTGATGTGCACAAATATATTGGTATATACTGTAATAAGTTGCATGTTGACATTGATGTATTTACAGTAATGAATTGATGAGGAATATATTTTATACACTTGATGATACCCTACACAGACCTTGATGACTGAATATGACGAACTGTGTGATGAGATAAAAATGATGTTACTCAGCCAAGACATGACCAGTGACAAAGTAGACAAGACAAGTTGTATTGCAGAATCTTGACTAGCATAATGTTACACCTACAGCTATGAATACTTTAATGATGATCAAACCTTGATGATTGATAAGCAGTATTGGTGAGCAGACTAAGCAGAATTGCAGCAGTGACGAGGATGAGCAGCATAGAATGACCAGCAGAATTGACCAGCAGAAGAAGGATTGACCAAAGGTTGATGAGCAGCAGTCATGAGCAGCAGTGAGCAGATGAACAAGAAGCGTTGATGAGCAGAGATGGTTGAGCAGCAGATTGATGACACTCAGTGATTGGCATCAAGCTTGCAAGTAATGACTTGCATTTGATGATTGGACTCTTCAAACCATTCTTAGTTGGAGCTAAGAAAACCAGGTAGAGTCTTGTTTCAGAGTTGGTGCTCTTGTTATCAATTGGTGTTGATTGTAATCGAGAAGATCGTTGTCTTCCATGTACAATAAATAAAGATCAAATTACAAACATTCTTGTGTGTCTTTGATGTGTTGTTTATGCTTATGACTTATGGTTGACTTAGCAGATACATATGATTACGTGATTTAATGCTTGATATAATTTGATTGAATAAAAGAGGGTAAAAAGTTTATAAATTGTTCTCACACTGATTCACCCCCCCACCCTCTCAGTGTGGCCATTGTGTCCAACAGGGGCCCTGTTATGCGACATCCTTGTTGGTGTAGTGTTGAACATCCCCCCGTGACTCCATTCATCCCACATTTCCTCGTGTGCTAACACACTGTGTGAGTCTGGACATATTCCCTGTAACTTCGCGGTATATTAGGAACCCCCCTCCCTGCTAATAATCCATATAATTACCAGATTAATAAAACCGAGCAACGATTAACCCACTCCTTAATCAACTCATCTAATAAGTCTTAAAACTTACCAACGAGACACTGCAATACTTTCACTAAGACCACAGCAGCAACCCTTATACACAAGCACTCCATATTAAATTGGCATTCGTCTTCCGCATTTTTATGGTTAAATCAATTTCCGCATATTGTCATGAATAGTGTTTTATCAATGTTGTTGTTATTATAATTCATTTGCAGTAACTCATTGTTAAGGTTTTAATTCATTTAACTTTAACTCCTAGAATCAATTGTTTCTTTCGTAGAGTAAAAACCTTAGATTTTACTTATCATAGGGACCACCCCCTTGGCTTTGCTAGGAGTTGGCCTATACGTTGGAGCCGGGTATCAAGAGACATCAATTGGCTCGAGCTTGCCCCCAAGGTGACACCCAGTGGCTTGAAGATTTCTGCCACGTTGCCCAAGGTGCGAATTAGGCAGCAAGGTAATTGTCGCCACTGATACTTATGATGAGCTCGTGTCTTCAGAGTCAGATGTATCGTCTTCTCTTGACACCTCTACTTCCTTCCCATTTATTCTTTTGCAATGTACCGTGAGATGGGTTTTGCATTTATGACCTGGTATCCAATCTTCTCTGCATCGACGACAATTATTATTCTTTTTTTACCGTTACTATTGGAGCAACTGGTCGATGTTTTTGAACCCTTTTCGAATTCGTAGCCATATGACTGAGATTTGTTGCACTGATGACTAGGTGACCATATATCTTCACAATATCTACATCGTGTCTCTTGTTGTCGCAGATATCCTCTGTCAAGGTACCTTTGTCTTGATCTTTTAAACTTTTCCTAAATAATTTTTGCCTTGTGTCGTGCCTTATCCAGATTGGATACGTTATGTAATTCTAGCTCTTCTCTTATGTAAGGTTTAAGACCAAAGAGATATGTCAAGAGAAGTTGATCATTTGTTAATTCTGGTTCATATGTGTATTCTTGCACATCGCCTTTTTGCTGTAACCTAGTAATCTTGACAAAGAAGACTTTCTCGGTTACACCTTGAAACCTTTTAAGAAGATCATTCTTGAAGTTATTCCAACTAAAGGAGCAGACTCGGGTTGTCGTCTTCCATCACATGTACCAATTGTACGCATTCCCCTCTAACTGCATGGCAACATACTTAATTTTCTCACTATCGTAGGGTATGTTATGGATATCAAAGTATTCCTTGGCTTTATTGATCCATGCGATGCATTGCTTCTCGTCACCATCAAATTTGGGTAATTGTAGCTTTACCCTTATCTGGTATCAATGTGCTTGAGGAATTAATATCGACGAAATGTTAAAGAAGGTAACTTCATGGGGCGGCGTCGTGTCGCGTTGGCCTAGGGATTTAGCCGTATTTGGAGGTGGTGCATTGAAAGGGTCTAGGTGTTGGGTTATGGCTAGGTGGGGGAAATGAAGTGTGGAGCGGTAATCTGGCCAAGATAGTGTTGAGAGATTCCTGCATCTTCTTTTTCTCTTCCTGTAATGCATCGATGCCTTGCTCTAGTCCTTCCTTGAGTCCTGTTAATTCATTATTATTTTTGTCGATGTTTGCCTTGAGTTCAGTATACCTTTTGTTGACTTTTTTGTCCAATTGGTCCAATCCAGGTTTGATATCTCCCATTCAGGTGACTGCTGGAATTTTCTCCACATTGAACCTTGATTTATTTTTATTGGTTGTTTGAAGCCAACTAGCCACGACTTTTTTAATAATATTATATAATATTAATAATATTATAATATATATATATATATATATATATATATATATATTTCAAAACTATATAATTAATAATAATAATGATATATTATTATTAAAAAGAATTTTTTTTAAATATTTTTGTGGGTTGGTGGGAGCAGGCGAGAGGCGAGAGCAGGTAAGAGGCAGAAGCAAGCGGGAGCAGGCGGCGGCAGGAGGTGGTCGCTGCGTGGATGAGCACGGGGTAGCCGCGGCAGGCAGAGCGGAAGGAAAATGTGGACGCAACATGGAGGGGAACATGGACGCGGAAGGGAGGAGGGTCGTGAGTTGTGGCGGATGTTGCAAAGTGCGAAGGGGAGAGGACGGTGTGGACGCGAGAAAGGGCGCTGGAAGAGGTGGCGGGGAGCTACAAGACGCAAGACACGGGTGGAATGGACGACGCAGATGAGTGTGCACGCAGGACGCGGGAGGCAAGGAGGAAGGCACGGTAAGTAGGAAGGATGGTCGAGAGATGGAGGGAACGTGAGACACGCAGGCAAGCAAGAGGGTGGGGGATGCGAAAGAGAACGCGAGCAGGGAAATTGGGACGAGAAGAGAGGGACAAGGTGGACGAAATAGCAAGAGCGAGGATCCCGTTGACGGCAGGAGCAGCGGGTAACAACCAAACTTTGATACCAATGAAGTGATTGAATCCAGTCAAAACTGATGTGAATCTGCTATCAAAAGATAAATATGAATAAATAATAGATGATATGATACAATGGAGAAAAATAGCCTAGTTTTATATGCATCGAAGATGACTTTGTGTAAAGTCACGTCTCTTGTGATTATTTAGTTATTTATTAATTATTTATTAATGATTAGTTATTACTAATTATTTTCATAACAAACGTCGCTCTTTGAAGATCTTTTGTTGTTTTGTAGACTTTCAGAATGGTTTTGACTTAGTTCCACGGGAGGCCTTGTTCCAAAGGCTTAGAGACATTAGGGTTTCAAAGATTCTTATAGTCACTATCATGTGACTTTATGAGACAATCCTTGGTCGCCTTCACAAAACACATGGATTATCTGATTTCATCAAAAGCACCATTTGGGTGAAGTAGGGATGTCCCCTCTCGCCCATGCTATTTGGGATATACATAAACAAGCTGGAGGCTTTTCTGCATGAGCACATCCAACTAGGAAATAAGTGTCTCCTCCATCATGCCTTAATCTCCATACTCCTCTTTCTTAATGAAGTGGTCCTCTTGCCCTCCATTCCTAAGGGCATTCAAAGGCAATTGCATGATTTTGCAATGTTTTGTGATCATCGAGAGTTGACAATCCACCTTGTGAAAACCAAAGTGATGATCTTCAACTTTTCAAAAAAAACTGTTATATAAAAATATAGATATCATAATATATATATATATATAATAATAAATAAACATAAATAACAATATTGATAAATGATTGTTAAATATTAAAGGACACATTCATTCATGAATGGTCACCATATAGTGCCTTTAGGATTTCTATGTGTACAGCACTATCATCAATTTGTAATCATCATCTCTTATTTCATATAACTTTTATTCATACGTGTTATTTATGGACTATTTAGCCTGTTTACATTGGGTGTTTCTTAAGTAAACAAATTTATTTATTACAGTGGTATCAGAGCAAGGTTCTAGGCCTTTGGCCATATCTTGGCTTTTAGTAGTCATCTCAGATTTTTTGAATCATTGGGTCTTGTTATCACAAGCATTGTAGCTGAGCTACACAACAATCATGCAATCACATATGACTTGGAAGTTTACCCTGGAAACCCCAATGGGAAAACTAGCTCTCTGTGGGGATTTCTACTTTCTCGAGCCCAGAGCAAATAAAATATAGAAGAGGTACAATCAGATTTAGAGAAACAACTAGTGAACCTGAAGGGCCAAATCCTTAGATCTGCAGCAGTCGCAGCTACTGCTCTTCGAGAATGTGCCCCCAGTAGTACACCCTCAGCCTAGATCTCTCAAATCTGACTCTGCCAATCACTGGAAGTTGTACACTCTGTCTAACTCTCAGAAAAATGCTCCCTCAGCTCTCTGCTTTGGAAGATGAACAACGTCCTCATTCACTAAGTTGTACAGTTGCGCCCTCACTCCTCTGAGGCACATCTAAGCTAATCTGCAATCAATTGACTCTGACTAATCACGGAAGACCTCTCCTCAGTCACTGATGAAGCCCCTCAGCTCTCTAGGCCCTCTCGGCCCCCCACATGTGTGCAACAGCTCCCTCATGTCCCACACGTGTGACGTGGTGTTGCTCACGTCCTCCTCCAGCTACTCTCTTTGCTACTGCTCTTCAGTCTTTGAAGATGCTCTGTAAATTAGTCAGAAAAAAGGACTCTTCAATCTCTGAAGATCTGCCCTCTCTTCTTCCTCAGGATTGCGCCCCTAGTTGTTCCACCAGTATTCGCCCTTCCCTTGATTCGTGTAGCCTTGATCCATAATCCTGTGAAGATGAACTCACTCCCTCTCTGCCCAAAAGCGTGGTACTGGTAAACTAAACACTCAGACTTCCTTTGATAAGTCACTAAGAAATTAGGTTACCAAAACCCTCATTAGGGTTCCAAAACCCTAATTTCACTTTCATGCAAAATTACTCATTTGCATCTTTCCTTGTTAATATTTCAACATTATTTGTTAAGGATGATCTAACAACCTTAGCACATTCTCCCAGGGCGCACTCCTCAAATTGGTTATCTGCTTGGTCAAGGTGGTTAGCAACTTAGCATTGCACATTTATTAAGGGTGTCTCTACTACTCAGATTATTTTATTATTGGCTTGGTAAGGAGGTTATTATGGCACATTCTTCAAGGGTGTTAGGTCAAGGTGGTTAGCATTGCACATTTATTAAGGCTGTCTCTACTACTCGGATCATTTTATTATTGGCTTGTTAAGGAGGTTATTATGGCACATTCTTCAAGGGTGTTAGTTCAAGGTTATTGCTAATGCACTTATTTCAAGGGTTGTTACAAAGCTTCGTTGACTTCTCATCTCTCTCACATGTGTGGAAGGTTGTTACACTTTAAATAAAGTGCTAAAGAATTGGTTATAAACTACATGTGTTACAAGAAAGGAGGTTGTTATACATTGAAAACAATGCTAAAAGAGGGGGTTAGAGAGGCACGCCAGCTTTGAGGAAACCATGCGTACCTCTAGAAAGGTTTGTTGCACATTTTAAAAGGACATGCCACATGATGGATTTGCTTGGATCAAAACCTAATTCACCCTCCTATTAAGCCTTGGTTCACACATGGGAATATTGTCTTCTTGAAGGCCAAACTTTTAGAGGGATTTATTTATCGTTTACTGAAGGTTGTTTATAACTAACCTCATTGTTTATTAATTGTTGAATTTTCCCATTATATTGGTTACATGAGAGCCTTATTTTCTTTGTTTTCCTTGGAGGAAAAGTGGATCTAACCATGCAAGCATCCAAGATACCTTATGTTGTCAAGGGCCCAATGCTTCTCTCCAAAATACAAAACACTCCTCCTAGGCATGGTATTCTCCAAGCAAGCAACCATCTCCATGTGGCCATCATGTACAACGTCATGACGTTATATGAAGATCTCCCAATGCCCTAGGGAAGAATATCATGCAAGCACCCAACTGAGATCAAGGAACCACTAAAACATATCCAATGTGCAAATCCAGCATGGACCATCTCCCTTGTGCAAATTCATCACAAACCATCCAGGGGCTGAACATACACCATGTACCCCAAATCTCATGAAACACCTTGAAACATGGTGTAAACACTTTCGGAGTAACCTCACATGCTAACAATCTAGAGCCTTGGTTGGGAAATTGAGTGTCTTTGACAATATAAGTTTTGGAATGGAAGACAGAAATCAACAAATCCAATATAAGGAATGGCCAAAATCCCTAACAACAACATGAAAATGACTAGGCATATGCCAATGAGTACCAACCAAGACTGACAAGAAAATAACCAATATGCAAAATTTTTACTTTGCTAGTAACCAAAATGATGCCACAAGTCAAAAGTCAGTTTAATTGTCTCAGTTCTTTTAAAATTATTACAGATAGAAAAGTTTAATTTCACCATTCTTATAGGTAAAATGACATAATGAATAATTAACAAATTCTTGCAGAGATGGAAAGAGGACCTACTCGTGATCAAAAAAGTAAGATGCCGCAACAATCATCTCATTTACACCATCCTTGTCAATATCTGCTATCACCTGAAACAAGTGACTCAAGGTTATAAAAATATTCACAACATAATCAGAACAGCAGTATTGCCAAGAACAAGCTTTTGGACTGATTAACTGAACTGTCGAACCTTAAAAGGGGACTTACTGGAGTACAGAGGATATGGGAATCAATATTAACAAAATCTTCTGGTTTTGGATGTTGGGCCTCGGCCCAGTCTTCGTCTCCCCAAGCTGTTTCATCAACATAGTCATCATAGTCATATGAATATTCATCAGTCAATCCATCTTCTCCATCCCGAAACAGATCAAAAGAGGAATCTGCCTCCTCCTCCAGATCCTGATCATTTGCAACAGTAGCAACTTCTCCATTATCACCTTCCTTGGAATTTTCTGTTTCAGATTCTGCGAGAAGCCGCCTTTGAGAATGCATTGACCTTTCTGTATCTGTAGCATTTGATGTTGCTCCCATATTTAGTATATCTTGCATGGATGTCTCATCGCTACCAACATGGACTTCTTTACTGGCATTTGCTTCTGTTTCATTATGCAGTTCAGTGGTAGTATGCTCAGGAAGCTCAACTGTAGCTCTCGTTTGGTCATTGTGTTCAAAAGCAGATTGGAGACTCCCATTCTGAGAAACCTGAGATAACGATTCTGATTTAGATGCATTGCTTGAAGCTTGATGTTCAAGAACTCCATTTGAAGAAACAGACTCATTGGACTTTGTTTCTTTAATTTTTCCCTGATGCTCTGCACAGAAAGATTGATTTCAACATTCTAGCATTTATTCTTGCCTATTCTCAAACAACTGAAATAAAAATCGTGGAAAGAAAGAAGAACAAAGAACATACAAAAGATACTAGTGCCAAGTTATTCAAAACATCTGTATTCACAATGTGAAATAGGATTAATTTCTTGCCAATGGTTTTCATTCTTCTGACCCAAAAACATTTCTGTTTCACGAAAAAAAAGTTCAATAAGGAGGGCTGAATATGGAACATGATAAATTCACAGAAAATGTTATTTTTTGCCTTTTCTTATCATCCCCGTTGATTAAAGTGGAAGAAAGGAACAAAGCTTATTGTAACATTCAATAAGCTGGGGCTAGAGCCCCTCTTTCAGTCAAGCTTTGTCGAGCAACTCAGCATCCCCAAGTACTGCCTCACATTATTGAGAAAATCCAGGACAAAGAAACTGGGAACACTGGACTTGGTTCTACCAGTATGGAAGAAATTGGTTGGTTAGCAAAACTAAACAAAAGCCATCACATGCAGGTTCCTTGGCTTTTGCCCATTCAAACAGCTTCTGCAAAAATGGATTGCAAGGACGTGGCAGGTTAAAGGTACAATGAACTTAATCCTCTGTACTAAAGGTTTTTCATTGTAGTTTTCCCTTGTAAGGAAGACAGGGAATGGATATTCCAAGGAGGCCCATACATTTTATAAATAGCGAGGCACTACATAGGTAATGGAATACATGCTTCACTCACCAAATGGACGATAACGCCCACCACAAAAACTAGCACCCTAAATGCAAAGACTCAAAGGAGTTCTAGCCAAGTGCAACCATGGAAACAGGATAGTCGTTACCTATCCTATCAAAATCTGGTACACTTAAAGTGATTTTAGAGCAAATCACTTAAGGGGGGCTCTCCATAGCAACAAAGTCGAGTGATTTAGCCAATAACTTAGCTTGTGAATGGATTGACAGGTGCATGAATTAAGTTGAAGTTAAAAGTTATGAAAAAATGACTTGCAACTTGATCACAAATTCCGTGAATCCATTAAATTGGTTGCAATATAAAACAAGTAAAAGTATCCAAACCAGTTTAAGTGATTTGCCAAATGAAATGATCAACATATTGCTCAAAATAGATCAAGAAATGTATAATGAGAATCTAAATATGACCATAGTAATACAACCCATTAAACATCAATGATCTAGGAAAAGGTTGTTGATATAAAAAGTGAAAAAACTTAAAAAGTGATAATTATCAGCAATGAAAACTTTAAACCAGACTTAAAAATGTGCAAGAAAAAGTACAATGTTTTAAAGCCTTTGCAATGTTTTGTATAAATCTGAGATTAGTAACAAAATAAGTAGTCCAATGAACCATCGCTTTTGTTCTATTGCTGGGATTGCCAATAGAAAAGAGTCATACCATTCAGAAATTTACTTACAATAAAGCAAAAACAACCATAAATATAAGAATATGATAATGTGGTTAGTTGCAATAGAATTTCCAGAGACCTGTAAGACTAATTTATAGGAAACGTGTCCCCCCCCCCTGTGTCCCCTGCACGTTTCTGTATGGAAACTTTGAAACGCATACGGAACGCCAAAGAAACATGTTTCACGTTTAGGAAACTCGTTTCCTCAAGACTGAAACTTGTTTCCAAATCGATTTTCTCCCAACACCTGTGTTTCCTTCTTGCAAGCCCTTCAACACTTGGTCAAACTTCTTTTTTTTTTAAATTTTATGAACTTTGGATTAATCGCCTAGGGGTTTATGAGGTTTATGAAAATTTCCGGAAGCTTCTAGAGTCTATTCCAGTGTTATAAAAAACACATCACCGCCATTCTTCCTCGCACCGAATTCGGATCAGCGACTGGAGTGAGAGAGCGATTGGAGATAGCCGTATGGCATATAGAGCAGAGATTTCACTGGGAAATAGTGGCTCAGCCTTCCCTCAGCAACTGCCTCATCGATTGTTAGACATCAAGCAAGTGGCATTACAGACTTCAGTGTTTTGGTCCTTTGGAGCAGCGATTTCAGACTTATGTCGTTTGGAGCAACAATTTCAGACTTCAGTGTTTTGGAGCAGCATTTCAGTGTTTTGAGCAGTATTTTGGAGCAGCGATTTCAGTGTTTTGGAGCAGCATTTCAGTGTTTTGAGCAGTATTTTGGAGCAGCATCACTTACAGAAACACTTTGTGGTGAAAAGCATGCTCTATTGAAGTCATTTGCTAATGATTTTTTTTCTTTTTCTCATGGATTATGCCTTCACATATCCAATTTTCTTTATGGCTGATTTTTTTTAGATTTTTTTTGCAGCAGCAATGGCCTTCAACCAAGCTCCTGCTTCAGCCCCTAAGTCCAACAAGATCGCTGAATACTATCATCTTTGGGCTCATGTTCAAAAGCTTTCAAGATGTGGAGGTGGTGGCTCATGGGAATGGCGATGTACCCTCTGCAAATCTCAATATAAGGGTTCCTACCCAAGAGTGAGGGCACATTTCTTGCATGACACAGGAAAGGGTGTTGAAGGTTGCCCAAAACAAGTGACCCAAATGAGAGGAGAAAATATGAAGTTGAGCAAGAAGAGGCTGACAGGCTTAAAAGAAGACATGACCAGATTGCTAATGCTTCCATTCAGCCTCCAAACACCGAACCAAGGATTGTGCTTGAGGCAAGGAAGAGGAAAGCAGCTCAAAAAGCTGTACAACCATCAAAAAATACCTCGACAAGAAGAGCAGAATAGCCAAAATGGTGAATGTTCAAGGGAGAGAAGAAGTTGACACAAGGGTGGCTAGGGCCATCTATGCTTGTGGGATACTTTTCAATATGATTCGGTCTCCTTACTGGCATGATCTCGTGCGAGCAATTAAGAGAGCTCCTGCAGGGTACAAGGGGCCAAACTGTGAGAAAATCTGAACTGATCTCCTATAAAATGACAAGGAGCTTGTGGAGAACTTCTTAGCACCGATTTGTGCTTCATGGGGTAGCTCTGGAGTTACCATAGTCTCAGATGGATGGACAGATACCAGGCGTAGACCATTGATAAACATCATTGCCACTTCACCAAAAGGAGCAATGTTTCTAAAGGCTAAAGACTGTTCAAAGGAGGTAAAATAGTAAAAGATGTAGATTTTTAAAGTGTTTTTTGTTAGTTTTTGATAGCTCGGTGGCACTCCTGCATCAGGTGCCTAGGTGCAGGGGTGATTAACTATGGAGTCTCATTTATATTCATTAAGTGACTTTAGTAAATGTGTTTTTTATTAAAGTACCTTTTTGATGTGACTTTATGTTTTAAAAGTGAGTTTCACTTTAATATGTTTTTAAAGTGACTTTAAGTCATAAAGTGTACTTTTAATATTTAGGGTGATGTGACTTTTCAAAAAGAAAAATTTCGTGTAAAGTTCACTTAGGAGATTTAAGTGAGTGAAAGATTAGATCCCAACCATAGATCTCTTGGCCAAGATCTAATCTCGTCCGTTGAAGGTGAAAAGTCATGAGAATAACCCTAATAGGGTAAATAAAGTACATGAGATTTCATTTTGGCACAAATTCAAGAGAGAACAGCTTGGAGAGGGCTCGATTTCCAAGAGAGGAGCTTGGAGAGAAGTGTGAGAAGCACATTTTTTTTGCAGGAGAAAGCTGAAGGAGAGCTAGGGCACGATTTTCAGACAGGGCTGGGAGTGATTCTCAGTTGGCTTGAATATCAAGGAGCCACCATTACTGCTGCACAGAAACCGAGAAAAGTACGGCTAGCATTTATTGCTGGCACGCATTTCCAGAAAGGTACTGCTGCATTTATTGCAGACCCAAGTTTTAGGAAGAAAGTACAGGTCCGTACAATACGTTTTTGGGCTCGTTTTTCAAGAATATCAGGCACAGATTTCGAGGAAGAAATCAGGCACTTTTCCCAAGGAAAAACAGCACGTTTTTTGAGGCCGTACAGATGCATTTAATGCAGTCCGTACAGTACTTTTGTTGACTGTTTTGGCACAGATTTCGAGGGCTGCATTTAATGCTCTCAGGCACAGAAATCGAGGACTGTTAGTGACTTATTTCTGCACATTTTTCGAGAAGGGATTTGCACAGAAATCAAGGCAGCATTAGCACGGAAACCAAAACAGTTTACTGGTTATTTGCGTTGGTCAAGATTAGTTATATTTTGACTGTAAATTGATGTCTGATATTTTTTTTCAAAAGCTCAATAAAATTTTCTCCTGCATGCTGGTTTTTCCCCAGGGGTTGAGGGGGTTTTTCCAGGGTCTATTTGACCAAAATACTGTGTTTAAAATGTGTATTACAGTCTGCTGTTATTCATGTTTTTCCGCTGCTAAATGTGCTTTATAAACAGTATATCAGCCTACATGATAGTTCCATTGAATGGTTAATTAATGTGCTTGATTGTGGTTTACTGTTGAGGCCTGATATCGAACGTTTATGAAGTGTTTGACGAAATCTGTAAGTGAATAGAGGTCTGATTTTTTAACATGGTATCAGAGCTGGGGCTCTGAGATTTCAGTAGATTCTTGGGCAGCAGAGAAGTGCTGATTTTTTTTAAGACACTAGTGCATGTGAAGTAACAGCTGTCTATAAAAAAATTTTGCTGAGAGTGAGCAGAGAAGTGCTGGTTTAGTACAGCTGATTTTTTTTTGTCAAAGAAGGCAGAGTGTGCCTTGTTGGAAAAAGAGCAAAAGAGAATGATGGCTTGCATCCGATTTGAAGATAGGCTGGAAGGGATTTCCAACTACTTACAGTGGAAAGCACGGATGACAGCTGTTCTCAAGGAAAACAAGTTGTGGGCCTTTGTTAGTACCACAGTGGCTCCTC